>BSBK01006312.1:0-377490 GCA_027943335.1 Chamaecyparis obtusa
GGCAACTCGGAGGGTATTGGATGATGCAAAAATTTTGTTGGTAAGAAGCACAAGATAGTATGGTCTTGGGATGTCTATAACTATTCTTTTGTGTGAGTCCATCCAGGAGGTAGGTAGCTCACTAATACATGGACTTGGCCTTGTTAGGACACAAAGAGGGATTTCAGAAGGACATCTCCCAGATAGGTGAGATCTAATCATTCATCAAGGAAAATGGTAATCATTTGCATCATACCAATATGATATAGTTTGAATGAGTGTGCCTTAAAAATGTATAAATATTTGGTTCATGTTCTTCAACCTTCAAATGATGGGTGTTTTGTTGTTGTCATAACATTGTTTACTTTAGGGTGATACGAGTACTATGCCTAGGATGGAGGACCCCTTGAAGCAAGTAGCTGAATGTGATCCAATTGGTCATGCTAAGAGAGGCACCCCTGAGGTTGGAAGAGGGAGTGCTTATGTCGACAGTGTCAGTTGTGAAGAAAAAGAGAGGGATGATAGTTATGCTACTGCTCAGAACTATCATGCTTTGGAGGATCCCAATATTCACAGTGGTCGGGGAGACTGTTTGGATTCTCAGATTGATTGTAAGGTTTGATTTCTCCGAGAAACCTTCAATCATGATGTAATTTTTAGGAATAGTGGAGTCATCCGTCTTGCCCGATGATATTGTTTTGTATCTTCTAAGCTTTTTGGTTTTACAAATCTCATTTTTATTGTTCTGGTGCGTTGTGTGTGGGGGAGGACCGATTACAAAATTGAAAAGTGCAACAATAGATTGGTATATTACTACATCGTAGGGCCGTGTTCAGTAGATGGAGGTCTTAAATTTTGGGACATTATAAGGATCAATATTCATAGGATGTAGATGCATGCACTTCCATTGATCAAAGTGCCCAAATGCGATCAACCTGCCTCAGCGAACCCAAAACCACATCACTCCTCTTATAAAGATCAGGGGTACTACCAAAGGAGGGAGAGAAATGTCAAATACCAAATGAGGATGAGGTCTATAGCCCAAAGAAAGCACGTAGAGAAGTGCATATGCGAGTTGTACAAGAAGGCGTCAGTGGAGCTCCTCCCAGCAGAAGCCAAGGTGAAGATTGAAGAAGAAATGGGTCAATATGAGAGTACAATGGCCAGGTAGAAAAGACTGAGAAAGTTGTTAGCATTGGTGTAGAGAAAAGATTATAAGGTATTGGAAAAGGGAGGATGCAACATGACTCTGGTTTCTAATTCTTTTTAAGAGTTTTTTGCTTTGCTATTATTTTCGCTCACATTGAAAAAAAAAATGCGCAACTGATAGGGCAGTCCAGGATCATCTAAAATTGTGTGCGAGGAAGTTGATAGGGATACACTAGCTGATGCATTTTCTACCATGCCAATTGTAGTTGGTAATTGACCTATGCAATGATGCCCCATGGGATGAAATAAGATGGAAATGAGGAAGAAATCTTCCCAGAAAAACAAGGTTTTTGAGTTTTGTCAAGTGCTTGAGGAGGTCAAAATAGGGTCGAACTCTACTGAAAAAAGTCAGAGTTTGGAGCAAAGGAGGAAGAGAAAATTATCTTCTTGTGATTGTGTTCAGTTAGAGGAAAAGGTAATATGGTATTATAAGTTTTTATTTATTCTTCCATTTCATCACTCACCTTCGAATTCGCAATTTCAATCAATGAGACCCCATTTACGAATTACTTGCCATGCCAGGTTTCTATGGATAAAGGACATGGTCTACCAGAGCAAAGTGCTGAAGATGAATGCATGATCTTGGATCTTGATTTTTATGAAAAGGGTACTTATTCTACTGGGTGGAATTCTGGGAGTTCATACAAGTTGGTGTAACGAATGCGTAGAAAAGAAATGTCAGTGGACCGCAATGATAGGGATGTCATGGTAAGTCTTATGTGGTTGTTGTATGCCATTCCTTATCTATGTTATTTTGTTAGTGTTAAAGATGTTGACCATTGTCAATGGTGACATAGCCTATGTTGGAGGGCAATGGCGGTGAGGGTGGGTGTGCATGTGAACAGGTAAGTGCCGATTCAGTCGAAGAAGTGGTATGTATATAATTAGTGTTGTAATGTGTACACGCTTATCTTTAGACACATTGGATACCATCCTCATCAATAACATGTATTCTTAAAACATGTTCTTATATGTTATGTAGGCTGAGAGTGTTGGGGATGGCATGGAGAGCCCTCCCATGATGCAGGCCACAACCAGAGTTGTAAATTTTATTTTATCTATCAACGTGTTACAGTAGAAATTAAGGTGGATGTAAACATAGTGTAAACTGATTTAGTGTCTTGCAGAAGAGTCCCATTCAAGTTGCTTCTATGCCAGTGAGCGAGAATCATTTTTCAGAGGAAACCAAAAAAGGTGTTGGGAACATTCTATTACAAGCTATTGCACGTTCCAAGTCCCGCACCATGCTATGCTGTCAACAATGTATTACGATGTCTTATTTGTAGTTGGCAGTCTCTTTGATAGTGTCATACCAGTCCCTTTACTCTTTATGTAATTTATAGGATTGCAGTATAGAAGAAAACATGCATGGACAAAGGAATGTGGGGCATGACATTATTGGTGAGTTTGCACGAATGGAGTTTGGGATGGAAACTCATAGTGCTGGTTAAGTTTGGCGTGGTGAAGTGGACAATTCCTACAGCCTTTCTGAATCGGTAATAGTAGGATTCCTTAATTTCATATGCCTCTTGAACCATGAATCATATGTTTTTCTGACACGAGTTTGGTTTTTCGGTGTACATTTTCCAAGTGCAGGCACCCTTTATCGACAAGAAGCCATTAGAGGAAGGTGGTCACACATATGCAAGCAGAACACATCGAGTTGCTAACGAATGGTGTATTGGTTGGCAAAGGCATTATTGAAGGTGTTGGCATGAATGTGAAATGCCACAACAAATGATTGCCACTGGGCACGGTGAAAGTCCACATTGTAGAGGCCATTGACCCCAATGCTAGGTTTCCCTTTCCCCACTCATTTTCAGAATCTTTATGCGACTCTGTTAAGTCTTTCGAGGTGTAGAACATTTCAGACCTCCATCGTACTTTGCCTGTGACACAATAGAAGGTATTATTTGTTTCAGTTATTTTCATGTCTGATTATAAAATTTCTTTAGGTGTATGGTAATATTCCTGTCGACATTCTTTTGGAGCAAGCACTCATCAGAGGTTGTTTGTGTAACTTCAAGATGAAGTGGATGATGCCTTGACAGTGGACATAGAGCCTGGCGAGCAGTTCGGTCCTCCCGTCAGAAGAATGAGTGCGAGGATTTGATGCCTTGGTATAACCCCTCTAATGGTGCAGAAGGACCCTAAGAAGCGGAGTAGATTCTATGCAGGAATTTTTTCACTTGCGCAAAATAGACAGTGTAGGAGGAAATGATGAGGGGTTTGCATTGAGTCATTAGCATAGTGAGTGCTGCAATAGGGCTACTAATACTAACCTTTCTTAGATTGAGTTTAGTTAATTTGGTGATGTACGCTTGAATGGGATCTGCGATGAGTTCAAATCATGCACATATTTCCTTGTGTTAATTATTCCCTGTTCAATGCCCAAATGTGTTGGTACCCTTGGATAGTTGATAATGTATGTTGTTATATTTGCATTGTGTGTGTCGTGGACATTCAGGGCATTTCAGTTTGCGGAACATTGTTATCATGTTACTAATTACTTGTGTTGTTGTATTGCATATTTGAATGATGAGTCATTATATTATTATTCTGTACAATAGTAATTTTATTGAAATTATTGGTGATCTATTATGATGCACTATCGAAGGATTTGATATGTATAATGTTTACCTTTACTGGTATCAACTTAAACTCCGATTCACATTTTTCTTTTTTAGTGGCATATTTTGCAGTATAGTACTCTCAAGAGGTGGGCTATATATGTTTGGCACTATAAGGTGGATTTTTTGCATGTGTTCATGTGCATCCCTTTGTTTGGGTCCCAGTTTAAGTGTTTGATGTTATTGATATTCCATATTTCTTTGTGGTAAGTATTAGGGGTATATGTTTTTCTGTTAAGATGCTCCCCCTTTGTATCTCAAAAATAAGTTTTAATGATTTTTTTTTTGTTGATTTTGTTGCAAATCGGGCAAAAGACACTACATACCAGCTTTGTGGTGGCCTGACAGTGGAGGTATAAATTGCCTATATGCCCTCATGTGTTCATTCCTTATTTATGGAAACTGATTGTATGGCAACTTCTGCGAGTCGTAATAAAGTTCACTCCTGATTAACAAACTATAATTGCATTGTTGGGAAGCAGGGATGGCCAAACGGAAAGATGCTTCCACATAGCCAAAGGTCGTGGAAAAATCTAGCAAGCAAAACCCTCTCGATACATGTGCAGGAAATTCATATTTTGATAGCCTGGGAAAACGTGCAATGTCAACAAATTCATCTGGTCAGAGGGAAGTACCTTCTTCAATGGAAGCACCGTTGGCCGGAGTAATAGATGTTGGTGGTGCAGCCAAGATTAGAAATAATGTAGGCATAGATGATCCCCTGACGGCTGATACGTTAAAGAGTATAGTATAGGAATTGACTAATACATTGAAGAGCACAGTACAGGAATTGACTAAAAGTCATATTTCACTTCAGCGCAATCACATTACTGTGATATCGCAAAAGTTGGAGGCTACTGAAGCAGAGAATAAACAACTTTTGTTGGAAAATTCAGAATGGCGGAAGAAATACAAGGACCTAGAGAGGTCATTTGTAGAGTTTAGGGAGAAGATTGTGAAGCAGGAGCAGGAATTGCTTGAACAACAGTTGATTAGTAGCAATGTGGAGGCAGCCCTTGCTTGTAACAAGAAGATGTTTTCTGAATTAACTGTTAAGTATGATGCGATGCTAGATGTTTGGAGACGTCATGCAGATGTCTGGAAGGTGAAATTCATGGAGGTAGCTAGATTGACTCCTAATAGTATCTAAGAACCTATTCCGTTCATGCCAAATTTCCATGTATGTGGGAGGGCTATCAAAGTGTGGATAGTTCTATCTGTGTAATACAACACGTTCATGATAGGCTACACGCTATTCATTTAACAGACAAGGCCCACTTGTATTAAGCAATGCAATAGCAAGTGATGGAAAATATGTGTTCTTTGACATTTATGTACATGTAAAAAAGGGACAACATGGCTAATTATAGTCATCATATGTCTTCCCTCAATAGTGATCTTGAATACATAAAATAGACATTTGTTGGTAATGAAAAATTTGCACCTCTTGCCATGTCTTGTATGTCCATGGATTGCACATATACTTTTCAATTGTATAATGTGGTGATTGATCTTGATCTTAAAAAAAGGTCTTTATTATATGCAAAATATTGGAAATAATTTGTATTATTCTGACTAACCATATGCAACAGGCACACACTTCTCTGTATGCTACATCCATTTTTTGAAAAAAAAGGGATAGCATGGCTAATTACAGTCATCACAACCATCATATGTCTTCCATGAACAACGATCTTGAATACATAAAATAGACAATTATTGGTGATGAAAAATTTGTAGCTCTTGCCATGTCTTGTATGTCCATGGATTGCACATTTACTTTTCAATTGTATAATTTGGCGATTGATCTTAAACTTAAAGTCGGGTTTTTATTATATGTAAAATATTAGATAAATTTGGTATTATTTTGAGCAACCATATGCAGCAGGCACACTTCTTTGTATGCTACGTCCATTTTTGGATGTTTAAACTTGAAAGAATTGCATTGCCTTTGCAAGTGATGGCAAATTTTTTTGACATTGAATTTTACATATAGGTAAATAAGGAAGATTAAAGAGTTTAATTGGTTTTTACTTTAAATTTGTAGATTGTAACAACTTTTATGTTTTACTTCAAATTTGCAAATTGTAACAGCCTTGACGATGTTTTACTTCAAAGGGTTCAATTGGTTTTTACTTTAAATTTGCAGATTGTAACAACCTTTATGTTTTACTTCAAATTTGAAAATTGTAACAACCTTGATGATGTTTTACTTCAAATGTGGAAATTGTAACAACCTCGATGGATATGTGCCAATATGAAATTTTCTTGTGTTTTCCTACTTTCTTCCAGTTTTCTAGGATAGTTTCCCTGCTTTCCAAGAAGTGCTCGTGCACAATTTTGGCTCTCTGTCAAAGTTTTGTGTTCTAGAATTGACCCCATGCCCAATGGATTGCTTCAAGGCCACTAGTTTCCCATGTCTAGCAAGCTGATATCCCGCGGCAATCGCCAAAATGTTACCCAAAATCTCCTATCATACAAATTCAGGCCATAATCCTATGTTTCACCTGCGAAGTTGATTCACAAATTTTTATGATTCATGCCCTTAGCCCCATGTTCTTCAATGTGTTTCCAAGGTCTAGTCCAGAGCGCACGTGCTGAATTGCAAAACCCAGGGAGATTTTTGAGTTTTAAGGTCTGTAGGAGATAGTTCATAATATGCCAAAATGTTGAAAACTCTTGATGTTTTCTATCTCCTCGTTATCTTTTGTTTTGCATGAAAACCCTCAATGTTTTTGATCTAGTCACATCTGCACACTTCTTCCCCGATGGTCAGCATTTACTTTCCATGCTGCTGCGACTGGTTGATGGGACCAGACTCCAAGGAGGCTTTCAACCAGCCAAAATGTTGAAAACTCTCAATGTTTTCTATCTCCTTGTTATCTTTCATTCTGCATGAAAACCCTAGATTTTTTTTATCTAGTCGCATCTGCGCACTTCTTCCCCGATGGTCAGCATTTCCTTTTTGCATTGCTACGACCGGTTGATGGGACCAGACTCCAAGGATGCTTTCAACTAGTAGAGGATCAGATGGTTGTCGCATGTTCGCAAGGGATTTCTTCAGACCTTGTAATCATGCGACAATCGTTGATTTTGTTTTATTGCCTAAGGTGACCTGGCAGGTGTGGCAGCCCGAAGTATTCAAGTGGGTGGCAATGACATATGATCTACGGTTGTCGCATGATAGTAAGGAATATTCTTCTCCTTTGCGATCATGCGACTTTTGTCTGATTTAGGGTGGTTGTGCCGTGGGTCTGAGTGTTGTCAAAAGTTGCTAAGGTGTTCATTTCTAATTGATCCTTATACTGGTGTCTGTAGCATTCTCATTGTCACTTGCTTCCTAGCGGTCTTCATAAAACATCTAGTGACTCAACGAGTGGCTTATTTCCTTTGGTCGCCAGATCTCCAATTTCCCCGATGGTTAAGTCCAAACAGCTAGCGACTCAGTGAGCGGCTTAGGTCATGTAATCTCTAGATTTTTGGTGGACCTATGTGTCAGTGGGGTCCCCAGTTCAAAAGGATCAATGGCTGGTGCATGAGCGGAAGGAATATTCAGGAGCTATGAGATCATGCGCTTGCCATCCGATTAGAACCTTGGTTGCAGTGGGTCCATTGTCAGAGGAGTTGCCGAGGTGTTGCTGATAAAGTAGTCAAGAGTGAATAAAAGATTGACAAGTGGCAAGTCTGGGCCCGGGGGTTTTCAGTCTTGTAGTCACTGAATAACTTAAAAGTGGAAAGTTGAAGTGGGTCGAAGTTGGTAATATGTCAATGTGCTAAAATTTCATTGGTTGTAGTGTGCCAAGGTGGATTTTGAATTTTTCAAGGAGTTTTGTGACTATTTCAAGGATAATCTGGACCGTTCATCTACCGGGAAGTAAAGGAGATCAATGGTTGTGTTTTAAATTTAGACCTGGTAGCCATTATTGTTCAAATCCAAATATCTCTAAAAGGTTTTTGCCATCGTAGATGATTGCCTTGTTGATTAGGCAATAATTTTAAAACAAAAGGTTGGAAAGATGGGAATGAATCATAGATTCATAGCCATAAAAAGCATGATGGCATGGAAAACTGGAAAACGAGATGGCCACGTGGATGAAATGTTAAGTGCGCATGTCTGAAACAAATCATGGATTCTTAGTCATTCAAACTTAATTCCTAAATGTTAAGTGCGCATGTCTGAGACAAATGGCATCTTCATAGCAATGCACATTTAAGATGCACTAAATGTTAAGTGCGCACATCCGACACAAATCACAGACCAAAAGAGTTGCAATTTGAAGGACTAAATTTGAAGTGTGCATGTGCGAAACAAATCGCAGATTCATAGCATTGCAAATTTAAGACAAACTAAATGTTAAGTGCGCATGTCTGAAATATCATAGTGTTAAGTGACATGTAACGATACAGTTCTGCATCAAATGAAAGACCGTGAAAATGGTGGTAGAATAGGACAAGAGTGGATGGGCATTAATTGAAGTGTTGAAGTTAATATTACCATTAATATTTGAAATGTAAACTGCGCTTGTGCGAAATGGGTAACTGTTATGTATTTTGGAAATCGCGTATGCACGATAGCACATCAAACCTTCGCAATTACATTTCCCATCCTTTCCTGATTACTATCATTGACACTGACTTTATAGCAAATACTTGATGTTTTTGAAGGCGGACTTGCATAATTAAATAATGATCAAAAACCCATAACACTTTTGTACCGCTGAGATGACCCATCTTTAAAGCAAATACTTGATGTTTTTGAACGCAGACTTGCACAACTAATATTGGAATAGAAAACCCATAACACTTTCATACCACTGAGATGACCCATCTTTAAAGCAAATACTTGATGTTTTTGAACGCAGACTTGCACAACTAATATTGGAATCGAAAACCCATAACACTTTCATACCACTAAGATGACTAGACATTTCCTCCTACAAGTGGAAGTGACTTCACCAAAATTACTTGATGTTTTTGTTCGCGTCCTTGTGCAACTAAAATGGAAAAGTTGGGGAAAATACATAATAGTTTTGGAAATGTACCTAAACAGTTCCGCATCAAATGAGCAATGGAAAGACCGCCAAAGGGATGAGAGAATGAATTGAGGACTGGCATGAATTAATGCCATTAATGATGACCAACTCACTCCACTTTGGCTTGTCCTTTCCCATTGAAGTTAATGGGAAGTTTATTAAGTAAGTTACGACCTTTAGTTACTTCACTCGTAAGCATTCCCTCAATAACTTTGTTTGTTTGAAAGTATTCTGTGTTTGCGGGATTGCTATGAACAGTGGGAGATGAAAAACATTGTGTAATTTTTGGGAAGATTTCAATCACAAATATAGAAGGATTTAACATTTTGGGTCCAGAATAACAAAGAAGACGTGTGTTTTATATTTACAATTTTAAAAATAGCAATTATATTTGGCTTTATATTTATTAGTATTTGTGTGGATTTTGTTTTGGGTTACAGTAGGTCCAGTCCTTACAGTAGTTTCTTTCAATAGTTAAAAAAAATACATTTTTTTTTTTTTTTTTTTTTTGTCTCAAAGGCCTAAATGTTTGAATATACATAGTAGTTTCAATTTGTAGTGAGTCGTAGAAAAACCAAAAGCAGAGAATCTCATAACAGGTTTGTTTGTAGCTATTTGTATTTGTCTTAATATGTAAATTTATTTTGTTCGTTTCAAAGCACTCTATTCTTTTGGTGAAGAGTGGGAGACCACAAACTTTGTGGGTTTCTAGGGTAGACCTATACCGGAAACACAGAACGCTTTTAGGTTCAGGGTTTACGAAAACTAAAAATCCCAGAACAGATGTCTTCTTAGTGGATTTGGAGTTTTCATTGTGCGGGGTTCTATATTGAGTAGGAACACGAAAAATAGATAGAGGATGTCTCGAATGTAAAATTAGGGTTTGATGAATCCTTATTATATTTATTTACGCTAGTCCTTTGTTTGTTTACTGTTGTTATGAATTGTTAATTTAAAAAAAAACTCATTGAAAGGACATGATCCTTTGTAAGTCATATTCAATATGTATTATAGTTGCAAGCATTTAATATTTTGAATTAAAACAACATATTTTGAATTAATACAACATACTAGTTCCTTTATCAACAAATAAGTTATCTGTTATACTAACCTTAAGTGTCAATACAGCTTTACATTTACTATTGTTTTACACTTGAAGTGACTGTGATATATTTTACAGGATGTGCTAGCTGCCGTTATTTTTGTATTGGAATATTCATATATCTGAGTTATATAGATGCATTTTAGGGAGTATTGAAAAATTTATTTAAATGTTATGGAAAGGGAATAAAGTAAGGACTGCCATAAAGTAAGGCATGCTTATTTATTTTCTTTTTGTACATTACAAACACATTACTAAGAACTTTGAGCTTTGGTTTTGCAGGATATTATATACGTCATGGACTATTCACAATAGAGCCCTGAATATCTGAAGTATGCCGCCACGGGAATCTGGGTTGGAAGAAAAAGATATAATCGTCATTTCAATTTCTGTTCTTATTCCAACTAACTTTGCCTTGCTGGCTTTTATTGGGGACACGTCTCCAGCCATTGCTCTACTTTCGGTATTCAGCTCTTTGATCATTATATTTATATTCATATCCTCCTTGCTCAACATAGGTTTGAGTTTTCCAGTGGTTAAAATACTAGGTGGGCTAGCGGTTCTATTATCCGCTTGTAGCTACCTGGCAATTATGGCCACTAAATTGTGGCCCATCTCCAGAGGTAGCGTAGGTATCCTCTTCCTATTCTGTGCCATCAGAGTTGGCACCATCGTCATGTTTCTGAGCCACAATCTCAGAATGGAAACTGCTCCCCATCCACAAGAAGTGGCACCTGCATTGGGCACTGGCTATTATTGAATTTTCTTTTATTACTTGCTTTTGGTGCCATAGGTAATACCATTTTGTATTTTTCTCATGCTGCACTTCTGCCTATATTCTTTGTAGATGCTGTCTAATCAATATTTGTAAACGATGGTGGCAGTCCTAAATTTGTTCATCTTGAATTTGTTGGTTGACAGTATTGTCCAGCAGCAGACTTCGAAATGATGTGAAAACTTATTTTAAGTGAGTAACTTGGTTTCTCATTATCTAAAAGCTTCATACCACAATCAATCTCTTTCCTTTTCTTTCAATTAGACTGTAAATGGTGTGAAAATTTGTGCCATAGGTGTATTACAGATAATTAATTCCTTTGAATGGCTTAAATTAAGAGTTGAAATATTTGTCAAGGGTCGTCAGGGTATTTTAACAGCATCAAATGACACCAAAAACATAGTTGCAATGGAAAAACCATTTTATGGTATAATTACATTCTATTTGATTTGTATGTTCTGGTGCACCAGCATTTGAACTAGTTTGGTTGTTTAAAACTTCAAATTTCATCCCAAAAAAAAATACTTTGCTATCTAACATGTTAACTTGGGTGATATGTTATTAGAATTTCGTAAGTTGTGTTTAATTCTGTTAAGATATTTCTCTCTAAATTCTTATATACCATTCAATATAATAATATATTTGACCGTTGAAAAACATAATAAATGAACAATTGGAAAAATAATAAGAAAGATATTCACAAAATTATTTTGACTGATGTTAAACAACAAAGGGAGATATTGGTAGAAATTTGTTGTAGAATGAATAATAGAGAATAGAATGATATTAGAAAGAGAATAAAATTCAAATGTATGCGAGAATTGTTGAGAGAAAAATTTAGAATGTTGTAAGAAAAACTTAGTATCCAAAAGATTTTACAATCTTAGTTTGTTATGTTTTAATGAATAATAAATTAAAAATTATGGAAATATATTGAGGGAATTTTAG
Organism: Chamaecyparis obtusa; assembly: GCA_027943335.1. NCBI lineage: Eukaryota > Viridiplantae > Streptophyta > Pinopsida > Cupressales > Cupressaceae > Chamaecyparis > Chamaecyparis obtusa. The sequence goes on from BSBK01006312.1 coordinate 11,677, forward strand.
TGTAAAAAAACAGTGCCAATATATAAATATATTAGTGGTTGTCATATTAGTTAATGAGTAAAGAATTTCTTAGGTCACATCAAAATGTCGTACCATAATCAATAATTTACTTTTTACCTTTTAATTCATGAGAAATAAATATATTGTTTCAGTAAGGTCAATATAGACATTCTAAAGTCGAAAGACTTAGAGGTGTAATAATATGATTAAACCATGACAAACAAAAGCAATATTTTATAAAGGCCTTCATATTTTACATAATGAATAATATTGTTCCGATTTTTCACTTAGATTGACTAAAAAGTACATAATATTTTGGGCATGCCATTATAATATTTTTAAGGTTGGGGATTGTATTAGGTTTGGGATTGAAGGTAAGTGTTGGGATTAGGGTTTAGTATTTATGATTATGGTTCACGATTAAGGATTAGATAAATAAATGAATGAATATATATATATATATATATATATATATATATATATATATATATATATATATATATATATATATATATATATATATATATATATATATATATATATATATATATATATATATATATATATATATATATATATATTATTTCACTAAGGTCAACAGAGACATGGTAAAGTTCAAAGACTTAGAAGAGGTTTAATAATATCATTAAAGCATGAGAAACCAAATCAAGACTTTATTTAAAGGACTTCATATTTTACGTAATCAATACTTTTGGTATGGTTTTCCACTTGGATTGAGAAATAGTACAAAAAATTATGGTTAAGGTTAGGGATTGTGTCAGGGTAAGGATTTAGGGTAAGTGTTAGGATTAGGGTTTAGTATTTAGGATTAGGGTTAAGCATTTAGGAGTAGATTTATAATTAGGGTTATGGTTTAGGTAAGGATTTAGAAATTATGGTTTACTATTTATGACCAGTGTTAGGATTAGAGTTTAACTTTTACAATTACAGATTACCATTTAAGATTTAGGATTATGGTTACGATTGAGATTATGATATTTGTTTACACATGTTTAGTATTATAGTTAGGATCAGGGTGAGGGTTTACCATTCAGGATTGGGTTTTGGGTTTAGCATTTAGGAATAGATTTATTATTCTAGGGATTAGTATTATAGTTAGGATTAGCGTTAGGGTTTACCATTTAGGATTAGATTTAAAAGTAGGGGTTATCATTTATGAATATGGTTTAGGCAAGGATATTGGATTAATGGTTTAGCATCTACCACTAGGGTTTAGTATTTAGGATTAGGGCTTGGAATTTAGTATTAGGGATTATGTTTAATATTTACATTGATGATCAGGCTAAGAGTTATGGTGTCACTTTATGTATTGTTAGTATTATGATTAAGGTAAGGGTTTACCATTTAGTATTAAGGGTTAGACTTATGACTAGGATAATGGTGCATGTTCACATCATGATGGGTGCTATGATTATGGTTAGGTATTTTATTTACGCTTGCCATTTAGGATTAGAGTTCAGTGTTGAGCATTAGGGTTAGGATAAGGTTCTATAATTTGTAATTAGTGCTTCACATTTAATAGTAGGGTTTAATATTAACCATTACTATTTAATATCAAGTTTTATAGTTAGGGTTTAATATTTAATATCAGGTTTTAGAATTTAGGATGTAGCATTTATGATTAGGGTTTACCATATAATATTACAGTTTATCATTTAAGAATACTCTTTATATTAGGATTTGGGATTTAGGGTTTACAAATCAGGCTTAGAATGAGGGTTTAACCTTTAGGATTAAGGTTAGAATTAGGGTTTATCATTTACGATTATATTTGAGCCATAAGGATTATGGTTTAACATTTATGATTGGGGTTCTAAGATTAGAGTTTAGAATTTATAATAAGGTTATTATCATTTGGGATTATGGTTTACAATGTAGTATTGAGGGTTATGGCTAGGATTAGGATTACAACATGGGTTTAGTATTTTTGATTATGGTTTAACCCTAATCATAACTGTAGTCGTAAACACATGCCATTTATGCATAGGGTTCACCATTTTGGATTTTACAACTATAGTTAGGATTACATGGCTTAGCATTTACAATTACAGTTATGAGTAGGAATTAGCATTTAGGATTAGGGATTAGCTTTTATTATTAGAGTTAATCCTATATAATTTGGTTTGACTATTTAGCATTATGCTTTACGTTAGGATATAGGATTTATAATTTAGCAGAACTGGGATTATTGTTTAGCATTTAGGAATAGGACGTTATGATTTATGGATTATGATAGGGATTAATGTTTATGATTAATGATTAGGGTTTTTCATTTAGGGTTATGGTTTAGGTAAGGATTTAGAATTTATGGTTTACTATTTACGACCGGTGTTATGATTAAACTTTAACTTTTATGATTACAAATTACCATTTGAGATTTATGGTGTCAATTTATGTATTTTTAGTATTATGATTAAGGTTAGGGTTCACCATTTAGTATTAAGGGTTAGACTTATGACTAGGATAATGGTGCAGGTTTGCATCATGATGGGTGTTAGGCCATTTTCCTATCATAGTGAAAATCCTTTGAAAATGGCCTCTTCCCTGCAGATGTAGTTTTAACTTGCGAAGAAAATCGACAAGGTTTAATGGCTTGTGCTCTTAGCCCCATGTTATTCAATGCATCACCTAGCTCCAGTTTTGAGTGCATATGCCGAATCACAAAACCCAGGGAGTTATTCAAGTTCTAAGGTTTGCAGGAAATAGCTCATAATATGCCAAAATGTCAAAAACCCTTTGTTGTTTTCTATTTCCTTGTTACCTTTTTGTCTGAGGCAGAATACCTTGGATGTTTTCAACCTCACACATCTTCCTTCTATTGGTGTATCCTATCTATGCTACTGTGACAGATTGGTGGGGCCCAGTTCTTCATGATGTTTAGTCGCTTGATCTCCAGTTTCCCAAGCAGTTAAGTTTTTCTTATTTGGCAAACATGGGACTGTGTAGTCGCAAAGTCTCTTGATTTTTGCGCTTAAGTGCTTTTCATTTGGCAACCCAGTGTTTTCTTTGGTTTTGTGGTCGCGCATCCCTAGCTGTTTGTTCATTAACCTTTGGTGATTTGGTGAGCGATTAAGGTTTCTTGTAGCGGTTTGCTAAGATCTACGGTTGTCGCACGATTGTAAGGAATATTCTTTCCCTTTTCGATCATGCGACTACCGTCTGATGGTGTGGTAAGAAAGGTGGTGGGTTCATTGTCAGACATTGCAGGTGTGCTTGCTCCTGATTGGTTGATGTGGTGGTGACTTGGCAGTTTGTTAGAGGGTGTTGAGGAGTTAAGATTTTATGGGTTGTTCGATGGTAGTGTGTGCCAGTTATCAGTGGGACCTTTTCTCAACATGTTCCCGATTAGTCACATGATCTCATAGTTGAATTCCTTCCTATGCGATCATGCAACCAAGCATATAATGTAAACCAAGATTCCTATAGTGGTTAAGATGAAGCCTGGGAAGGTGAGAGATCTGACGGTCATGATATAAAGATGATCTGAGTTCAAATGATGGCCATTGATTGTGTCTGGCACCGTGAGTATAGTTGTTTTCTATAGATTTGAATATTTTAAAGGTTTTTAGTGACAAAAGGGACTGGTATTGAATGCTTTAGCAGCTGGATCTAGTAGAAGTGATTTTATGAACTACTGCAGTCTGGTCTAGATGCTACAATGATTGATTGCATAAATTTGTCCTGTAAGAGAGTGGATAGAATAATTGCTCGAGGCATGTTACAGGTTCATAATCAGATTGTTTTGTGTAGTAAATGCATGATCTTCGCTACATTGCTCAGAGATTTCACATTGATGAAGATCTTTCTTGGATTTGATTGCTTGGTTTCCCACAAATGTAGTAAATTTTGTGTGAATTCAGTTCATTTGGTGGGTGAAACCTAACCCTAATGATCTATAGCTCACTGCAATCCTTGCTTCTATAAAATGATTTTCAGGATCATAAAGAGGGGTTCCAAAATATGTGTTCTTTGGTTCCTATGGGAAGTAGTAGACTTTGTCACATTGTAGGAGGTTGAATAGAATTTCTTTGCATCCTTTGTAGGTTATTGAAGTGGTTGTCTCATTTCTGGTATAGACATGTACATGATTCATTATACTTAATACAATTATTTTTATGCTTTCAAGTCTCTCCTTGGTGTCAGTCTTATGAGTTTTGGATTTTTTGGTCCATTGCATTGGGTTACCTTTGTATATGTTCTAGTCTTTAGTTCTTGATCTAGGATCAAGTGAAAAATACTTTGGATAGGGCATAGATTCATTTGATTCATCTACAGAAGGATCTTGTAAGTAGTGGATGGGCTGGACTAGTTGTATTTATGGCTATGAATCTTTGACAATAGTTGGTTCATGTTTCTATACTTGCATTTGATGATTTTCCCAATGGATAATGGCACTGATCAAGGATTAGTATATTCAGTTGAGTCTAGTGTTTGATGGGTTTTGGGCTATTTCCCGCACCTTTGAATAGCAACACCATTTTCAAATTTTAATTTGTTGTTTGGTTGATAGTAGTAGCCCTGCATAGTAGAGTTGATTCAATGAATACCTAGTTAGTATTTAGCAATCCTTTACTATGATCTACTTATCATCAATCCAGAAGTATAAGGTGTGTAGTGAGTTGAGTTTTATCTGGATTAGGTACAGCTGCCTTGGTTTTACAGAGCCAAAAGAGTAGAGAGCAGTCTTGTCCCTATAGTTGGTTCAGTTGCCTTGTAGAGCTCCCATACTTGGAATTAACCAGTCCTAACATTAGTGTCAACGCATATTGGCATCCCTAAGTGGCGTAAGCATTTTCAAACACCAACAATGGGTGCTATAGTTACGGTTGGGTATTGTATTCAGGCTTTCCATTTACGATTAGAGCTCAGTGTTAAGCATTAGGGTTATGATAAGGTTCTATAATTTGTAATTAGTGCTTCACATTTAAGAGTATGGTTTAATATTAACCATTAATGTTTACTATCGAGTTTTATAGTTAGGGTTAAAAATATTTAATATCAGGTTTTAGAATTTAAGATGTAGCATTTATGATTGGGGTTTACCATAGAATATTACAGTTTATCATTTAAGAATATGCTTTATATCAGGATTTGGGATTTAGGGTTTACGAACCAGGCTTAGAATGAGGGTTCAACCTTTAGGATTAAGGTTAGAATTAGGGTTTATCATTTAGGATTATAGTTAAGCAATAAGGATTATGGTTTAACATTTATGATTGGGGTTCTAAGAGTAGAGTTTAGAATTCATAATTAGGTTATTATCATTTGGGAAACTTACAATGTAGTATTCAGGGTTATGGGTAGGATTAGGATTACGACATGGGTTTAGTATTTTAGATTATGGTTTAACCCTCATCATAACTATAATCGTAAGCACATGCCATTTACGCATAGGGCTCAACATTTGGGATTTTAAAATTGCAGTTAGGATTACATGGCTTAGCATTTACAATTACAGTTATGAGTAGGAATTAGCATTTAGGATTAGGGATTAGCTTTTATTATTAGAGTTAATCCTTTATAATTTGGTTTGACCATTTAGCATTATGCTTTAGGTAAGGATATAGGATTTATAAATTAGTAGAATGAGGATTGTTGTTTAGCATTTAGGAATAGGACCGTATGATTTATGAATTATGATAGGGATTAATGTTTATGATTAATGAGTAGGGTTTTTCATTTAGGGTCATGGTTTAGGTAAGGATTTAGAATTCATGGTTTACTATTTATGACTAGTGTTAGGATTAGACTTTAACTTTTACGATTATAGATTACCATTTGAGATTTATGGTGGCAATATATGTATTGTTAGTATTATGATTAAGGTGAGGGTTTACCATTTATTATTAGCGGTTAGACTTATGACTAGGATAATGGTGCAGGTTCACATCATGATGGGTGCTATGGTTACGGTTGGGTATTGTATTCAAGCTTGCCATTTAGGATTAGAGCTCAATGTTGAGCATTATGGTTAGGATAAGGTTCTATAATTTGTAATTAGCACTTCACATTTAAGAGTAGGGTTTAATATTAACCATTACTATTTACTATCGAGTTTTATAGTTAGGGTTAAAAATATTTAATATCAGCTTTTAGAATTTACGATGTAGCATTTATGATTAGGGTTTACCATAGAATATTACAGTTTATCATTTAAGAATATGCTTTATATCAGGATTGGGATTTAGGGTTTATGAATCAGGCTTAGAATGAGGGTTCAACCTTTAGCATTAAGGTTAGAATTAGGGTTTATCATTTAGGATTATAGTTGAGCGATTAGGATTATGGTTTAACATTAAGGATTGGGGTTCTAAGATTAGAGTTTACAATTCATAATTAGGTTATTCTCATTTGGGATTATGGTTTACAATGTAGTATTCAGGGTTATGGCTAGGATTAGGATTACGACATGGGTTTAGTATTTTAGATTATGGTTTAACCCTAATCATAACTGTACTCGTAAACACATGCCATTTACGTATAGGGTTCACCATTTGGGATTTTACAATTGCAGTTAGGATTACATGGCTTACCATTTACAATTACAGTTAGGAGTAGGAATTAGCATTTAGGATTAGGGATTAGCTTTTATTATTAGAGTTAATCCTGTATAATTTGGTTTGACCATTTAGCATTATTGCTTTAGGTTACGATATAGGATTTATAATTTAGCAGAACTAGGATTATTGTTTAGCATTTAGGAATAGGACCTTATCATTTATGAATTATGATATGGATTAATGTTTATGATTAATGATTAGGGTTTTGGTTTAGGTAAGGATTTAGATTTGTTGGTTTCCTATTTATGACCGGTGTTAGGATTAGACTTTGACTTTTACGATTACAGATTACCCTTTGAGATTTATATTGTCAATTTATGTATTGTTAGTATTATGATTAAGGTTCGCATCATAATGGGTGCTACGGTTATTGTTGGGTATTGTATTCAAGCTTGCCATTTAGGATTACAGCTCGGTGTTGAGCATTAGGGTTAGGATAAGGTTCTATAATTTGTAATTAGTGCTTCACATTTAAGAGTAGGGTTTAATATTAACCATTACTAATTACTATTAAGTTTTATATTTAGGGTTAAAAATATTTAATATCAGCTTTTAGAAATTACGATGTAGCATTTATGATTGGGGTTTACCATAGAATATTATAGTTTATCATTTAAGAATATGCTTTATATCAGAATTTGGGATTTAGGGTTTACGAATCAGGCTTAGAATGAGGGTTCAACCTTTAGCATTAAGGTTAGAATTAGGGTTTATCATTTAGGATTATAGTTGAGTGATTAGGATTATGGTTCAACATTAATGATTGGGGTTCTAAGATTAGAGTTTACAATTCATAATTAGGTTATTCTCATTTGGGATTATGGTTTACAATGTAGTATTTAGGGTTATGGCTAGGATTAGGATTATGACATGGGTTTAGTATTTTAGATTATGGTTTAACCCTAATCATAACTATACTCATAAACACATGCCATTTACGCATAGGGTTCACCATTTGGGATTTTACAATGGAAGTTAGGATTACATGGCTTACCATTTACAATTACAGTTAGGAGTAGGAATTAACATTTAGGATTAGGGATTAGCTTTTATTATTAGAGTTAATCCTTTATAATTTGGTTTGACCATTTAACATTATGCTTCAGGTTAGGATATAGGATTTATAATTTAGCAGAACTAGGATTATTGTTTAGCATTTAGGAATAGGACCTTATGATTTATGGTAGGGATTAATGTTTATGATTAATGATTAGGGTTCAAAATTTAGGATTTAGGGTTATGATTTGAAGATTAGGGTTAGGGTATGGGTACACATTATGTGCTAAAAATGTCTCATGTTTCTATTAATCATTTGGTTCAAGAAAAATCAAGAATGAGTCTCAAAAGGGGATTCATAGCTCTCTAGTCATGGAGTGCAAGGGTTTATGATTGAGGCCCTTAGATAAGAGTTGATGATCTTCTTTTTTTGATGGATTCTGGTATTGCTTATTTTTCTTGTTTTGAACATTCAAGTTACTTCCAAAACACTTAGGACTTGTGGAAGAAGGAGGATATGACTGGTTTAGATGGGTAGGTGAATGAAAAGGATTCAAGGGTATGCAACTATGTTGATCTTGAGGAAAGATAGGATATGGAGGGACGTATGGACCCAAGATGGATGACAAATTAGGAGAATTGGTAGGGGAAAGTGAAGGGACATAAGGCCATAGATGGATGGAAGACGTGAAGCCCTTAGTATTGGTGGAGGAGGTCCAACTATGGACGAGGAAGATGCAAAAGGATATTCAATAAGATCATCAACATCTATATCACAACCAAGGATATCAACATCTTTAGAGTGAGCATTGGGATTTTCAATAGGATCATGTATATCTTCAATATGAGCACCTTCTTTGGTATGATTGTTCAAAGCTTGCAAAGAGTTATGAAGAGTAGAAAATGGAAGCGAACATGGAGTGGTAGAACAAGAAGATGGAAGGCTTTGATCTTGACAAGGATATTTGGACAACACAAGGGTATAATGTTGCTCTTCATTTTTAATAGGTTTAACATTCGAAGTGACAACACTATTTTTTCTAGCTTTAATGGAAGTATCATAGTTGGAAAGTGCAAGTGTAGTAAGGTTATTTTGATTGTCAGTAAGGTCAATGGTGCAAGTAGTAGCTTGATCTTGCTTAGGAGAAGTCTTCAGACATGGTGGAATGAATGAGAAATGGCATAGATGATCAAAAGAACCATGAAATGAATATGATACATCATTAAAAGGATTGGATGACATGGACAGTTCTTGATCTTGATCTTTCTTTATGTTCTTTTCTTTACCATTTTTAGAGTCCTCTTGACATGGAGGTAGTTCTAAGGACAAGGACGCATGTTGGAATTGTATGGAAGACTTTGGAAGAGATGGTGAAGGGCTAGCTGAAGTAGGCATTATAGTGCACAAAGGGTTTGGCTCTTTAGGTTTATCATTATTAGAAGTATTTACATCAAAGTGAAGGTTAGCTTGAGTTTCTTGAAGAGGTTTCTCTTGAGGATAAATATAGGAAACTACATGGAAAGCACTAGGATTTTTATTGGATGAAGGATTTGTGAAAGATTTTAAAGACTTGGCAACTTTAGGAGATGTAGGGGTATTGGAAGAAGTAGGAGATGGAAGGGAACCATCACAAGACAAAGGTCTAGCATCAACATGATCTTGATTGAGAGTGTAATCTTTATTTTTAGCATGAGAGTTCTTAGAGGATAAATGCTCATAGTATCTATGTTTATAATTAGCACGAAAAGATTTCTCTTCCTCATTAGAAGTAGATGTGTCATATTGTTCACAAAAAGCATCATAGTCTCTTTCAAAATTAGAATCATATGGATCACCATCATGATCTATCCAATGTGACAACCCATTTTACTAAGCACTAGCACATAACTAGGATGACTGTTAAGAATAGAAGTGTCATAGGTATCACTACATTGTCCACCATCAGAGTCATCATAGTCATCAAAGATAGGTGTGTCAGTCTTCATTAGAGAGGTATGAAAAGGATTATCATGTTATTCATTATGGTATCTCTTGAGAAGAGAAGTAAGACTCTTGGGAGAAGTAGAAGAGGAACTAGATTGTGATGAAGAGGAAAGTGAAGACTTAGTGAAGTAAGTAGAGTTGGATAATGAGGAATGTGAATAATGTCTAGAAGAGTCATGGTAAGACTTGGAAGATGAGGAATGATGAGAAGAATTAGAAGATGAAAAATGTTTGGAAGAAGGAGGTCGTGTCAAGATCATGTGTATGATCCTAGTAAAGGCGTCTGATTTAATCAATTTTTCTTTTTTTTTTTGTCATAAATTTATCACCCATGAGATTTTTGGAGGAATATTACTCTTCAAATTGAGAAATGAGTTTGAGATCATCTATTCTCAAGAGAGGTTCCATAACAAGATAGTTGAAATTCATGGTTCTAGAAGAAGAGCAATCAAGCATGGAAGTGACAGAAGAGATGAATAGGAGAAGGTAGACTAGATAATAAGAGGAAAAGAATCAAGAGGACATGGATAGTTTAGGAAGAAGAGGAAGAAGTGTGAAGGAAGAAGAGAAATGATGAAAATGGGAGACTAGGAAGACATGGGAGATGTGGAAGAAAGAAGACCAAGAGTCATTTTGTGCAACTTGATACCATTTAATTTCATTTGGATGTTGAGCAACATGTCATAGCACTATTGGGGAGAGCTTTGAATTTTTTATGATTTGGGAACTCAGATTTGTTTGTTTTAAAAGATCAGGTAAACACATAAACCAAATTTTATCATTGATTTAGGAAATTGATAAATTGGAGAATGGGAGCCCAAAGTTTAGGCGACCATTTTAGGGTACATAAACATGTCATAGTTAGTACTGAGTTCACTCTAATCAGTTTTGCAACCTAAACATTGACCTTTATAAGAATTTAAATCGTTGTACGAGCCATACGTTAAACTGTAACCTAACACTAACCATAACATGGGCCTTCAAACCCTAACAAGTAATCATAAACATCAAATAAATTACTAACCCCATGCCTAACCTAAACATTCACTTTGATCCTACTCATAATGTAAACCTTTATTTTAGCCAGAGTCCTCACTCCAATCCTTAACTCCAACCCTTCTTATAAGACAAAACTTAATCTCAACCATGATGGAAACACAACCCTAACTATACTATAAAAAAATAACTCAACGGTAACCCTTAAAATTTTTTTAATCGTAACCCTAGATGTAATGGTAACCCTAACCTCTTCCCCAAAAATTATGAATCATAACCCTAATTTGATTCATTCAATTCAATTCTATTTCATTGTTGATAACCTTAATATGTAAACCCTCACCTAAACTCTAAAACCCCTGCCATAGAGTATGTATTAATTTTATTACCATACTCAACATATATTCTATATAATCTTATTGTATTAATGTCCCTGACCTAAAGCTTAACGAATGAATAATAAGAAACCCAACCTTACTACTAACCGTAATCATAATTTTAAATATAAGCATAGTCTGTGCTAATAATACCCCTAACACTAATCCTAACCGTAATCCCAAGCCTAGCCCTAACTCTGATCATAAAACTAACCCTAAACCTTATCGGTTAGAAAAATACTAAATTCAAAACCTTAATCATAACCCTACTCATAAATGCTAAACTCTATATGTAAATTTTAAACCATTATCATAATCCTAACCCTAACATAGAGATTATCCATGCAATGAATTAAAACAACTCATAAATCAAATGCAAATACTCAATGAGAGATATAAACCTCTATATATAGCAAGTCATAACTAAAAACCAGGCTTAAAAAAAAACCCTAAGTGCTATTGCTTTCATAAAACCATTGGTCATTATTTTTTTTAAGTTCTAAAGGGACGTTACTTTGACAAATCACTTAAGTATGTAAAGCGCATGTTTTATAATATATCACCTTGCGGGGTGGTCTGTCATCACTTTATATTTCCTAGGTCTGAACCCTTTTAAATTTTTCGCAAGTCCAAGCCTGGCGATTTTTCCTCAACAATCCTAAGTCGTAACTGCCTTATTCGTTAAGGTTCTCAGTGTTTTATTTAAGAGAATCTGATAAAGATGTAATGATCATCGCAAGATCACATGCAATCTTTCGAGCCTATGCAAACATGCAACAAAAGTTGATTGTCTTCATTCCTTATCCCAGCACGCTACCAGGTGTGTACACAATTTCACGCAATTGCACTACTGATCTGATGGTTGTCATATGTTCAGTTTTCTAAAGAGGATCAACGGTCAGAATTCAAACTTGAAGAAAAGTTGGCGCAAAGTTCAATTTTTTTGTTTGAAGTGAGTGACGGTTTGATCTTTCAGATAATTAATGGCAAAAGAAATCATGTGGAGTAAATTGCTGAAATGATTGCTTTCAATTGCTAATATATCAAACATAAATCTACGCTTTCATGGAATCCACAATGAGATAAAAGTTTGCAGGGAATTGGGGGAGAAGATTTGCAGTGGCTGATTATCATTTTCTGAAAATTTTGAAGGAAAGGTTGGTGAATTATTTGCACATTCTCTTGCTATTAAAAGATATTATCATTCTACCATGTTTCTTTTACACCAACTGTGTAGAATCCACAAGCTCTAAAATGCCCCCCAGGAAGGAATTGCCTGGTGAAACTGAGTACAGTAAGAGGGGTCTACATGAGGATTTATTACAGTTATTGCCCAGTTCAACAATGAACTTAGTAAAGGTTAGACAGTTAACACCAAAGGAACCTATGATAAAGGTAGATGATGGCTTGTATGACATAGGAAATTATATTAGGGATGCTAAAATTGGTATTCCTAGTGGAAGTGGGGTGTCTGATTTCATTGGTTTCACATTATTCACAGTAGGATTTAGCCAGAGAAATGCCCCTGTCCCTAGCAGTAATATATGGCAATTGGACTTAGGTAAGCTTGTCGTGCCTGATGTTTTCATAGATGCAGACCTAATGAGTCAGGTTGCAAAGAATTATGACCCTATTACCAGGGAGATTAGGGATGCTAGAGGACAATTGCTATTGACAATTTTTGCTAAAGAGATTAGGACAATTTTTAGGTTGACTAAACCCTCAAGCGACATAGAACCAATTAATTTTGAAGAATTAAAAGAAGTATATAATGCACAGAGGAATTGTCTCAGAAATGGTCCTGTGAAGGATTTTTGTGGTGAGATTGGAAAGATGATTGTCATGCGACAAAGTACACAGGAACCCTTCAAAACAAAATATTTTGATGTGAGAGGAAGACGTGCATATTGGTCACCGTGTCAAATTTTTGGGGAAGATGCTGAAGAGAAAATGCCATTACATTTGATGTATATGATGGTGCAGATCTTACATCCACACTTATCAATTACTTTTGATTATGCCCCTTTTATTGCTGACTTGATTCATAATGTACTCATGGGGATTCAAAGAAGTAAAGATGATAAGCCATTTTGTTGGTACTCCTTCATGATGTACATGTTTTTATTTAAAGGTGCTAGTTATTTTGAAACAAAGATGGAATTGTCAAAGTAGAGGGATGGTGAGGACATGCCAGTCCAACTCTAGAACCTCACTATGACATGGGACATCAAAGACAATAGTTTTATATAGTTTGTTAAATGTTTTGCAGCAAGATTGAGGCTATTGTTTGTAAATGACAGCTCACGAGTCCCAAAGGCCCTGGTTGAATTTGTCCAGCCACAAGAATTTGCTAAAGACCTCAAAATAGTACACAACTAGGGGGATTTCATATTTTATCCTTATTCAACTATTATTAGATTGTATGGCTTTAGGGGGGCTCCCTTTATCCTCCCATATCAGGTTCCCCTTAAGATTGGTATTGCAAAGTTCTTCGGACAACTGGGGGATATTGAGAAGAAAACTCTCACTGGAAAAGGTAGAGGAACTTTGTTCCCAAATATTACAATCGCCCACCAGTTTTTAATTACAAAGGGTGGATGGGTTCATATGGATAAGTTCCTCTAACCATATCATATGACCACTACAACTATTCGGACAGCAGACCGAGAGGGGTTTTATAATGAAATGTTCAAGAAAAGGGTCGGATGCTCCCAAATAAACCACATTTTCAGCTTCCTTGAGGATATTGTGAGAAATGTCTGAGGACTAGATGATCATTTTATTAGAATGGAAAAATGGTTATTATATAAGAAGACCTTGGATTTTGTCAGGCAGTTTGATCCAGGTTATGATCCCCTAGGTAGTATCAACCCTATAGGGAAAATGATAGACACTCTCATGGATTATTTTAAGGAAATTTACAAAACCCTAGATCAGAAGAAGAAGAAAGCCATGGATTAGAACCCAGAAAAGGCTAAATCAGTATTAAACAAAGTTACACTTGGAAAGATGTTGCCTCCTGGAAAATATATGTTGCAGAAAAAGACTGGTTACAATGTAATAATCCCAAAATCTGACATAAGGAAATAGGTAAAGAAAAGGCAGGATATGCCTTCTACATCAGAGCATGTGGAGAAACTAAAGGAGGTTGTGGGGATTATAGACACACCTCATGATTAGCCTAGTCAAAATATGCTTTACTTGTCTCCTCCCACCAAGAAGCAAAGGATAGAAGACATGCCTCAAGACGTAGAAGAGGAGTACTCTCCTTCCCAATCACCCTATAATATGAGGGATGATGAGGAGATCACAGAGAAAGTACAAAAACTGGGATGCGAGGGTCAAATTTTTATGACTTATGATGAAATTAATCGAGTGCCAGAGTGGCCAAAAGATCCTGAATTAGGCCTAACAAGTGGACAGATGGCAAGAACAGAGCTGGACCCTATAGTCAAGCAAGCATGTGATGAATTTTTGGCCGATGATGCTTTTGTAAAGGCTAGGGATTTTATACAATTCCTATGGAAATTAAACATGACTCAATTTGAAGAAGCCCGTGAAAAAAGACATAGGGAGAATCTAGATAAGGATCCCAAAGTCATAGAAGTTGAGGTGAGAAAGGAAATGATAGAAAGATTTGAAAACACTACTCTGGAATAGGGGAGAGAGCTAGTAAGAAATGCAGGAGTACTTATCCTCCTTGAATGGGACATAGCTGATGCAATGGTCCTTGATGTAGTTAGGAAGAAAACCACACCTATGCACAAGACCAAAGAAGAGGTAGAACAGGCTATAAAAGGAGTTGCTTTTAGTAATGATCATCAAGCATTGGTCATGTGGTCTTTGAAGAAGGATGAAAAGAATAAAGGAAAGTAGGCAACAAGGGATACTCTCACTGGTGGCCTCATAGTTAAGAGGGTTACTGACACTTATACAATTGAAGCATCAAGTATGGTGGTAGCCACAGCCCAGCTTGCAGAAAAGGTTGCAGAGAAGGAAGCCAATGAAAATGAGGACCTCACTAAAAGATTTGAGACAATGCTAAAAGCTTATGATGATTTAAAACAAGGCATGTTTGAGAAGGATAAGATAATTGCAGAGTTGAAGAGAAGATAGGGAGAAGAAGGCCCAGTCCAAGAACCAAAACAATTGCAATTTTCTTCTTCTAGTGCTAGACCTTCTTCCTCGAGCCCTATTGTTCAATATCCCCTATCTCCTTTTCCCCCTTCCATGAGCAATGAGGACATAGAGCAGAGAGAGAAGAAGAGGTTTGAAATAAGAATAAAGGACACCGTCCTACATTGATGTTGCAAATGTAAAACCAAAGGAGGTCTATAAATATGCTAAACAATTATCTGACATTTTGACCTCATTTAAGAAAGAGGTGGACACTTTAGGAAAAATTTTGTATAGGTGGGTGCCCAGGAAAAAAATGTTGAAATCATTCCTTGATTTGATTAAAGATCAGAATATTGTGCATGTCCAATTGGCAAGTACTTATAAAATTGTTGAAGACCTTCTTGAGTTTGAAGTAAGTAGGGAGGGTTTGAAGAGAAAGGCAGAGCTTTTAAGAGTGAGATATTTTTAGGATAAGTACCACATATTCCTGGGTCTTATGAAGGTAGATGGAACCATAATGGATAGGGAACAATGGGTGGAACAAATTGATAGTGGGGCACTAGCCAAAATAGATGTTATTTTGGGTGCAGAAGATACTATTCCTTTCACACAAGTAATTGAAATGTTACAAGATGCTAGAGTACAGTTTACTAAAATAATGACTGAAGTTCACCAATTGGTTAGTGGTTGGGACAATATCCTACCAAAAAGGGATGATGTTCTAGCTTGTAATTGGCCTAATGAAGATACTTTTGCAGCTTGGGAAATAGTGTACCTTTCAGAGACTATCAAAGAAGAGGAAACATCTAGTGAGGATGCAAAAGATGGCAATGCCCCTACTTCTTAAAAGAAAACAATCTTGTAGTGTAGGTGTTAGCCAATGAATAAGACACTAGCCAACAGTGGAGCCTTTTTTATAGAGGTCACTGCTTGAAAAGGTTCTATTTACAATTAATTGATACAATGGCTGATGTAAAAAAAAAATGCATTACAGATTTGACACATAAAGAAATCTAGATTCACAGACGAAGAAAACAAAACATATACAAGTATTTCAGTGTATTCTCATTAATAAATCTTTTGTATTAGTACATCCAGATACTACAAGTCTTAAAACTCAAAACACATATGAAAAAACTCTTGTTACAATAAGTAATTCCCCACCTCTTGCATACTACATTTCCTTCTTACAGGATTACAAAAACCCTGTTAGGGGTTTACAAAACAAGTGCTTAAGTGTGGTGATCAAACTGCTCTTATACTCACAACTGTCACAAAGAGTTCTCCAAAATGTGAACAATAGAAGAACTTCTCTTGCTTGGATAGTTCTGGTTATAGATCTTATTGTTTTTGATGTCGAATCTGATGTGTGCTATGTGATTCAAAAAAGCACTCTATACCTAGCACGTCACCATATCCACTATACACTCCTCAATCTTCGCAACTGCTCATATACCTTGATATGCTAATTTTCTATCTACACATACCTTCCATACACTGTATCTCACTTATCAGATGACCAAAAGTTGTGCGCTCTTAACTAAATAATATAAATATCCCAAACTACCTTCAGTTATCTTCGCAAGCCAAAATACCTCGTATATCTTCATTGCTGACCTACACTGTACCACTGTGCCCTGCTATCCTCATTCTGGACATCAGTGGCAATGACACATTCAAAATTTGAATAACACAATCACACAAAGATTTAGTGCTTAGTCACTAGTTTTAAGACATCTTGGAAAGATGATTCCAAATTCTTCACTTCCTCAGCCCATGACTTTATCAATAGCTCATTGACATGGATTAATCCATTCAGTGCATATGATGTTGTTTCTGCTACAATAAGCTCACTATAAGTACACAAAGCCGTTGATGTTTCACACTTTTCCATCTCTAAAAGATGACTCTCAAGCATTGTAAGCTTAGGGGTCAATAGGCTTCTCAATAAACCGAATCTATCAAAAACTCCGCGTTTCTCCATTTCCAGTACACTTATCTTGTCCAATAGCCTGGATGTCTCTTTATCCATCTTGCCCACTATTACTGAAGATGATTCACAACTATCCATCAGACTATCAAGAGTAGTCCTATCCTTGGCTAATATCTCCTCAATGTTCTTAAGATGCCTGCAAGGACTTATGCAGTAGCTGTAAATCTTCCTACCTTGTGCGGCACAACTCTTAGCCTTAACAGTAGTAGCCTTGAGAATTTCTAAGTCCAATGAAATGGACTGACAGAGTTGTCCTATCTTCTTCTCCAGAAACTTATTCTCTGCCCTTTCCTCTGCACTCTTTCAAAATGACTCAAAATGACTATCAAAGCTATCCAATACCATACCAAGGTTCTTGGATTCATCATTGTCTTGAAATATAATCGGTGAGGGAAGTAGCTTGTTAAGTGTTTCTATAGCCCTAGCGATTACTTTTACTCTCTTGTCTCCTTCCTGAACTGCTCTTTCTCTAGTCTTAGCAAAGGCCATGAAGGACAACCGCATTAGCTCATCCTCATCCATACTATCAACATGCGAAGTTACCAGTCTAGGCATACTTGCCAACTCTGAAGAGGTGTCCAATCTAACATCAGAAACTTTATCTATTTTGATCATTTCTTGCTTCTTTTCTTGAACCATTAAATATTCATCCTCAATATTCTTTTCTTGTTTGTCCTCTATTTTTTCTTCGACTGACCATTCTTATTCTTCAACTTCCATCGCACAATCCAAAATATCAAATGGATTATTAAGATCCTGTGAAGGGTTAAGGGTAACAGGCACACCAAAAACAAATAAGTCTAGTTGTGTGCTAGCTTGTACACTTTCATCCACTACCTTGGAACTTTCTACCAATTCCAGAGATGCAAGCTTAGCAACCTTGGGAGGTGAGGTGTTCTCTGGCATATCATTCATTATGATTTGCGCTAATGCCTTTTGAGTGTCCTCAATCACTTCATCATGCTTTCCAGCCATTATTTTGAGTAGTCTTGCCTTTGTCCTCAAAAGGGGTTTCAATGCTTTTATAATTCTCTCTCTTTCTCGCACTGATACAACTGGTAACATGTCCTCAATAGCCTTATTCCTTATACTTTCATCCTCTGATTCTACCAAGTGTTTTCTGACCTGTAATTTTCTGTAAAGCTCCTTGGGGATGCTTCGTTCAATCTTGAATAGATTCTTCTTAAAAGCTAGTAGATACTCAATGATAGTATCTTCAACGATCACTTGATCCTCAGAACTATATCTATCATAGTACCTATCCACCGACTGTAAGTTTCCTTTGATTAGAACTCTATTCCGCAAAAATTTAAGGGCAGGCTTCCAGAAGGTATTTTGATCCTCCTGCGCTGCTTTCTGTTGAAATTTTTCAACTACCATTTCCTCTTTCTTCTTCCTATTCACTTCTACCTATTTTTGTTTTCAACTGTACTGCTTGCTAGATCTTATAGATCTCCCAGGCAAGCTCAAAGGATCAACTTCTTGTGCTACCTCCCTGTCAGTAATTGTCAAATTAATGACTTCAGTGGCAGGACTTACTGTTCTATCCACCTTTGTAGGAATGCACGCATCATTATGAATGCTATAAGATGCATCCATATTTGTTCTTAAACTCATCCACTGTTGCTTAGAGATTCTGACCTTCTTAGTAATATCTTCCACAATCTTGTTTATTTTTCTTTTTCTTGTAACTTTTTCATGTTCTTCTGTTACCTTTTCTGATTTCTCTGAATAAGCTCCCCATCTTTCTTCTGCAGGGTCTACCTCTGCTGCCAAAACATGTTCTACATGCATAGTTAAGATTTTTGCACTAACTTCATATCCCATAGGATAACACCATTTCTTTCTTGGTACTACTATCTCAAAGCAAACAGAATCAGTTTTGAACATGAAACAGATACTGTCTTTATATTTCTCAACAAGACTGTCAGGTATCCTATACCTCTCCTTCATCTGCCTCTGAAGTATCTCGATCCATGCAAACAGTTTTCCATCAACCCAATTCTTGTCTTGTCTCCGGTAACTCTCTAAAATCTGAATCCCAGTGAGTACATCTCCTTTCCATTCACAGGGATGCATGCCAGGGAATTTGTGAATGATATGTATATAGATATGAACTAACAAAGAGCCAAACCTAAATGCTTTAGATTTTTTTTTCTTTATTGCTTTCACATTCTCTAGAAACTACTGCTCAAGAACTTCGCAGAGGTTATACTTCTTGTTTTCCTTCACCATCTGATAGGCCATCATAACAACGCCAGTAGAAACTGAATTAGGTCTGCTGCTATAAAACAACTTGTATCCCAACAACATAGCTACCAACCGAACATCTGGCTGATAGATGTCATTGACTTTCATCGCTCTCTTATCCCACTTGGAATGTGTTATGCCTATTTTCATGAGGTCTTTTCTAAAACTGGTAGGGCACCTTCATTATCTAGGCCAATTATCTCATCTATCATCTGTGCACATATTTTCACTGGCTGATCTCCAATCCAAACAAACTGATCATGTACTCTACTAAGAATAATCTTAAACCATTCTACTTCCGTGAATTCTATAAGTTGGGTAAGCTTCATGATAGATTGATCCTATAGGTGTTTGAACTCATCTACCATTGATCCATATGCTTGTGTCATAGTGTCCAATTGACTATAGATGTTTACATCCCCAATGATTTCATATTTGCAATGAATGTATGCCCTAATATCTTCTACATGCAATACCCTGATAGGGTTTTGTGAAAATGCTCCCTCCAGATCATCCTCACAAGACTTATATGGATGTTTCTTGAACTTATACCTAGGTCTTTCCACAACATCATAAACTATCAGTGCATCCATAACTTTTCATGCAGTATAAATCTAAATACCTTTAATGCACTGAAATCTGGGACTTTGCCGCATGCGATCATACCCAAGCTCGCATGACCTTACTCTAGATATACAGGAGCTTGATATATTCTGTTCCCTACATCCAATGCTCCTGATAAGGCTACTTGGCCTTGTAGGTTGATGTGCAAGGGTTAATCTCTTGCAAAGACATGGTACCATCTAATGTCTCTCCCTTGGCCAGTTACTTATTGAAATCTTTGACTTTCCTTAATTTTCCATCTTCACTATTTTAGTGCTTGTTGATATGATCATTGAATTCATTGGAGTACTCAGTAAAACTTGTACCAGTATGAACAAAGTTCTTCTTTATATGTATAGGAGGTGGTCATCTTGGTTCTCTTGGCCCTCTTCTGTTATCCTCTCCATTGTATCTGCAAGTAGTTCGCAATATGTCCTAAGTTGTTGCATTTGTATGAAATAGGCAGTCTCCTACTATCTTGGCCTATGTTGAGTAGTCTATGATTTATAGTACGGGTGCCTCATGGATGAAGAAAAAGTTAAGAAATATAAATAAAAAATAAAAAATTGATGGTATTTTTTTTTTAAGCATTTTTTGTGCAATTTGGAGAGACAAAAGAATTGGAAAATACACATTTTGGGGAATACGAAGATACGATCTCAAATGGGGATAGAGATATAGTTCAATTATTTTTATGGTTGAATATCAATTAGGGTTGGACTTAAGGTTCTCATTCAAGGTTTTCATGATATATTGAAAGAAAATCATAAGAGTTTCTATTTTCTTTTCAAAGTGGGTAGCATCTTTTAGTATATCATACCCGCTATAAAAATATTGTATAAAATTTAGTACTTTGTTGTATGCTATCCACTTCTCTTATCTAATTTTCTGCTCTAGTAAGTTAGGGATATTTCTGATATTATCTTCGGGTAAATTGAAAATGTGGTTTATGGAGGATGCAAAACATTTATCAAAATTGATAAAACTATTTTCTTTTCTATCCCATGTTATCGTCGGGTTCCATAGTTGTAGTGGCATTTCTTCAGTATCCCTTTGTCTTATCAAATCCATTTCCTTTTCAAAATAGCTTGCACCTTAGAAAAAGAACATGTGCATAAGTAGAGAATAGCAACAAAAAGGCCTATCCACTTTACTCTTCTGAATTCCTATTAACCTTTCATGGATCAATTCAGCTATGAAAGGGGCAAAATCAAGAGTAACTGTTGAATAAGGATGCAGTATTCGAACCATCATGTACATCAAGTGTACTGGCATTCTCTTTTCAACAACCTATCCAAAGATGTGACATAATGACCAATATGCACATTTGGCCCTTGGGTTAAACTACTCTACTTTGAAAGGCTCTCCTGTATCTGATCCTATTGGAACCAAACCCCCAATTTTGATAAAAGTTTCCTACATCGGATTAGTCCTAAGATAATTTCTTTGAGCATTATAAACATTCTTCAATTCTTCAAAGTCTATTCTTTCCAAATCAACAGATGGTTCACTTAACGTAACAAACTTATTCTTCAAATCACTGTATCTAAAAGAATTTTGACAATTATATACTTAAAAGTGGACATATCAGTAGAACCCTTTTTACACATTGATCATTGTAAGAAAAACACCATTGCTGGCTAGTGTCTTATCCATTGGGTACCACCTCTAGTACAAGATTGTAATATATGAATGAATATAGAAATCTGAAATATTTTTATCCTTTGAAAATACTAATCACCCTGTGCTAGATTTTATGAAAAGAGTCCTAGATTCTCAATACTTATTGGTGTATCCTTAAGCAAAACCCCAGAGAACTTATGTCACATTGAAAGCTTATTTAATCTGATCCTTGATCAGAGTTGAGAAATGTAAACATATTCACAGAGATTATCCATGCAATGAATTTGAACAATTTGTAATTTAAATAGAAAAACTCAAGGAGAGATAAAAACCTTGGATTCTATTCAAATGCCATATCAATATATGCTTACAAAATGCCTTCCAGTGCAACCTTTTGAAATTAACTGGAATGAAAAATATTCTTCTTCCATAGAAATATGCCTAATACAGTCTATGATATTCTAGACTCAAAAAACTTATCAGTCATATTGATCAATTTCCCGGTCCCTTATAATGATCTTTTTTGAAAATTTCTAGTAAAAGGATTGCAAACAAGCTTCAGATCTTTTTTGAAGAAGACAAGAAAATAGTTCTCATATAGGACAAAAAAGAAAAATAGAGACTTTCTTCTTACAAAATTTCAAAATGGTTTGCTATTATGAGCACCAATAATTTGCAACAACTCCCAAAGGCAGTTCAGCTTCTGCCAAGTGTAGTGTTTGTGCTTGCTTTAGGGAGTTGGGGCATTGACAATTATTGCCTCCTAAGTGGATGTTTCTTCTTCTTGGACTTCTTCACCAACTTATGAATGGTATGTTGCTTTCCAGGTTGCAAAGGTATCTTCACTTGGCCAATTAAAAGCCAAAATGTCATTCCGTGTTGGTAAAATTTTGTCCCAACTACTAACCAATTCATGCACTTCAGTCATAACTTTAGTAAAATGTATCATGGCATCTTGCAACATTTCAATCATCTATATGAAAAGAAGCGTATCTTCTATAGCTAAAATACCATCCATCATGGCTGACACCCCGTTCTCAATTTGTTCTAACCATTGGTCCCTCTCTTTTATGGTTCCATCTACTTTGAGAAGACCCAAAAATATTTTGAAATTATTCTGAAAATATCTTACCCTTAAAAGCCTTGCTTTTCTCTTTATTCCCTCTCTGATTACATCAAAATCAATAAGGGATTCAAAAATTTTATAAGTACTTGCCAATTGACGATACACAATACTATGATCTTTGATTGAATCCCACAAACACTTCAAAATATTCTCCCTAGGTACCCATGTATCCAAAATTTGGCCTACAGTATCCACCTCTTTCCCAAATGAAAGAAAAATGTCAGACAACTACGCTGCATATTTATAAACTTCTATGGCTTTTACATTTGCAGCAAAGTGTATGATGGTGTCCTTTGTTCTTTTCTCATACTTTTGTTTCTCCATCCTTTCTATATCTTCGTTACTCTGAGATGGGGGAAGAGGAGACAGGGGATATTCAACAATGGGGCTTGGAGAAGAATGTTAAACAATAGAAGAAGAAAATTGTAACTGTGGTGCCTGGATTGGACTTTCTTCCCCTAATTTTCTTTTTAAGTCTACAATTATCATATCCTTTTGAAACATCCCTTCTTTCAACTCCCCGTAAGCCTTCAACATTATCTCAAGTTCTATCATAAGCTCTTCTTTCTCCTTTGCTTCTCTTTCAACCACCTTCTCTACAAGGTGAGCAGTGGCTACTACCATGCTCAACGCTTCAATTGCTGAGGTGTCAAGAACTCTCTTTACTATGAGACCTCCAGTGAGAGTATCCTTAATTATTTATTTTCCTTTGTTCCTTTCATTCTTCTTCAGTGACCACATGACCAATGCTTGATGGTCATTACTAAAAGCAACTCCTTTTACAACCTGTTTTTCTTCTTCTTTGGTCTTGTGCATAGGTGTATTTTGTTTGCTAACTACATCGAGGACCACTGCATCAGCTATGTCCCATTCAGGGAGGATGAGCACTCCTGCATTTCTTACCAATTCTCTCCCTTGTTCTGGAGTAGTTTTTTCAAAACTCTGTCATCTCTTTTCTTATTTCATCCTCAATAACCTTGAGATCCTTAGGAGGATTCCCCTTGTGCTTCTTCTCACAAGTTTCCTCAAATTTATTCATGTTCAATTTCCATAAAAATTGTAGAAAAGCTCGAGATCTCACAAAGTCATCATCAACTAGAAATTCATCACATGCCTGCTTGTTAATAGGGTCCAACTCTATCCCTACAATTTGTTCCACTATTAGCCCTAATTCAGGTTCCTTTGGTTCATCTGGAATTCCTTCATTTATTTCTTCATGAGTCATGAAAATCTAGCCCTAGGTTCCCATTTCCCATACTTGTTCCATGATCTCCTGATCATCTCTGATGTTTAGGGGTGATTGTGAAGGAGAATATACTTCTTCTGGATCCCAAGGCCTTTCTTCTAGCCTTTGTTTCTTGGTGGGAGGAGAAGAAACAAGAATCTATTTAGCTAGCTGATCTTGACGTGTATCTATCATTTTTTCAACCTCTTTTTGCTTCCCTGCCTACCCTGATGTAGAAGGGACATCTTCTCTTGTCTTTTGCTGCTTCCTAATGTCAGATTCAGGGACTATCACATTGTAACCAACCATTTTTTGGAACATATATTTTCCAGGAGGCAACATCTTTAGACATGCATCTTTGCTAAAGAATGACTGAGCCTTCTCAAGGTTTTTGTCCATGGATTTCTTCTTCTTCTCTTCCAGAGTTTTATAAATTTCTTGAAAACAATTCATTAGGGTATCTATTTTTTTCCCCATAGGATTTATATTGCTTAGCGGGTCATATCCAGGATCAAAATGATGGACAAAAGAAAGAATCTTCTTATATCCTAACCGCTTTTCCCTTCTGAGTGCTTGATCATCTAATCCTAGTATATTTCTGATTATGTCCTCAGGGTAATTAAATATGTGGTTTATAGTATAACATCTGGCATGATTTTTGAACAAATCATTATACAACCCCTCTGGATCTACAGTCCTGACAATTGTGCTTGTTAAATGATATGGCTCTAGGATTTTTTCCATGTGAACCCATCCACCCTTAGTAATCACAAACTGGTGAGCAATCGTAATGTTTGGGAACAAAGTCCCTCTACTCTTATCGGTAAGAGTGTTTCTCTCAATATCCCCTAGTTGTCTAAAAAAATTTGCAATACCAAGCCTGAGGGGGACTTGATAGGGAAATATATAAGGAGTCCCTTTGAAACCATATATTCTAATAACCCTTGAATAAGTATAGAGAATAAAATCACCCCAATTGTGTACTATGTTGAGGTCTTTTGCAAATTGCTCTGGCCTAACCAGTCTAGCTAAAGCAGTTGGGACCCTTCGGTTCTCGTCGACAAAGAATACTCTCAATCTCACTACAAAATATCTGTCAAACTGTATATAACTACTATCTTTTATGTCCCATGTCATGTTGGAGTTCCACAACTAGACTGGCATGTCCTCTCCATCTCTTTGTTTTGTTAATTGCATCTCCTCTGCAAAATAATCAGCACCTTTGAACAAAAACATGTACATCATAAAAGAATACCAACAGAAGGGTTTAACAACTTTACTATTTTGAATCCCTATTAGCCCATTTTGGATCAGGTCAATAATGAAAGGGGCATAATCATATGTAATTGAAAAATGTGTATGTAATATCTGGACAACCATGTACATTAGATGTACTGGCATTTTTTCATTGGCATCTTCTCCAAAAATCTAACATAGTGGCCAATATGCACCTCTTGCCTTACATCAAAATATTATGTTTTGAAGGGTTCTTGTGCACGTGGTCCTATGAAAATCATCTTTCCAACCTCAGTGAAAAATGCCTTTATAGTGCCATTTCTAAGAAGGTACTTCTATGCATCATATATCTACCTTAATTCTTCAAAGTCAATTGGTTCTAGGTTGTTTGAGGGTTCACTTAATTTAAAAACCAACCTGATTTCTTCAGTAGAAACTGACAGTAACCGTTTTCCCCTAATCCCCCTGATCTTCCAACTGATAGGGTCATAATTCTTTGCAATTTGAACCATTAAGTCTACATCTAAGAAGACACTGGGCACCACAAGCTTGCCTAAATCATTTTCCCATATATTACAAGTGGGAACAGGGGTGTTTCTCTGGCTGAACCCTATTGTGAATAATGTAAATCCAATCAAATGAGAGACACCATTTGCATTAGGAAAATTGATCCTAGCATCACTAATATAATTGCCTATGTCATACAATCCATTTGCTGCTTTTACCGTAGGCTGCTTTGGTGTTAATTGCTTTGCCTTTACTAAAATTGTAGTCGAGCTAGTAAAAGTTGTAATAGGTCTTCATGCAGACCCCTCTTAAGGTAATCGGTTTCACCAGACAATTCTTTCCTAGGCGGCATTTCTAGGGCTTATGTAATTGGTGCAAAATAAACACAATAGAAAATTTATGTTTTCTCCACAAAAAAAAGTATGTGCAGGAAAACAAACCTTTTCTTCACAATCTTCAAAAAATGACAATTGGTCTCTGTAACTCCTTTCACTCAACCCTTCTGCAAAATGTTATCTTTTTGGCTTTCCCGAAAGCATAGATTTTGGCTTTTTCATATATTAGCAATTATCACCAATCGCTTCAGCAATTTACCTTACACGATTTCACCATTAATTTTCTGAGAGATTGTACTGTCACTTGTTAGAACTCTACATCCACTTTATTCTGGTTTAAATTTTGACCGTCGATCTCCAGAAGCAAATAATCAAACGGTTTGTTGCATGATTGCATATCTTGGAAAAAGTGTATGTGAACATACGAGAAGCCATCATATTTGTCTATTTATTTGACGCTGGTCCTCTTTAGCTTTTAATGTTAAAAAAAATGGTTAGTCTCATGATCACATAATATGAAAGAAGCCCATGTGATCACATGACAAACCATTAGCATTCGCCTTAGTTGTTTATTTTCTTAAGCCATCTGTCCCACTATACCTTTTCCAAGAAGGAGAATCCACGTCTGCAAAACCTGGCAAGCTGTTATGTAATTTTTCCTTTTTCCTTACCAATCACCGGTATTACTGACATCTTCCACATCACCTAATACCCTCAACCAATCAGAAAAAACTATATACATACATCTGGCAATGGCCCCACCCTTCTACGATTTGAAAAAAACAAAATCGATGGCTAGTCACATGATCGCATAGGCCTGAAAGATTCTATGAGATCATACGACAACCATTCGATCTTCTCCTCATGACTGCCACCTCTCAATATCCCTTTGACAATGGTCCCACTGATGACTATGGTCCCACTAACGACTATCAAACCAGAAACTACCACATCAACAAACCGGCGGGTGGATATAAAAAAATATTATCTCGGTGTGAGTAGAAAACCTAACACTATTATCCATGTCAGCAAAATATAACCAATGAGTGATCAACATGTACGTAGATATGTCAGCGGCCCCACCCTTTTCTGCATTAAGCTTTATTGTAAGGTTGGTGGTTTTTTGCATGTTCACATAACTAAAAAATGGCCCATGCAAACATACAACAAACCGTTAATGTTCAATTTCATACTGAGATAACCATTTACACGGGACTTGGGAAATATTAATATCACTGGGCCTTTAGACTTAGGAAAATTAAAGCCAAGAGATGACCTTCGTGTGGTGATAAAAAAAGAGCACATGCCTTTTAAGAACTTAAGTGACCGGGAAAATTAATGCTCAAATAGATTATAAAAAGTGATAAATACTTAGGGTTTTTCTTAGTTTTATACTCTTCACCAGGGTTCCCTGGTTAATGAGGGAAAAAATTATATTTTTGCAAGATTTTTTTTAAGGGGTTTTTTATCAAAATTTGATCAATTATTTTTAACATATATGTACACTTCAATTTTATAAATATTTTACAAGACTTATGTACTGACGAGTGAAGTGTCAACAAGTTGTTCACATCACATGACAGGTGATAAAGATAGATTTGTTCATGCAGATAGCTAGAAAGGAGGAATGCTTAGATTTGGGGATAGCACTCCCACGCCTATCAACTAGCAATCGCATGCTTTTGTGCATGCAACGGTTAGCCGATAGGAGATTTGATTTTCTCCTATCAAATTGTATGTCACATAAATAATGAATTGTGATGAGGAAAACACCAATAATTTCATTTTGATTGTTGGGAGCCTAATATTAGGAAGGTAAGCATAACATCATTAATATGGAACATTTATAGGTATTAATGTTTGGAGAGTAAATTTCATTGCAACAATCTTACTTACAAGGAAAAAGCTCATGCAACCAAATTACATGCAAAGTTACCAAAATATTATAGATGTTTCCTATAATTTAATATGTTAATTATACTGAACAAGAAACATCTTCTAATGATTTTTGGATATAAATTATCTCATAAATTCCATGAACCATATCAAGACAAATTCACAATTAACAATTATCTAAAATTTCAGAAAAGAAAAATAAAGATTTTTTGAAATACTTCACATTCAAATTCATTTAAATCGTAGGCCAGGAATGTAATATTTTGATGTTTCTATTTTGGACAATTTGTAGATTTGTTGGAATATTTCATATCAAATAACAATTCAATTCTTTGTGACAAAAATGAAGTATTTTGGTTGTTTCCATTTTTTAGCAAAGAACTTCAAAAATGTTAATTTTTATAAATTGTTGATTCATTTGACAATTTTCGGGTTGAAATTTTATTTTTCAGTAACTGTAACTTACTCTCCAAGCTGAATTACTTCATGCACTCTTAACCGTACTTCCTTGTCTCCTATCCAAGCATAGATCCAAGGGCGCATACCCAACTAATAGGCACAACTCAAGAACCAATAAAATCTCTATCGGCTCCACAAAACAAACACAGTAAACTGCAACTGCTGAATATCAAGTGAACAACTACACTTGTACTACACAAGAGACTATACACTCATGAATGTAAGATGACTAACATGTCTACTTCACATATCTAGGGGTGCAGGGTTCAATGACAACTATACATAGAACTGCACAAAGAACACTCCCTGTGACTCTATCAGGAACGTTGCTGAGAGAAGCTACTACAACTCTATCTGTACACACACTTAACCTCTAAATCCATGATATCATGTTGATTACATGTCCATGCTACATATACTCTAAGCTCATTGCATAAGTCTTCCACACATGCTACTTACCATATGTTGTCAGCAATGACAAACATACAGTCAGCACTGGCTTGGTGGCAAATCACCAACAAATGGTACTTTTTGGATGCACCTTCTACAAAATGCCATCATCTTAGTACCAATATTATCCAAGTGAGGGAAAGAAATAGTGTCATAGATTCTTACGTATCTGCACATGGAATAAACAAGTTAGTGAAAACGTGGTATCTCTTCCCTTCCTGCACCATCCTTCTGAGTGCACATGCAAGATGATCTTATCTTTCAGTTATATCCTTTGTATAGTACATACAAGATATTTCGCATATATGTACATGTAATATTTAGATGCAGAAATATTTTTTCCTTTACATGTATCCCATGACATAAATGCAACTTTAATGCAGAACTTGACCAAGTAAAGTATGATTCTAAATACAGGAAGAATCAGTGTTTTAAGGATTCTCATCCTTCTTCCTTTTAAGGAGGAGCAGCCTAAGTGATTCTCTCTTAAAGGAATCAAGAAATAAGGACTGTATGGCTTAGAAATAGTTCAATCTATTCATGCATTGAATATGAAATGAAAAGGTACAGGTGAATGATATAAAGGTTTTCAATATTCTTCTAAAGTTATATGAAAGACAAAAACTATAAGAAAAAAATACTAAACCAGTGCCTTATCCAATGGCCAAAATAAATTCAAATGCAAATCAACAAGGTGACTTTAAAATAAATACAATAGTATGCCTTACATACTATCTGCAAATTCAATTAGATTACCTTACAAACTACTCTATTAACCAAACACTATTATTATCAAAATCCTCTCCGAAATAAATCATGAGAATTTTAATTCTTTCCTTCAAAGGAACTCTTAATGTTTTAAACAAGTTGCATTACAACTGGTATCATTTAAGAACATGCTTTATCTTATGATTTAGGGTTTATGGTTTAGGAATCAAGGTAAGAATGAGGGCTTAACATTTAGGATTAAGGTTACAATTAGGGTTTATCATTTATGATTGGGGTTAAGATTAGAGTTTAGCATTTATGATTACGTTATTAGCATTTCAGATTATGGTTTAGAATGTAGGATTTAGGGTTATGGTTAGTATTAGGATTAGGGTATGGGTTTACATAAGGTCAATATTATGATTAGGGTCAGTGTTAGGGTTAGAATTAGGGTTTACCATATAGGATTAGGGTTTACCATATAGAAATAGGGTTTACATAATCTATTAGATTAAGATATTGTTTAGGATTATCCCTATAGTTTGATCACTTATCCCAAACCCTACCCATCACATGGACCCTAAATATATTTGTAAGATCCTATAAATATTTGGTCACAACCTAAGCATAATTGAAACCATAACATTAACCTTGAATATTAACCAAACCCTACTTTATATCTTAATCTAAATTCTAACTCTAATCACTTTTCTAACCTAAACACCAACCCTTATATGAATTTAAATCCTTGCACGAGCCATATGTAAACCCTAATTCTAATTCTAATCGTCACCCTAACATAATTCTCACATTGATATTAAACCCTAACACTAATTGAAAACCCAACCTTAACACTAAACCCTAACCTTAATCATAATAAAGAGTCTAAAAAAAAACCAACCCTAATGCTAACCCTAACAGTGACATAAGGGCCACAATACCAACTTTATTCTTTATGAATAAGGGCCACAATACCAACTTTATTATTTAAGAATATGTGATGTACTTGCATCATTATGGAGAAATGTTATTGATTTAGATCATTGTAATATTGGCTTTCAACCTTCATAATTATCTGAATAGTTGTATTGGGACTTTTATTTCCCTTTTTATCTATATACTCATTTTATGAATAAGATAATAGATAAATGGTTTTGGCTATCATTGCCCCTATAAATAAGTAAATAAATATTTTTGGCTATCATTACCCCTATACTAGCAACATTTTGCAACATGTTTTGTCAAAATCTGTATTTCTAATATTTATTCCTTCAATGGATATGCCGAATAAATGTGAGGAATTAATTATAGAGAACTTCTTATTCATTCCTACTTCTAACCTAATCCTAATCAATGTTAAACAACTATACCAAAACCTTTACCTATATAAAATAAACTATTAAAAGTAAATATTAAATAAAACTATATCTTAATCCATAGCACAATGTTAAATTAACAACAATAATTATCATACCTTTAACCCTGACTATAATATATTATCATTATCATTATAGTTTCAATAATATGCTAACCATTTAAGTTAGTTGTTACCATGTCCCTACCATTGACCCTTCCTTAAATGGCAAGGCTATATGTGATACTAATGATAATTTTCATGTTAAACTATAAAAAACATCAAAAAATATATTCCCAAATATGATACTGATGCAGGAGCATCCTGGGTGTAAGAGCAATCTTGCATCACACAAAAACATTTCTGTTTTTATTTTCAATAAGGGCTATTTTGTGCAGAGCTGCTATTTATGGAAAGTTACTATTTTTGGTAATTTTTGTATGTGCTCAGAATGATCTGATTTCTTTCTTGGAGGTTCATTTTGGTCATATAAGTCTACCGGTAAAGTTTCATTGCTAGATCAAGTGTATATTGGAAGATATTGAAGATTTTCGGTATTGGCAGCAGGGTACAGAAACTTTGAACTCAGTGTTGAAGGCTTTAGAGGCCCCGGATGAGGTCAAAAATTTGGGTGATGGGTGCTTGCACAGGTCAAGCCTATAGAGTACTTTGTGGCATTTCTGAAATGGGGTTATAATAGCTGATCGGGTCAACTGGTGATGACTTATGGTCTTCGGAAGTTGGGCCACTTGAAATGGCAGAAAATAATTTTCTTCAAAATTTATGTTCGGGTTTCAAGGTTATCTTGAGCCGACTATGATGTAATGAAATGTAAAATAAAATAATTCTAAGTTTGGTCGGCCTTATTGGCTAAAATTCTGGAGCCTTCCCAGGCGGTGGAAAATTGCCTATATAAGGAAGGCTGTATTATTGTCTTAGGTAGTTCAGAATAGTTCTGTGTAGTAGATCTGGGAAATAATTCGAGGCTTTGTCCTACATAATATTGTAAGGGAATGCCCATGTGGCTTTGCATATATTGTAATTCTGAAAGTTTGTAATTCCACATTTGTGGAGATAATAAGAAGCCAATTTTCTATTCTTGCATATTGCTGTGGTTTCTCTGTTTCTGTTATGTGTTTGTGGTATTAAGGGGAGCACCCTTCATCAAGTGGTATCAGAGCAAGTTTTCTTGAGTGTGTAAATAGATCGCCGACTGTGAGGCAGTTTGCACCAGGACCGTGGTTAGGGTTTCAGCGCGCATCGCGAAAATGCCTCCACAAAGAGAACGTGGCGGAAGAGTTGGTGCTGTGACACCTGAGGTTAGAGAGCTGCAGAGACAAGTGTGAGTATTGCAAGAAGAGATTCGCAGAGGAATGAATCTTAATGTCAGAGACGAAAGCGAGGATGAAGTCGAAGAAGAATATCAAGAAGGAGAAGTTGAAATTGTGAACCAGGAGGAAGAAAGACTTTTTCGGGCGATTTCCAAGATTGGGAAAAGACCTAAGATTGAGGTTCCTACATTTTCTGGAAATCTTAACCCAGAGGAATTGATCGACTGGATCAATGAATGTGAAGAATATTTTGAGTATGAAGATGTTGAGGATCCTGATAGGGTCAAATTTTTGAAGGCCAGACTGAAAGGTCATGCGAAGATATGGTGGCAAGAGATTCAGTTGGAGCAAAATAGAAGGGGAAAGGAGAAAATCATGAGATGGGATCGGATGGTGGATAAATTGAAGTGACAGTTCATTCCTGTTGATTATGAGCTTGACCTACTGAAGAAAATGCAGAGTTTGAAGCAAGCAGGAAGATCTGTTCAGGAGTATACAGAGGAGTTCTATCGACTTCTCATCAGAACAGGCCATGCAGAAGCTGATAAGGAGAAAGTTTCCCGATACCTTAATGGGTTAAGGCCAAGCATTCAGGAGAAGCTAAATCTAGTTCGAATGAACAGTATTGAAGATGCATACCAGTTTGCCCTAAAAGTAGAGGAAAAGTTGAACAAGAATTTTGAGAGCAGACAAAACGGAAGAGGTCACGGTGGATGATCTGGTGGATGGTCATATGGTGGCCGAAATGAAAATTCAAAAAAGAAGGATGAGGCCAGTAGCAGTCAGAATCAGCGAGGAAATAATTCCAATCACTTCCAGGATCAGAATAATAGAGATCAAAGAGGAAGAGGAAGAGGACAAGGATCTGGAAGAGGTGGCTTCAGTGGAACATGTTTTCACTGTGGAGAAGAAGGTCATAGGGCATTTGAATGTCCTCAGCGCCAAGGCAGAATAGATAGGAGAAATGAAGGCCAGGCCAGAGTTGCACATGTAGATGAAGATGCCAGATCATCAAATTCTAAAGATGCTGAAAGAGGAGAAACGTTGATTAATAGAAGAGTCCTGTTGAGTGGTGAGAATGAACCTAAGCAAATGAGGAGCTTGTTTCGCACCAGGTGCAAGTGTGAAGGTAAATGTTGTGATGTGATTATTGATAGTGGAAGCACTGACAATTTGGTGTCAGAAGAGATGGTGACAAAGTTGAAGCTCAAGAGATAGAAACACCCACATCCATATCGGATTGTCTGGGTACAAGATGACCACAAGGTCATGGTCAATGAACAATGCTTGGTGAAGTTCAAGATTGGCAGATACCAAGATGAGGTATTGTGTGATATCATATCTATGGATGCATGTCATATGTTGTTGGGTAAACCATGGTAGTTTGACAGATGTGTTGTACATGATGGTCGTGTGAATACCTAATCCCTGACAAAGGATGGAGTGCGACATAAGCTAAAACCATTGAAGGAGACTAAAGAAAAGGTATGTGGTAATGCAAGGATAAATTTTTTTGATGGAAGAAATTTCCTAGATGGTATGAGGCATGAGCATGTATGTTTTGCTTTAATTCCAAAAGCTGGTAAAGAGGAAGTAGAAGATGTTCCTGTAGAAGTTGCAGATTTGTTGAATGAGTTTCAGGATATTGTATCTGATAACGTGCCTGATGGATTACCACCAGTCAGGAAGATTAGTCATCAGATGGACTTGATCCCAGGAGCGAGTTTGCTGAACAAGGCAGCACACAGAATGACACCTGCAGAAAGTGACGAGTTGAACAGACAAGTACATGAGTTGTTACAGAAAGGATTGATCTGTGAGAGTCTGAGTCCCTGTGCTGTACCAGCGGTATTAGCACCAAAGAAGAATGGAGAATGGAGGATGTGTATAGATTCTAGGGAAATAAACAAGATCATAATCAAGTACAGGTTTCCATTCCCACAAATGGATGATATTATGGACTGTTTGAGTGGAGCTGTGTATTTTTCAAAGATAGATCTGAAAAGTGGATATCATCAGATTCGGATCAGAGAAGGAGATGAATGGAAGATTGCCTTCAAGACAAAGGAAAGACTGTATGAGTGTTTAGTCATGCCTTTTGGGCTAACCAATGCACCGAGCACTTTCATGCGGCTCATGAACGAGGTTCTGAAATAATTTCTGGGTAAGTTTGTAATTGTTTACCTAGATGATATTTTGATCTTTAGTAAGACATTGGAGCATATGATGCATATTCGTATGGTATTTGAGAAGCTGAGAGAAGAGAAATTGTTGATTAATTTGAAGAAGTGTAGTTTTGTGAAGAAAGAGTTAGTGTATTTGGGATTTGTAGTTTTAGCAGAAGGTCTAAAAATGGACCCAGAGAAGGTACAGGCTAGCCTTGAATGGCCTACTCCAAGGAGTGCTACTGAGGTAAGATCTTTTCATGGTTTGGCTAGCTTTTACAGAAAGTTTATCAAAAATTTTAGCAGTATTTGTGGACCCTTGACTGAAACAATGAGAGGGGATAGAAAAGAGTTTAAGTGGACTAATGGGGCAGAAAAGAGTTTTCAATTGTTGAAATAAAAAGTTACAGAACAACCTATTTTAGCACTTCCAAATTTTAATAAGGTGTTTCAAGTAGATTGTGATGCTAGTGGTATTGCAATAGGAGCTGTTATGAGCCAAGAAGGTAAACCTGTTGCTTATTTCAGTGAGAAGTTAAATGATGCCAAGAGGAAATGTTCTGTTTATGATCAGGAATTTCATGCTATAGTTCAGGCATTAAAGAAGTGGAGACATTATCTACTTCCTAAGGAGTTTGTTTTGTATACTGATCATCAAGCTTTGCAATATTTGAATAGTCAAGGAAAGTTGAATCAAAGGCATTTGAAATGGGTTGAGTTTTTGCAGAGTTATACATTTATTTTGAAACGCAGGAGTGGAAAGTCTAATAGGGTTGCAGATGCTCTTAGCAGAAGGCAACTATTGATGATAGAAATGCAGATTGAAGTGGTTAGGTTCAAGGAACTCAAGAATTTATATCCAAAGGATCCTGATTTTGTTGAAGCTTGGAAAGCTTGTACAGAATCTATTACTCTAAACAGGATGAAATGGTTGGATTTCATCATCCAAGATGATATGCTATTCAGAGGGAGTCAGTTGTGCATTCCATGAAGTTCTATGAGGGAGAATCTCATCAAGGAGAAGCATAGTGGAGGATTGGCTGGACATTTTGGTCATGATAAAACCCTTGGTTTGGTTCGTGAGAATTATTATTGGCCACAGTTGCAGCAAGATGTGAAGAAGTTTGTATAGAGTTGCAGAGTATGTCAGATGGTGAAAGGAGTGAAGCAGAATATAGGATTGTATTAGCCATTACCCGTACCAGAGAAGCCTTGGGAGGATATTAGCATGGACTTTGTTCTTGGTTTACCGAGGACTCAGTGGGGACATGATTCAATTTTTGTAGTGGTTGACAGATTTTCAAAGATGGCACATTTCATTCCCTGCAAGAAGACTAATGATGCTGTTCATGTAGCAGAATTGTTTTTCAGAGAAGTAGTGAAACTTCATGGTTTGCCAAAGACCATAGTTTCAGATCGGGACACTAAGTTTGTTGGATATTTCTGGCGTACATTGTGGAAGAAGTTGAAGACAGATTTGAAGTTCAGTTCATCACATCATCCATAGACTGATGGACAGACAGAGGTGGTGAATAGGAGTTTGGGAAATTTGCTGAGATGTTTGGTAGGAGATAAGCCAACAGGATGGGATTTGATTTTACCACAAGCGGAATTTGCATACAATAATTCTATCAACAGGAGCACTGGTAAATCACCATTCCAGATTGTATATGGAAGTAGTCCAAGAAATGCATCTGAATTAAGGAAGATAGATAAAGGAGAAATAAGTAGTGCTGAAGCTGAGGATTTTGCAGAACACTTGAAGAACATCCATGGGGAGGTGAGGAAGCATATTACCAAGATGAACGCACAGTATAAGGCTAAGGCAGATGAGAAAAGGAGGTATAAGGAATTTTAGCTTGGTGATGAAGTCATGGTTCATTTTCGGAAGGAGCGGTTTCCAGTTGGTACATATAACAAGCTAAAAATGAAGAAGTTTGGACCATGTAGGATATTGAAGAAACATGATTCAAGAAATGCATATGAGGTAGAATTGCCTACTGAGCTAAATATTTCACCAGTGTTTAACATTTCAGATCTGACAGAGTATCATGAGGGAGGTGTTGAAGATGAGATCACAGCAGCATAGTGGAGTATTCCAGCAACTAGTTCAGACACTAAGGAGATTGAAGATATACTGGACAGTCGTGTTGGCAGAAGCACAAGGAACAGGAAATATGAAGAATATCTGGTCAAGTGGAAAGGATGACCTGTTGAAGATTCATCTTGGTTTTCCTCTGCACACCTAAGTTGTGACAGGGTCACTTCTCAAATTACCCCGGGTGTCTGATGCAGGAGCATCCTAGGTGTAAGAGCAATCTTGCATCACACAAAAACATTTCTATTTTTATTTTCAATAAGGGCTATTTTGTGCAAAGCTGCTATTTATGGAAAGTTACTATTTTTGGTAATTTTCATATGTGCTCAGAATGATCTGATTTCTTTCTTGGAGGTTCATTTTGGTCATATAAGTCTGCTAGTAAAGTTTCATTGCTAGATTAAGTGTATATTGGAAGATATTAAAGATTTTCGGTATTGGTAGCAGGGTACAGAAACTTTTAACTCAGTTTTGAAGGCTTTAGAGGCCCTGAATGAGGTCAAAAATTTGGGTGACAGGTGCTTGCGCAGGTCAAGCCTGTAGAGCACTTCGTGGCATTTTCGAAATGGGGTTATAATAGCCTATCAGGTCAACTGGTGATGACTTATGGTCTTCGAAATTTGGGCCACCTAAAATGGCGAAAAATAATTTTCTTCAAAATTTTTGTTCGGGTTTCAAGGTTATCCTGAGCCGACTATGATGTAATGAAATGTAAAATAAAATAATTCTAAGTTTGGTCGGCCTTATTGGCTAAAATTCTGGAGCCTTCCCAAGCGGTGAAAAATTGCCTATATAAGGAAGGCTGTATTATTGTCTTAGGTAGTTCAGAATAGTTCTGGGTAGTAGATCTGGGCAATAATTCAAAGCTTTGTCCTATAGAATATTGTAAGAGAATGCCCATGTGGCTTTTCATATATTGTAATTCTGAAAGTTTTTAATTCCACATTTGTGGAGATAATAAGAAGCCAATTTTTTGTTCTTGCATATTGTTGTGGTTTCTCTCTTTCTGTTATGTGTTTTTGGTATTAAGGGGAGCACCCTTCATCAGATACTTTGATCCTAACTCTAAAACGTATATCATATCACTAACCAAATCCATAATCTTACTCTTGTACAAACCCTACTACTAATCATATACCGCATGCCACATTACATATGTTGTAAGCCTAGCAATGTATCATACATCCTAACACTACACACAACCTTAAATTGGTCCTAACCCTAACCCTACATGTACAATACCCTAAATGGAACCATAACTATTAGTAATCTTGACCATATGACTAACTGTAATGCTAACCCTAACCCCTTACCCTAATCTTTTCTTTTAATGTGAGAGGTGCAAGTCTGAAATTAATAGTACTCCCAAGGTTAAAATTAAAACCTAATTGTAACCATAACCCTCTTGATTACTATAAGTAAAATGGTCAACGTGACGCTTATAGTAACCTTTGATACGATACTAATCCTAACTGTAAACATAGAATCTTATCCCCAATCATAACCCTTGTCCTAACTCTAATACGATACT
Source organism: Chamaecyparis obtusa (assembly GCA_027943335.1). NCBI lineage: Eukaryota > Viridiplantae > Streptophyta > Pinopsida > Cupressales > Cupressaceae > Chamaecyparis > Chamaecyparis obtusa. The sequence goes on from BSBK01006312.1 coordinate 49,620, forward strand.
GATCCTAACTGTAAACATAGAATCATATCCCCAATCATAACCCTTATCCTAACTCTAATATGTTATCGTTAACATTATAATTACTTATATACGGTAATTGTTCAAGTTAGTTGTTACCATAGCCCTACCATTTAGAATACGTTAAATGCCAACGTTAAATAAGATACTAATGATAATTATCATATTAAACTCTAAACAACATCCAAAAATGTATTGCCAAGTATGATACTTTAATCATAACTCTATAACCTAGATCCCATCACTAACTAAGCCCATAATCTTACTCTCACAAAAACCCTAATACTATTATTTTACCCAAAACTACATATGATTTAACCATCACTATAAACCATAAATCATAACTTTGTGCATAACCTTAAACTGGCCCTATTTGTCATACTAACCTTAACCAATATTTTAACCCTAATACTAATCCAAACTCAACACTCTACCTTCCATCATTAACCTGTGATTAATCCTCACCATATTACTAACCCTAACCCTAACACCATACCTTAATCTTAAACCTTAATGTTACACTAAATATGATACTAATCCTAACTCTAAACCTAACATCATATCCCTAACCACTTCCTTAATCTCACCCTATCCCTAATCCCAACACTAACTGTGACTCTTACTTGAACCGTATCTGATAAGGTTAAATTTTGTAATAACCCTGACTCTCACCCTCTGCCTAACCCTAAACCTAACCTTAACTGTAACTCTTACTTGAACCCTAACTCATAAGGTAAAATACCCTACTAACCCTAACTATCACCCTATCCCTATCAGTAACCCTAATCCTAACCCTACCCCTTGTATGGTGAAAATGTGTCCACAATTATATGAATCATTACATTCAAGGACACTCAACAATAAGGCCTCAAAAATTGATCCATAGCTCTCTATGCACGGAGTTGCAAGATTATGGATTTTGCTCTTAGGTAGAGCTATGAAGCATATGAGCTTGCCAGTCAACCACACAATGAGAGATTCCAAATCAAAGACAAGGGTAACAATGCCAATATCCTCAATGAAATCCAAATGAATGCAATGCAATGCAACCTATATGAGTATGCAACTTAATCTATGAAAATGGAGATGTAATTAAGCTATTGAAAGGAAAGTACAAAGGATTACAACCTTCCTAATTAGGCTATGTGAGATTAAGCTATTGCATCAAATGAAATCTAAGCTAAGAATGCCATTAGTATGCAACTATGAAAGCAAATATGAACTAGATGAAATGCAATTACAAGTCTTCAAAGCTTGGATGCAAGAATGTCTTCAAAGAAAGCTCCAAATTGACCTAAAAAACCTGGAGCATAACATTAGCATTATCAAGATTACTTACAAATGAAGAAAAGAGCTATTCTTTTGTAGAAAATGAGAATCAATGGACAATCGAGATTAAGAGGCAAAAGACTTAATCAATGATGGATAAAAATAGAAGATTGATCCTTGTGCACAAATATCCTCCAATAGGAAAATTAGAAGCATTTACTTTATGTCCATGTGAGACAAAAAGTGATTTTCTTTTATTTTTTATTTTATTTTTCTTTATAAATAAGAATTAAATGCTTCATTTGTGCAACTTAGGATAAGAAGAAAAGTGGGGATTTTTTATTTAATAAAAGGGGAGGAAATATTCCTTTTAATTAAATAAAGGCTTACGATAAATGGTTAAACCATATGATAAAATTGATTAAATGATTGAATTAGGATTTGATCAAGAAATTGATAATGTTGAAAATATTAATTTTGATAAATATTGATTCAGGATTGATAATTGAGAAATGGGGCCCAAAGTCTAGGTGACCATTTTAGGGTGCATACAACCCTAACCCTAACCCTGACTCTAACCTTGACCCTAACTATAAGTCTTTCTCAAACCCTAACTCATAATGTAAAATGTCTTACTAACCCTAAAACCCACCCACCCTATCCCTAACCCTTAATGCAACTCTTACCCAAGGCCTAATTATATTTAAGCTAGAATATTGTACTAATCATAACCCTAACCCTAACTCTAATAGTAACTCTTCTTCAAACCATAACTCATAATCTAATATATCCTACCAACCATAACTCTCACCCTATCCCTTACCCTAACCCTAACATTAACTCTCACCTGAACACTAACTCTCACCCTATCCTTAACCGTCACCCTAACTGTAACTCTTACTTGAGACCTAACTCATAAGGTAAAATATCCTGCTAACCCTAAGTCCAACCCTTTCTCTAACCCTAATTGTAAGTCTTACTCAAACCTTGACTCATAATGTAAAATATCCTGGATACCCTTAATCTCACCCTATCCCTAAACCTAACCGTAATTGAAACTGTTACCTGAACCTTGATCATAACATAAAATGTCCTACTAACTCTTTCTCTTACCCGATTTCAAATTATTTTAATAATTTATAATTTATTTATAATTTTAAACTATATATATACTTTTTTTATTTTACAACATTATACCTAATTGCTGCCCCAATAAATTTATTTTATTTTATTTTTCTACCATATACATAAGCATTATAAATCGTAAATGTATACAATGTTGCACTGCGACTGCTACTAGCTTATATATATATATATATATATATATATATATATATATATATATATATATATATATATATATATATATATATATATATATATATATATATATATATATATATATATATATATATATATATATATATATATATATATATATATATATAGACACACACACACACACACACATATATAATACGCCAAGAGTAATCGATGTCGAGGCACCTATTTTCATTAAATTGTAAGCTACGATAGGCGTCTCGAGAAGGATTATGATCAGCGTATTATATATAAAAAATATATATAAGCTAGTTTATGACTACAACGGTAGAAAGATGGTTATATATATATATATATATATATATATATATATATATATATATATATATATATATATATATATATATATATATATATATATTGAAGGAATTTTTATTCCTTCAATTTACTCGAGTCAAATCTTTCTTTATTTATAAGGCAAATCGTCTTATTTTCAAGAAGATAAAACTTTTGTCTAGTCATTTCGTATTGTTTGGCTCTTACTAAATATGTTTCTTATCCTATAAATATGAAAATAAACTCATTCATTAAAAAACAAAGAAATGATGCTTGAAATATATTAATAATCATATTTATATTTCCAATTTTGACTCAATATGATATATTTGGTATTTTCCTTGTATGGTGTAAAAGTCACCACACTTATATGAATCATTACATGCAAGGTTTCTCAACAATGAGGCCTCACAAAGTGACTCATAGCTCTCTATGCATGGAGTTGCAAGGACATGATAAATTTTCTCTCAGCTAGACCTATAAACTAGTGAGCTTGATAGTCAAACACACAATGAGAGATTCACAATTGAAGACTAGGGCAACAATACTAGAATCCCCAAATGAATCAAAGTATGCAAATGCAATGCAACTAAATGAGATGCAAGATTAATCTATGAATGACAATGCAAATAAGCTAAGAAAGGAAATAACAATGAATTACAATTCCCCTAATTAAAATATGTGAATTAATCCATTGCATAAAAAGGAAATCTACACTAATATAGCATGAATATGCAACTAGTAAAGGGAAATATGCAACTAATAATGAAATGAAACAAATGAAAAGCAAGTCGTCAATGTCTTCAAAGGAGTCTTCAAAGTGAGCTAGAAAACCTGCGGCATAACATTAGCATAAACACAAAAGATGCCAAATGAAGAAAAAGGCTCTTCTTTTATAGAAACTAATAGTCAATGGACGATCGAGATTAAGAGGCAAAAAGACTTAATTAGGGTCAGGGTCCAAGTAAAATTGGGGTTGGGGTTAGGGTTTATTGTTAAAATTTAGTTTTATATATTTCAAGTGTGTTAATACAATAAGATTATACACTAGAGTAAATGTCAAGTATGTTAATAACACCAATTCATACTGTATGGTAAGGGTTTTACATTTTAGGTGGGGGTTTACATCATGGTTAGGGTTTGGGTTAGCGGTAAAGTTAGGTTTAGTGTCATTCCTAGGTGACATAAATAATTAGGGTAAGGGTTAGGATTTAGGTTGCGGTTAGGATTATAATTAGGATAATGGTTTAGGTTAGGGTTTACTATTTTACTTATAATTATGGTTAGTGCTAAGATTTACATAATGTTTAGAGAACTTGGGCATTAAATTTTGTGTTAGGGTTAGTGCTAGGCTTATAATTAGATATATGGTTACGATTTAGGGTTAAAAAATAGATTTGTGGAAGTCTGAAGTCTATTGGTAGACATCGGTCAAATATTTAGAACAAATTTAATTGTCTTGTATTAAAAATATGAATTATTTGCTGCAAATTTAAAATAAAAAAATATTAGTATTTATAAATTAGATGGGAGTGAAACTATCCATAATTTATGATAAATAAATTTAAAAATGAATAGTTAAGTAATACATACTATGAAACAAATGATTAAAATACTTAGTCAAAGATTCTTTTTTCTAATAACTATAGAGAGATCAAAAAAATATACAAAGAGTTCATCAAGTATCAAAGAGGAGACAAAGCCTCAAACCAAGATCACAGTAACATAATTACATAAAGATCAAAAGAGATAGAACAAGAAGACTAATGAAGAACATCAAAATGAGTATCAACCCACGCAGTCCACCCGAGTGGGCCTTCCATTCAGACAATACTTTTGCGCTCCTGGATATGTGTAAGCATAAAAAACTCCTCCTTCCTAGTATTAATATTTTTCCTAATTTCTTTGTTCGGTCTCTTGCATGTGAGTTCAAAAACCCACAGATCATCAAGGGTTCTCCTCCATTGATATCCATGATTTAACTCGTTAAACATATTACTTGACTTACCATGGTTATATCTCACCAAAATCATTTGAAATACCCATAAAATATAAAATTATTTTTTGCTAATAAATATGTTATCATATGAAATGTATCTTACTTTAGATATGCCTAAAATATATGATGAAATTAAATTTGATTGTATAACTTTTTACCCTTTAAATTATTAATTTGCATCAAATAATGTGTTTTGAACACCAACCTCATTGAATATAGATAAATGAACAAGTAGATTTAAATATCAAGATATTGTTAAGTTTGAATGGCTTGGTTTTATGGCTATTAATATAGCCATATATGGTTTCGTGCCTTATATATATGAAATGATGGCAATTATAGTGGAGTCTCTGGTATATTTATCTATTTAGTTTACTTATCATATGGTCTAATGAAATCTAAAAGTGGACCTCTACAAAATTTGGTTTACCTTTGCTATTTAATATATTAGCTGTTCATATTTAATATAAAAAGTTTAAGAGTTCAAACTAATACTAATTCAATTCAATTATTTTCCTTTTTAAATTGGCACACACATATTTGAATACTTTTGGCTATCATAACCATGAATCATGAAGTTTATGGCATTTCCCGATTTTTTGTACAATCTCTTCAATTCGGACTTCTAGTTCTAGACAATTTTGTAGAATTGTATGGAATTGGTAGTCATAAAAGTAAAAGCCACACTATATGGTAAAAGTTATAGTAAGCTTGCTTTGTTTTTTAGGGACACTTTTTAGTAATTTCCATTTCAAAGTATGTAATTAATAAGATTTATGAATAGCCACCATATCCATTCTCCCCTGGGATTACTCGGCTGGTAACTTCACACATGCTTCATTATTTCAGTTAAAATGCAATCAGTCCCCTTCCAATGAATGCTGCCAGATCCACTTGCGGAACTGTACTGTTACATGTCAGCCAGGTCATCTCACTGGTATGAAAGTGTTATGGGTTTTTGATTTGAATTTTAAATGTGCAAGTCCGCGTTCAAAAACATCAATATTTGCTTTAAAGTTGGGTCATCTCAGCAGTACAAAAGTGTTATGGGTTTTCGATTCTTATTTAATTGCGCAAGTCCGCATTCAAAAACATCAACTATTTTCTATAAAGTCGATGTCGGTGATAGTAATTAGGAAAGGACAGGAAATGTAAGTGTGGAGATCTATTGTGCTATCGTGCGTACGTGATGTCAGAAATATAGAACGGTTACCCATTTCGCACAAGCGCAGTTAACATTTTGAATATTAATGGTAATATTAACTTCAACACGTGTTTGATTAATGTTTGTCCACTCTTGTCCTATTCTACTACCATTTTAGGTCTTTCATTTGATGCATAACTGTGCCATAACATGTTGGGTCATCTCACCGCTACGAAAGTGTTATGGGTTTTCGATTTGAATTTTAATGCGCAAGTCTGCATTCAAAAACATCAAGTATTTGCTATAAAGTCAGTGCCAGTTATAGTAATTAGGAAATGTAAGTTAACATTTAGTCCATCTTAAATTTAGGGCGGAGGCTATCCTCCGGAAGGAATGCACCACTATTGAGAATTCTTTTTTCTCAAATCCGCAAATATCTTATGTTTTTTTTCAAAAAATTTTGGATGTTTTTGATCCAAAATGAGCAGATTAACAAGAACAGATCTTGAATTTTTTTTAAAAATTCACTGCATTTTTTATTTTTCAAAAATGGTACAACGATGCATTCCTTCGGGAGGATAGCTAAATTTAGTCCGTGATAAAAATTATTTATCGCAATGATGTAATTAGTGAATTACTAAAATATAAATATATAAAGAAAATATTGTATAAACAATCTAACATTTAAGAAACAAAATATAAATATAAATATTCAGAATACAATTTTAATTCTCCAGTATGTCTTTTGCAATTCCTTTATCATTTCGAATTCTAAATAAATATTAAACATTAAAAAAACATAAAAAACTGATGGCAGCATTGCCCTCCATATTTAAATTTAAATCTAACTATTAGATAAACTAATGATTAGAATCTAAATGTAAGAGAAATATAATTCTACATCTAACTAAATCTTAAGCTAAAACTAAAATTAAATTTGAATTTAAATCTAAAACTATAACTATAATTATATAAAAAAAAAAATTATTAAATAGAAAATAAAATTACGTCCTTTATATTTGGTTGCTTGGTTGCTCTTTAAACAAGCTTCCTAATTCCTTTGCGTCTCTGAATTACAAGAAAAAACATAAAATAAACTAATTTTTTTTTTTTTAATTTAATTTTTTAACTTATTCTTCATCCATGTGGCACCCCTATTTTTTTGGGTCCTATTAGTTCGGGCCCTATTATTTCAGCCTTGCCATTTGTCCTCATATTATTTTGGCCTTTTCATTTGTCTTGCTATTATTTTGCCCTTGCTATTTGTCTTCACATTATATTATAATTTATTTTTTTAATAAAGAATAGTTTTTATTTATAAGGAATTTATTATGGCATATTCCTGTGTTCGTATTTCCATTTGTGCTCCCATTGTATAGCCATGTCTCTCAAAAAAAATATATAGTATCTTATATATATTTATATATCTAATACACTGAGAGTAATCCTTCTCGAGGTGCCTATTACAGCTTGCAATTTAAAAAAAATAGTCGCCTCAACAAGGATTGCTCTTGGCATATTATATATATTAATATATATAACCTAGTAGTAGTCGTAGCACAACATAGTAGACATTTATAATTTCTAATGTTTATGTATATGGCAGAAAAATATAATAAAATCAAATTATTGGGGTGGCAATTAGGTTTAATGTTGTTAAAAAAAGTATATATAGTTAAAAATTATAAATAAATTATAAATTATTAAAATAATTTGAAATCGGGTAAGATGTAGAGTGAGCAGGACATTTTACGTTATGAGTTAGGGTTCAAGTAAGAGTGACAGTTAGGGTTAGTAGGATATTTTACATTATGAGTTAGGGTTCAAGTAAGAGTTACTGTTAGGGTTAGGGTTAGGGTTAGTAGGACATTTTAGCTTAAATATAATTAGGGTTTGGATAAGAGCTACACTAAGGGTTAGGGATAGGGTGACATTTAGGCTTAGTTAGACATTTTACATTATGAGTTAGTGTTTGAGTAAGAATTATACTTAGGGTTGGGGTTAGGGTTAGGAATAGGGTCAGAGTTAGGGTTAGCATGATATTTTATTGTATGAGTTAGGGTTTAAGTAAGAGTTACATTTAGGGTTAGGTTTAGGGTTAGGGATAGGATGAGAGTCAGGGTTAGTAGGATATTTTACCTTATGAGTCAGGGTTAGGGTTAAGGATAAGGTGAGATTAAGGATGTGGTTAGGGATATGATGTTAGGTTTACAAATAGGATTAGTATCATACTTAGTGTAACATTAACGTTTAATATTAGGGTATGGGGTTAGGGTTACTAATACAGTGAGGGTTAATCATGGGTTAATGATGGAATGCAGAGTGTTGAGTTTGGATTAGTATTAGGGTTAAAAGATTGGTTGACGTTGGTATGACAAATAGAGCCAGTTGAAGGTTATGCACAAAGTTATGATGTATGGTTTATAGTCACAGTTAAATCATATGTAGTTTTGGGTATAGGGTTAGTATTAGGGTTTTTGTGATGGTAAGATTATGGCTGTAGTTTAGCGATGGGATCTAGGCTTTAGAGTTAGGATTAAAGTATCATACTTGGTAATGCATTTTTTGATGTTGTTTACAGTTTAACATGATAATTATCATTAGTATCTTATTTAATGTTAGCATTTTACTAGTTAGTAATATGGTCAAGATTACAAATAGTTACGGTTACATTTAGGCATATGATTAGTATTAGGGTTTGTACGAGAGTAAGATTATGGATGTAGTTAGCGATAGGATATAGGTTTTGGACTCAGGATCAAAGTATTATAATTGGGAATATATTTTTTGATGTTGTTTATAGTTTAACATGATAATTATCATTAGTATCACATAGAACGTTACCATTTAAGGAAGGCTCAATGGTAGGGACATGGTAACAACTAACTTGAATGGTTAGCATATTACTATAACTATAATGATAGTGATAATATATTATAGTTAGGGTTAAGGTTACGATAATTATAGTTGTTAATTTAACGTTGTGTTATGGGTTAAGATATAATGTTGTGTCATTCCTACAGAGTTCAACAAAACATGTTGCAAAATATTCCAAGTATAGGGGTTATCATGATGGGAATAGCCAAAACTATTAATTTATTATCTTATTCATGAAACTTATATAGAAAAAAAGGCAAATAGAAGTCCCAATACAACTATTCACATAATTAAGAAGGTTGAAAGCCAAGATTAGAATTATCTAAATCAATAATATTTCTCCATCATGATGCAAGTACATCACATATTCTTCAACAATAAAGTTGGTATTGTGGCCCTTATTTGTACAATGATCATGATAGACATCTTTCATCATTGATGGAAATGCATCCACTTTTGCCGATGTCTCGCACAAAACTTTCACAACATCTATCATCTGCATTATATCCAATTTGTCAACATAGTTAACTAATAATGTTGTGTGCTCCGCAACTTTGATTACAGTTGCGCAATGTCATCACATTGCTTTAGATTTAGATCATCAACATTATTCATTTGCAATGGTTTAAAATGGTTTAATTTGGAATTTGAAAAGATAGAGGAATTGCAAAAGACACATTGGAGAATATGAAGAGACACTCTCAGATTATAAAAGAGTGTCTCCTCATTTCATTTCTTATTTTGTTTCATTTGTTGTTTTGTATAGTTTGAAGAATCGGAGAGTTTCAGAGGAGCCAAGACTAGATTCAATTTTGGAGCATGTTCTTTCCAAATGAGATTTTCATTTTGCATTTTACTTTTCCATAGATTTAGTTGCATTTTGAATATTTAAATTTCAATTTGCATTTAGATTTCTTAATAGTTTAAATATTTCAATTATTGCTATCATTTAACATTAATAATATATTTTATTTTTATGTTTTGAAATTAAAAATATATTCTGAATATTTATATTTATATTTTGTTTCTTAAATGTCACCTTTTTAAAAATATTTTCTTTTATATTTATATTTTAATAATTTGTACTTTTTACATCATTTTCATAAATATTTTTTTATCAATATTGTGGATGGAAATGCCGCCATATTAAGGAAAATCGTATTCTATTACTCTTCATAGTTTTTTAAAATTAGATTAAGCATACATTATATTTCTTAATTATTTAAATATTTGAATTATTGCTAACATTTAACATTAAGAATAATATATATTATATCATGTTTCGAAACCTGACTTTCTGTTAATTTAAATATAAAAAAATCCACAAAATAATATATATTGTTCCACTTTAAGAAACATGTAAAGTTTTTTATTAAGTAAAATGTAAAGTTTAAAATGGTTATTCTGATTAATTCTATAAACTGATGTTTGTTTAAAACTTTGCAGTATACCATTCCACCTATGGCTACCTCTGACAGAGAGTCGAACATCATAGTTACAAGTCCCTCTACTTTGGTGGCCTCGAATGATGTATTCGAGACTAAATTTGACAAGTGTACATGAATCCTTGTAGACTTGTGCGCAAATAAAGTACCCATATTTACATTGAAATCTAAATCTAAAATGCAAACTATTTAAAATCCAAAATGGATATAAAATGCAAACTATTTATAATACAAATCTAAATGTAAAATGCAAACTATTTAAAATACAAATCTAAATGAAACATGCATATCAAAATGAAACATGCAATTCAAAATGAAACATGTAAATCAAAATATTTTATTGATTTAATTTGCATGTTTGATTTTGTATGCAAATCTAAATCACGCTATATTTTAAATACAAATCAATATATTTTTAATGAAATCAAACATACAAATCAAAATAAAACGTGCAAATTGAAATCTAAATATTTTTAAAGCAACTAAATCTATGGAAAAGTAAAATATTTACAAAATGAAAATCTCACTTGGAAGGAACTTGCTCTGGAATTGAATCTAGTATTGGCTCCTCTAAAACTCTCCAATTCTTAAAACTCTGGAAAATGACAAATGAAATAAAATAAAAAATGAAATGAGGAAACACTCTTTTATAATCTAAGAGCGTCTCTTCATATTCTCCAATATGTCTTTTGGAATTCCTTTATCTTTTTGAATTCCAAATAAAATATTAAACATTACAAAAACATTAAAAAAATGATGGTGGCATTGCCCTTCATATTTAAATTTAAATCTAAATATTAAATGAAATAATGATTAATATCTAAATCTAAGAGAAATATAAATCTAAATCTAACTAAAACCAAAACTAACTCTAAATCTAATTCCAATTCTAAATCTAAAGCTAAAACTAAAATTAAATTTAAATGTAAAACTAAAACTATATAAATAAACAAATTATTAAATAGAAAAAAAAATGATCACCTTTATATTTGGTCAATTGCTTGCTTGATCACCTTTAAATCTAAAAACAAACTAAACTAAAATTATTAAATTGAGACGCTCTTTTATAATCTGAGAGGGTCTCTTCATATTCCCCAAAAGGTGACTTTTCCAATTCCTTTTGCCTCTCCAAATTCCAAAAAAAACATAAAACACACTAATTTTTTTATTTTATTTCCTTTTTTAACTTATTCTTCATCCATGTGGCACCCCTGTTTATTTAGGTTCTATTATTTCGGCCTTGCCATCTGTCTTCATATTATTTTGGCATTGCCATTTGTCTTCATATTATTATGCCATTGCCATTTGTCTTCCGATTCTTTCAGCCCTATAATTTCAACCCTGCCATTTGTCTTCATATTATATTATACATTTTTTATTTAAAATAAGAGTTTTTATTTACAACGAGAATGGACTCAATTGTCATATTCACACACTATGTAAATTGTAAACACAAATAGATATAATAAGAATTAAGTCTCAAGGAAATATGATTCTCTGATTTTGTGCATCAACTTTAATATACTACACTACACGAGGTTTTTATTTTTATTTTTATTTTTAATATATACTTTTGTTGTCCTTTAATTAATTGTTTATAATAAAATGTTATATAATAGATTTATTATAATATTTAATATACTTATAGTTAAAATATAAATATATTAAACTATATTTCATTATTGTATGTATATATATATATATATATATATATATATATATATATATATTCTCTATTTGCTAATTTATCGGATATTGTAATCGTATTAATCATCGTTAGAAAATGGAGGAATTTTTCTCTTTTGATTTGTAGCATGCCAAAATTATCTGTACTATGTACGCCTAGCATGTACATTTTGTCATGTGAATGTTATTATGACCTTGCAGCTATCTGACACGCACTTTACCCTAATAGTAATCCAAAGTCAAGACTCTGCATTACATCATTAACCCATGATTAAGCCTCGCTGTATTAATAAACCCAACTCTAACCCCATACCCTAATCTTATACCTTAATTCTACACTAAATATGATAGTAATCATAACTGTAAACCTAACATCATATCCCTGACCACATCCTTAATCTCACCCTATCCCTAACCTAACCCTAACTGTAACTCTAACCTGAACCCTAACTCATAAAGTAAAATTTATTACTAACCCTAACTCTCACCCTCGTCGTAACCCTAACCCTAACCTTAACTATAACTTGTACTCGAACCCCAACTCATAACGTAAAATACCCTAGGTGGCTGCAAGAAGTTGGGTCCCACTTTTGGCCAAAAAGTGAAAGTGTTTTCTCTATTTTTCAAAATTTTTGTCAATTGATGTCCAACTTTGAAGCACTTTAAGATTGAATCTTGGAAAACTTCAGTAATATAAAATTTAGTGCTCAGAATCTAGTTTTCAAATATGTAATTTATTTCAATACCCACATGGTATAAATTGAATTTTAGTATGCATGTCTAGAAACCACTTTTTCAAAATGTCTGTTTTAGGACCACACCTCACGCGTGTACGGACAACCTTTTTTGAAGTAAATGAATGTATTTTTGGGAATCCTTTTGGGAAAAGGTACCTAAAACATTGAAGATTGATGAGAATATTTTATCTTATTTTTTTACTGAATATATTTTTTTAATTAATTTTTAATTGACTATAAAGTACATTTTTGAAACCTCTGGTGTACGGACACCATAATTTGATGATAACTTTACCTTTTTTCAATTTTTTTAAAAAAAATTGAAAAGAATTATATGTAATTTGATGACATATAACTCATTTTTCAAAACAAAAAAATTTAAAAAATTTAATAAAGTTTTAGTTAACCTTGGTATTTCAAGTTTAGGTACCACGTTGACTTAATAAATATTGTGTAAATATTAAAATTCATCATATCACTATAAAATTTATATTTTTATAATCTTCATAATAAAAGCTAAAATGGGTTTTCATTTTATCGAAAAATTCATTCGGGAAGTTGTCCTAAAAATTATGGCAAGGCAAAAATTTTACTCTGTAATGCCTTAGCCATATTTTTGCAGGGTCAAGCACAGGCTCGGTGGGACCAAGCCTATTCTGAACCAAAACCCAAGTCAGGAGGTAAGGTTCTCACCTATAGATTTACAAATCAAGCGCTCGTTATATAAATTCAAATAACGGGCGCCCGTTTTGTAAATCAAAATGGGCGCCCATTTTTTGAAGCTGAAAACGGGCGCCCATTTTTTAAAACTGAAAACGGGCGCCCATTTCTTAAAGAGTTGTTGCAATTAAAAAAATAGACTATGGGCCTGATCCAATGATTGCGACTTTTCATTTTGTATTCTATCGATTGGCAGCAAACAAAGAGGATATTTATGCCAATATTCCTTTTATTTGTCTTATTTTGAATCTGACATTCAAAAAAGATTATTTCAACTCAAATTTTGGTGCCAAATTGGGATCAAATCAACGTAGAAAGAGGTTAAAGAAGAATCTGACACCTGATGAGATTGTAGAAAATAGAGAGGAGGCAAAACAACAATGAGAAAGAAGAGAAAGACTTCGAAACCTGAATAATGTTGGAGCATCGAGTTTAACAATTGTTTCAAAAGAGGAGGACAATGAAGACACCATAATGGATGTAGAGGTTGAAGAAGAAAAATCAAGTGCATCTTCTAATCCAGTATTGGATATAGGTATGTCTTCGCATCCAATTGTTACAACTTATTATGATAAAGATGTTCATGATTTGCTAGAAGTAGGTTACAATAGAAATGATTTAAATTTTATTCCTAAAAATAGATTAACAAGTTTAATTGCACGTATAAATTGATAAATTACATAACAAGTCCTGATTAAGATAAATTGATAAATTACATTTAACAACTCATGACTAAGATGAATAACATAACAAGTCCTGAAATAATTTACACATGTATCATAATGTCCATCATATCAACTCATGATATATACATACAATCACAAAACAAAGTCCTACTCTAAAAACAAGTCCAAGTACAATATATGATAACAAGTGGACTACTATATAATGCAAGTCCTACTCTAACAACAAGTAAAAATAATATGAACAAGTCTAAACAAGCCCAAATAATCATCATAAAACAAGCGTAAATAGTCATCAAAAATAATATGAACAAGTCCAAATAGTCATCATAAATAAAATGATAAAGTCCAAATAGTCATCATAAAATAAGTCCAAATAGTCATCATAATCTAACTCTACTCATCTAGCTGATCTACAGTCCTCTTCACTCCACATGAAGAGGACTGTGATGCATCAACATGCTCTGTCTGGTCTTGAGTACCCTCATCCTGCTCGGTCTAGTCCTGAGCACCCTGATCCTGCTCTGTCTGGTCTCGAGCGCCCTGATCCTCAGTTACATGAAAAGTGGATGAAGCCAAGTCCTGTAAAAAAAATTGATGTACAAATTAAAAATTATTTAAATTAATCATCTAAGATCTAGATACACATAGGACATTGAAAAAGATCTAGATACATACAAGACATTGAAAAATTACTTAAATTAATCATCACCTCAAAGGATAGTGTCGATGGATGCATTTGGCTTATCTTGTAGCCATGCCAAGACTGATGGTGGTGTTGACCTAAACAACATATATAAAGCATGAATCAAACTTTAGTACATAAATATACATAAATTATAAAGTATATATTTAACTTGATTAAATATATAAATATGGAATAAAAACATGTGTACATTAATAAATGAAAAACATACTACAGGTACATGCAGTTGACTCTTGGTGACTAGTGGGGTAGAGAATGAAGGACTGCCAATCTCAGTCGTACATGAGAGACCCTACAAAATCACAAAAATATGTCAAACACATTATCAATTAAAGTTTATTTTGTTTAAAGTTTAAATGTATCAAGATCAAAGTGCATACCGTGAATGGAGCACCGAGATGTCGAGGTGTCGATCTCATATGATGATGACTAATGAATGTTGGAGGGTCAACCCTCCTCTATTCACTAAAAAAACCACATGTTATGGCTCATAATTGTATAAATAAGAAATTTAATATTATGCTATATTTAAATTATAATTAAATTTACCTATACGGGATGATCATCATCTGCATTGAGTAAATCAACATATGATGAGATATCATCTTCGGCATCACCATGTGCACCATCATCATCATCGACATATCCACCATGTGCACTACCAGCATCATCACCATATCCAGCATGGGCAGCATGGGCAGCATCAGGATCAGACTAGGGACTTGTACATATACCCCCACAACTCGTGAAAACATGTGGTATGCTGAGGGTAGTCCTCGCTTGGGTCATGTGCTATAACAAATTGCCCATAAGGGCACTCAAATAACCAAAAGATGACTGCATTGCTCGATGATAGACAGGTGCAGGAAGTATAGGAGATGGAAGAGGAACAAGGGGCTCATTGCACACATGATTTCTACTTTTGTCACTCAATTTGGCCCCTGGATTATCCTATGGCATGCCCCGACCAACCCCCTGCAATGCTCTCATGTCAAAATAATTGGGTTTCTTACCCAATTCAAACTCAACCCATAATTTCTTCAAAAAATAAAGTGGGACCTCATGATTAGCATGTGGTGGATGGTCAAATACCATCCACCACCACTCCCAAAAATGCGCTGCTATCTTGGGGTGTCTACACCATCTAATGGAAATGCGTGGCTTCTTGCCAACTATTTGCTGACCCGTTGTAGGGTTCAAAAAATAGCGTGCCATATCATTTTTTATAATTTTTAACTTATTAACCTCTTGATAAGAGAGGCCATCACCATAATATACACACATAGACTCCCTTCACGAATCGAAACTATCAATCTCGTAGTATAATGTCTGTATGGAATCTACTACACCTTGCATGCTATCTACAAGGCATAGTAGCTGGACAGACGGATATGGATCATGCCTAATAATGTTTATGTCTCTCAAGATGTCCTCTACATTTCTCCTAATATTATCTCTCAAATCTCTAGGTGGAGGTGGAGGTGGAGGTGGAGGGGGGGAGGAGAGGGGGGGAGGTGGAGGAGGAGGTGGTGGTGCATGCTAACCTATAAGCTCATCAATGTGAAAATCATCCATATTGCCAATCTGCATACAAATAAAAACATGATAATTTACAACTAACATATTGTAAAATATATTTTACCTTACAACTTGAATGACTTAAATAATCAAAACTTAAGAGAGAGAGGAGAGAGAGAGAGAGAGAGAGAGAGAGAGAGAGAGAGAGAGAGAGAGAGAGAGAGAGAGAGAGAGAGAGAGAGAGAGGAAGAGAGAGAGAGGAGAGAGAAAGAACATTAAACTATAGCATGAACTAAATTTAAACTATAGCATGAACATTAAATTTTGAAAATAACATTAAACTATAGCATGAACTAAATTTATGTTTTCATTTTCTAAATTTATATTAAATGATTTTCTAAGTTTTCATTCTCTAAGATAATTAAAAACAATAGTATGTAGAGAGAAGAGAGAGAGGGAGAGAGAGGAGAGAGAAATAGGAGAGAGAGAAAGAGAGAGAGTGAGAGAGAGGAAGATAGAGAGAAAGAGTGTGTGTCTATGTTTTTAAATTTATGTTTTGGTTGAACTAAATTTTTGTTTTGGTTTTCTAAATTTATATTTTGATTTTCTAAGTTTAGGGTTTCGTAAATTAATTTTTTATCTAGATTTACGTTTTTGTTTTATTATCTAGGGTTTTGGTTTTCTATGTAGGGTTTTGCAATGTAATTTTGTACATACCTAAATTTTACTAGTTTTCTACTTTAGTACGGTAATTTACTAAGTAAATTGAAATAAAAAAAAATTACAACTTTCAAAGATGAAATATAATTAAATTTATGCAAAAATTTTGAAAATAACATGTTAAACTATACATTTTTAAATTAAAAATAACCTCAAACTACAATTTTTAAAGACAAAAATCATAAAAAAATAATAAAAAAGATTAGTATGTACCTAGAAGATGAAAAAAAGGCAAGTGGGGTCGACAGGGGATCCTAAAATCGGGCGCCTGAGCTATACCAAACATGATTCCATTTTAGCTATGGATGAAAATGACGGACAGGTATTTCGTTTAAAAGAAAAAATATATAGATTTTAGAAACAAGCGTCCGATTTGTAAATGGGCACCTGATTTTTAAAATTGGGTCGAGCTCCCAAGCCTAAATGGGCGCCCGATTTTTAAATATTAGGCACCCATTTTGTATTCCCAATTTTGCTTCACCGTGAAATTCTGTGAAATTGGCCCCCAACTCCTAACACACACACCCCTACTAACCCTTAATCTCAGCTTATTCCTAACCCTATCCCTAAATGTAACTCTTACTCAAACCCTAACTCATAAGGTAAAATATCATGCTAACCCTAACTTTAACCCTATCCCTATCCCTATCCCTGAACCTAACCGTAACCCCAACACTAATCCTAACCCTATTCCTAACCCTAACACCAAATGTAACTCTTACTCAAACCCTAACTCATAAGGTAAAATACCCTGCTAACAATAACTCTCACCCTATCCCTATCCCTAACCCAACCCTAACTATAAGTCTTACTTGAACCCTAACTCATAATGTAACATGTCTTACTAACCCTAAATCTCACCCTATCCCTAAGTATATTTTAGCTAAAATGTCCTACTAACCCTAACTCTCACCCTATCCCTGACCCTAACTCTAACTATAATTCTTGCTTGAACCATAATTGATAACATTAAATATCCCACTAACCCTAACTCTCACCCTTTCCCTAACCCCAATCCTAATTGTAACTCTTACCTGAACCCTAATCACAACGTAAAATATCCTACTAACCCTAACTCTCACCCTATCCCTAACCCTAACCTTAACTATAACTCTTACTCGAACACTAACTCATAAGGTAAAATATCCTATTAATCCTAACTCTCACCATATCCCTAACCCTATCTATAACTCTTACTCAAACCATAACTCATAAGGTAAAATATCTTGCTAATCGTAAGTCTTATTTGAACCCCAACTCATAATGTAAAATGTTCTATTAACCCTAAATCTCACACTATCCCTAATCCTAACCCTTACTATAAATCATACCCAAACCCTAATTATATTTTAGCTAAAATATCCTACTAATGCTAACTCTCACCCTATCAATAACCCTAACCCTAACTGTAACTCTTACTCGAACCCTAACTCGTAATGTAAAATATCCTACTAACCCTAACTCTCACCCTATCCTTAACACTAACCCAAAATATAACTCTTACCTAAACCATAACTATGAGGCAAAATGTCATACTAACCCTAACTCTCCCCTTGTCCCTAATCCTAACCCTAACTCTCACCCTATCCCTAACCCTAACCCTAACCCTAACTACATATATACTATTTTTTTTTATTTTAGAACATAAAACCTAATTAATGCGCCAATAATTTTATTTGATTATGTTTTTCTACAATATTCATAAACATTAGAAATTGTATATTCTACAATATTGCGCTGCGAATATTACTAGCTTATATATATTTATATATATAATATGCCGAGAGTAATCCTTATCGAGGCGCCTATTGCAAGTTGTAATTTAAAGAAAATAGGTGCCTCGAGACAAATTAGCTCAACTTATTATATATGTAAATATATATAAGCTAAGTTAATATAAATTATATTTTTAAAATATTATAATATTGTTATGATTGTGTACTTGTTATCAAAAAATATCTCCCACTTAACAGATAATTATTTGCCCTGCAGTAGTAACATTAATTACAAATAAAACTAATTTACACTTCAAATTAATTAGTGAATTAATATTTTATAATTTTTTATAAGACTAAAAATGAATTATAATAATTTTATAATTATCTAGAATTAAAAAATCACTTTACATATAAATTAAATTTATAATTAATTATAAAGTCCGTCAACTTCTTGGCCACTACGTGGCACTTATTAATTTTCCTAAGTCTAGGGCTCAATGATATCCTTTTAATATTCCGAAGTCTTGAACACCATACTTCATATCATATAGTTTCGGCATCGTATGTGAAATTTGAATCTAATGTTGATCAACGAGTGTCGTATGACAGCATGGTATCTTTTAAGTCCTTGCAATCATGCGACAACCGTTGATCTTGGTTTTAAAGCTAGCACATGGGCCTAGTATCTAAAGATTCTACTTGACTGACAACTCTGCAAAGATCTAACGGTTATCGTATGACCGCAAGGTATCTTTTGAGGCCTTCCCATCATGTGACAGCCATTGACCTTACTTAATTCACAGGCACTTGTAAACGGTGGGTCCACTACCACGGGTGCTAGGTGTATACTGATGTGGAAATTATCATTAAGACTGGTGCTCGGTTAAAAGAAAGGACAAAAGAAAAAAGAAAGGCATATGTCTGCTTGCCGGATATTGTGACGTGGGAGATTGTGATTGGTTGTAGCTAAGTGGCACCAGACCATAAATTAAGGTGTCATCTGCGAAGGAAAGATCCAATGATTGTCATATGATCGCAAGGAATCTTTCCTAGCCTTGAGATCATGCAACAACCGTCAATATGGTATCAAGGCCATGGAACTTTACTTTATGTCTAGTCATAAAATGTTGATGTGGCAGTTGCTGGTGTTGATCACTCATTGGTTATATTTTGCTGACATGGATAATAGTGTTAGGTTTTCTGCTCACAATGAGAAAATATTTTGTATATTTTGCTGACATGGATAATAGTGTTAGGTTTTTTGACATGGATAATAGTGTTAGGTTTGTTGAATAGCTCACTGCACTAAGGGCGAAGGCTACAACCTTCTTAGTAATAGATATGCACTATATCTAGATCTTTGTGAACTGCACTATAGACCTCTTGTCCTAATTAGTTCCAATAAGTAGTTTAATGAATCTTCTATGTCACATAGACCTCTTCTTGATGAGACAATACTTCACACTCTCTGCTCTGCACTTAATATCTCAGCTTCACTGACACACTTTAGCCATCACAAATGATCGACTATAAATATATTTCCTCTAAGTGATATAATCAGGTTTCCCTATTAGAACCTCCTTCAAATCATTAAGAAGAAACAATAACACGCTCTAATCACAAATCTGTCAGCTCTTCTAAGCACGCAACACAAACTGGGACCTATATAAATCAATAATAATAATCACATGCTACACAGTGGTCGGCTCAACAAAATTAACTGTAACTTACTCTCCAAGCTGAATTACTTCATGCACTCTTAACAAAACATCCTTATCTATTCTCCAAGCATAAATCCAAGGGTGCATAGTGAACACATAGGCGCAACTGAAGAACCAATGAAATCTATGTCAGCTCCACGGAATAAACACAAGAAACTACAACTGCTGAATATCAACTAAACAAATACACTTGTACTACATAACAGACTATGCGATCATCAATGTAACATCACTAACATGTAAACTTCACATATCCAAGGGCTCAAGGCTCCATGATAACTATACAGAGAACTGCACAAAGAACACTGCCTGTAACTCTGTCAGGAACAGTGCTGACAGAAACTGCTACAATTCTATCTGTACACACTTAACCTATGTGTCCATGATATCATGTTGATAAAATTTCGATGCTACATATACTCTAAGCTCATTGCATAAGTCTTCTACGCATGCTACTTACCATATGTTGTCACCAATGACAACCATGCAGTCAGCACTGGCTTGGTGGCAAATCTCCAACAAATGGTAGTTTTAGGATGTACCTTCTAGAAAATAACCATCATTTTAGTGCCACTATTATCTGAGTGAGGGAAAGAAATAGTGTCAAATATTCTTATGTATCTACACATGGAATAAACAGGTTAGTGAAAACATGGTATCTCTTCCCTTCCTGCAGCATCTGTCTGAGTGCAATTGCCCTGAAGCATGCTTTCCTTTTACAAGTGTATGGCTGATTATGTAATTATCATATTCCAGATGAGGGTAACTTGTAGGATATCATGCATTTCTTAGATAATTTGGATCTAAAACCCATTTCTTTCCTCTTTGATGCTTTTGGCTATCATTGCCCCTATAAATAAATAAATAAATATTTTTGGCTATCATTACCCCTATAATAGCAACATTTGGCAACATGTTTTTTTGAAATCTGTATTTCTAATCCAAACTCTAACATAATCCTAATCAATGTTAAACAACTATACCAAAACCTTTAACTATATAAAATAAACTATTAAAAGTAAATATGAAATAAAAACTATTTAAATAAAACTATATCTTAATCCATAGCACAATGTGAAATTAACAAGAATAATTATCGTAACCTTAACCCTCACTATAATATATTATCATTATGATTATAGTTATAGTAATATGCTAACCGTTCAAGTTAGTTGTTACCATGTCCCTACCATTGACCCTTCCTTAAATGGTAATGCTCTATGTGATACTAATGATAATTTTCATGTTAAACTATGAACAACATCAAAAAAAATATTCCCAAATATGATACTTTGATCCTAACTCTAAAACCTATATCATATCACTAACCACATCCATAATCTTACTCTCGTACAAACCCTACTACTAATCGTATACCTCAAACTACATATGATGTAAGCCTAACAATGTATCGTACATCCTAACACTACACACAACCTTAAATTGGTCCTAGCCCTAACCCTACATGTACAATACCCTAAATGGAACCGTAACTATTAGTAATCATCACCATATTACTAACTGTAATGCTAACCCTAACCCCTTACCCTAATCTTTTCTTTTAATGTGACAGGTGTAAGTATAAAATTAATAGTACTCCCAAGGTTAAAATTAAAACCTAATTGTAACCATAACCCTCTTGATTACCATAAGTAAAATTGATGTAGTGCAAGGTAGGAGAATCCCCGATGGAGATGTCCTAGCCCCCAGCAAATAACCACACAATAGAATATAATAACAATACAAAGATTTAGATCCACACAATGCAAAAACTCATAATATATTTTCATCCGACATGCCTAGCTGTAAGGCCTTCCGGGTTATGGCCAAATACAATGCAATTACAATAGAAACTTCACAAGATCTCACAAGATCCAAACCAAACCCTAGCTAGCCCAGATCCACACACTGGTAGGAACCCCCAAGGAAGATCTAAACTTGTGCTTGCAAGCCCACCAAGCAATCCCCTTGTTTCCCAAGCCGCAGCTACTAGCTCTCCTCAAAACTCTCTCCACAGCCACCTCCTCTTCTCCCCAATGGATGAATAATGCCTAAAGACTTCCCCCACAACCTCTACTTATACCAATCTAAGCCACAGGTCGGCCCTAAATATAAATTAAATACAAATACCGAAATTAAATGCCACAAGTCGGCCAACAACAACAATTAAATTCCCAAAATTGATGTCTTAGTAAAATCATGATATCTCCTAGCTCCAGATGAATTAGAACTCGTGCTTTGAACCGTAGGTATAAATATAGGCCCTCTTCAATCCTTGAAATTTTTAGCCTCTAAATATTTGTGGAAAATTACTTATAAATCCTAAAATAGGCACCAAATTCCTAAGTAAGGCCGAGCTCCCCAAGGCCATGCTGAGCAACCAAAACCATGCCAAGTTCCATTAAATACATCAAAACCAATTACCCAAGACCCAAGTGGGTTTATCCAACTCTACCAAACCCCTCACATATGAAAATAAGTCCACACGACTCCATCAAATCTCCCAAACATGCAGGATAGCCAACTATCCTGGGATGCTCCTGCATCAGACTCCCTAGGTGCAAAAAGAAGTATGCCTCATACTTTGATGCTAGATGAAATATCTAAAACCATCTTCATCTTCACCAAAGGCTTCCACTCCAATAGGGACAATAGAACCAACATGCAAATAATCCAAATCTGCATCCATCTGTCAACCACTAGAATCTCAACCATCCAATCAACATGCTCACTCCCAGGAACAAACTGAACATAGTGCCTCACCAATATTCTTTGTAGCAGATCACTACCAACAACAAAAATATCCTCAAACATGAAATCCATGTCACCAACATGTAAGCTCAAATCCACAATAGGAGCAACACGTAAATCCTCAACCATGTCAACCACCAATAGGTCCACATCAGGAACATACAGATCTGTAGTATCATGTAGATCCTCAACCACATCAACAACTAGTGAATCCACACTAGCAACATCCATATAAACAACATCCATATCACCAACATATGGATCACCACCCTTAGCAACCTGATTATCCACGACCAAGTGCTCCACAATTTCCATGTCAGACTCAACCAACTGATCATGAAAACCAATCTCAATCACAACATTAACAAGGTTAGGAAGCTCCATGGAAACATCCACAAGTTTCTCCATAGGTTTTGCATTAGCCTCCACACACTGATCAACAAAACCAACTTCCATCTCGACCTTTCTATGCCCTCTTCTCTCTTGAACAAGTCTTCTAACCGGCCAGACAACTCGCTTCCTGATCGGTAGACTCCAGCTCCATGGTTTCAAGATCTCTCGAACTCTCTTATGAAATTTATCCAGAGATGGATCACTCTCAACCATCCCTTCCTTAACTCGATTAGTCAATCTAGCTTCCAACCAAGCACAAGTCTTTGAAATATTCTTCTCCACCACATCATGGAGTTTTGCAATCATCTCAGGGTCCAATCTTCTTAGAGCCATCTTCTAAGATCTTTGCAAACCCTCCGTAGCAAATCACCAACTAGATCCAACCTTCAACCAGGTCCTAGTGCAAACTGCCTCACATTCGGTGCTTTGTCCACACACTCAGGAACAACCTTCACTCTGAAAAACTCCACCCAAGGTCCTGGTGTAAACTGCCTCACATTCAGCGCTCTATCCACACACTCAGGAACAACTGTGTTATGATAAAATCCACCCAAGGTCCTGGTGCAAAATGCCTCCCATTCGGCGCTCTGTCCACACACTCAGGAACAACCTTCACTTTGATACCACTTGATGCAGTGCAAGGTAGGAGAATCCCTGATGGAGATGTCCTAGCCCCTAGCAAATAACCACACAATAGAATATAATAACAATACAAAGATTTAGATCCACACAATGCAAAAACTCATAATATATTTTCATCCAACATGCCTGACTGTAAGGCCTTCCGGGTTATGGCCAAATACAATGCAATTACAATAGAAACTCCACAAGATCTCGCAAGATCCAAACCAAACCCTAGCTAGCCCAGATCCACACACTGGTAGGAAACCCCAAGGAAGATCTAAACTTGTGCTCGCAAGCCCACCAAGCAATCCCCTTGTTTCCCAAGCCGCAGCTACTAGCTCTCCTCAAAAATCTCTCCACAGCCACCTCCTCTTCTCCCCGGTGGATGAATAATGCCTAAAGATTTCCCCCACAACCTCTACTTATACCAATCTAAGCCATAGGTCGGCCCTGAATATAAATTAAATACAAATACCAAAATTAAATGCCACAAGTCGGCCAACAACAACAATTAAATTCCCAAAATTGATGTTTTAGTAAAAGCGTGATATCTCCTAGCTCCAAATGAATTAGAACTTGTGCTTCAAACCGTAGGTAGAAATATAGGCCCTCTTCAATCCCTAAAATTTTCAGCCTCTAAATCTTTGTGGAAAATTACTTATATAGCCTGAAATAGGCACCAAATTCCTAAGAAAGGCCGAGCTCCCCAAGGCCATGCTGAGCAACCAAGACCATGCCAAGTTCCATTAAATACATCAAAACCAATTACCCAAGACCCAAGTGGGTTTATCCAACTCTACCAAACCCCTCACATATGAAAATAAGTCCACACGACTCCATCAAATCTCCCAAACATGTAGGATAGCCAACTACCTTGGGATGCTCCTGCATCAAAAATGGTCAACATGACGCTTATAGTAACCCTTAATACGATACTAATCCTAACTGTAAACATAGAATTTTATCCCCAATCAAAACCCTTATCGTAACTCTAATACGATACTGATCCTAACTGTAAACATAGAATTTTATCCCCATTCATAACCCTTATCCTAAGTCTAATATGATATTGATCCTTACTGTAAACATAGAATCTTATCCCCAATCATAACCCTAATCCTAACTCTAATATGTTATCGTTAACATTATAATTACTTATATATGGTAATTGTTCAAGTTAGTTGTTACCATGTCCCTACCATTTACAATACGTTAAATGCTAACGTTAAATAAGATAGTAATGATAATTATCATATTAAACTCTAAACAACATCCAAAAATGTATTGCCAAGTACAATAATTTAATCATAACTCTATAACCTAGATCCCATCGCTAACCAAGCCCATAATCTTACTCTCATAAAAAACCTAATACTATTTGTATACCCAAAACTACATATAATTCAACCATCACTATAAACGATAAATCATAACTTTGTGCATAACCTTAAACTGGCCCTATTTGTCATACTAACCTTAACCAATATTTTAACCCTTATACTAATCCAAACGTGGATCTAAAATGCAAACTATTTATAATACAGATCTAAATGTACAATGCAAACTATTTAAAATACAAATCTAAATGAAACATGCATATCAAAATGAAACGTGCAATTCAAAATTAAACATGCAAATCAAATATTTTATTGATTTAATTTGCATGTTTGATTTTGTATGCAAATCAAACATGCAAATCTAAATCAAGCTATATTTTAAATACAAATCAATTTATTTTTAATGAAATGAAACATACAAATCAAAATGAAACATGCAAATTGTAATCTAAATATTTTTAAAGTAACTAAATCTATGGAAAAGTAAAATATTTGCAAAATGAAAATCTCACTTGGAAAGAACTTGCACCAAAATTGAATCTAGTCTTGGCTCATCTAAAACTCTCAAATTCTTAAAACTCTAGAAAATGACAAATGAAATAAAATAAAAAATAAAATGAGGAGACACTCTTTTATAATCTAAGAGTGTCTCTTCATATTCTCCAATACGTCTTTTGCAATTCCTTTATCTTTTCGAATTCCAAATTAAATCATTTTCAACATTAAGAAAACATTAAAAAATCGATGGCAGCATTGCCCTTCGTATTTAAATTTAAATCTAAATATTCAAACTAAATATTAAATCAATTAATGATTAATATCTAAATCTAAGAGAAATATAAATCTAAATCTAACTAAAACCAAAACTTACTCTAACTCTAATTCTAATTTTAAATATAAAGCTAAACCTAAAATTAAATTTAAATGTTAAACTAAAACTATATTAAAATAAAATAAAATTATGAAATAGAAAATAAAATGATCACCTTTATATTTGGTTAGTTACTTGCTTGATCACCTTTAAATCTAAAAACAAACTAAACTAAAATTATTAAATTGAGACATTCTTTAATAATATGAGCGGGTCTCTTCATATTCCACAAAAGGTGTCTTTTCCAATTCCTTTTGCATCTCGAAATTCCAAAAAAAACATATAACACACTAATTTTTTATTTGTTTTTTTTAACTTATTGTTCATCCATGTGGCACCCCTATTTATTTGGGTCCTATTATTTCGGACCCTATTATTTTGGCCTTGCCATTTGTCTTCATATTATTTTGGCATTGCCATTTGTCTTCATATTATGTTGGCATTTCCATTTGTCTTCCTATTATTTCGGCCCTATAATTTCAACCTTGCCATTTGTCTTCATATTATATTATACATTTTTTATTTAAAATAATGGTTTTAATTTACAAGAAGAGTGGACTCGATTGTCATATTCACACACTGTGTAAACTGTAAACACAAATACATATAATAAGATTTAAGTCTCAAGGAAATACGATTCTCTGATTTTGTGCATCAACTTTAATATACTACACTATATGAGGTTTTGGTTTTTATTTTTATTTTTAATATATATATATATATATATATATATATATATATATATATATATATATATATATAATTTTTGTCTATTTGCTAATTTACCATATATTGTAATCGTATTAATTATCGTTAGAAAATGGAGGAATTTTTCTCTTTTGATTTGTGGCATGCCAAAATTATCTATAATGTATACCCCTAGCATGTACATTTTGTCATGTGAATGTTATTATGACCTTGCAGCTATCTGACAAGCACTTTACCCTAATAGTAATCCAAACTCAACACTCTGCATTACATCATTAACCCATGATTAAGCCTCGTTGTATTAATAACCCTAACCCTAACCCCATACTATAATCTTAAACCTTAATGTTACACCAAATATGATAGTAATCATATTTGTAAACCTAACATCATATCCCTAACCACATCCTTAATCTCAACCTATCCCTAACCTAACCCTTACTATAACTCTTACCTAAACCCTGACTCACAAAGTAAAATTTCTTACTAACCGTAACTCTCACCCTCTCCCTAACCCTAACCCTAACCTTAACTATAAATCATACTCAAACCCTAACTCATATGGCAAAAAACCTTACTAACCCTAAATCTCACCCTATTCCTAACCCTAACCCTAAATGTAACTCTTACTCAAACCCTAACTCATAAGGCAAAATATCCTGCTAACCCAAACTCTAACCCTAACCCTATCCCTATCCCTGAACCTAACCCTAACCCCAACAATAATCCTAACCCTATTCCTAACCCTAATACTAAATGTAACTCTTACTCAAACCCTAACTCATAAGGTAAAATATCCTGCTAACAATAACTCTCACCCTATCCGTATCCCTAACCCAACCCTAACTATAAGTCTTACTTGAACCCTAACTCATAATGTAACATGTCTTAGTAACCCTAAATCTCAGCCTATCCCTAATTATATTTTAGGTAAAATGTCCTACTAACCCTAACTCTCACCCTATCCCTGACCCTAACTCTCACCCTATCCCTAACCCTGACCCTAACTCTAACTTCATATATAGTATTTTTTTAATTTTAGAACATAAAACCTAATTGATGCCCCAATAATTTGATTTTATTTTATTTTTCAGCAATATTCATAAACATTAGAAATCGTATATTTCTACTGTGTTGCGTTGGGACTATTACTAGCTTATATATATTTATATATATAATACGTCGAGAGTAATCCTTGTCGAGGCCCCTTTTGCAGGTTGTAATTTAAAGACAATAGGCACCTTGGGAAAAATTAGCTCGGCGTATTATATATATATATAAATATATATAAGCTAGTAGTAATGATTTTTAGATTAAGTTTTTGGTTGAATCTTTTAAAAGCTAGTTTTTTGTACACGTTTAACTAGGCATGATATTTTAACAAGTTGCATGATGAGTCACGACTTCAACGCATAGTTATAGGTCATTAACTGTCCAATTTATATTTCTAAAAAAAAAAAAAGGTCTTACAATATTCCATGCAACAGCTACATGCTGACAGAGTTAGCCCTCGTGACTATTCGTCCCTCTCCCCTACACAGGCTCGTAACAATGCTATTCAACTATGTGTCAAATGCAGATGTATGTGGGCTGGTGTCCTACAAACTTTAAAAGAAACATTACTTTATACAATTAATCAAAATAACCATTTTGCATTGCCATTTGAAACTTTACATGTTAATTACATTGGAATAATATATATTAGTTGTCGACTTTTTTTATATATTTAAATTAACTAAAAGTCAGGTTTCGAAACATGATATAATTTATAATTCAAAATGAAACATGCAATTCACCCATGCTATTGATTTAATTTGCATGTTTGATTTTGAATGCAAATCAAACATTGAAATGTAAAACAAGTTATATTTTAAATGTATATCATTTTATTTAAATTGGAATCGAATATACAAATCAAAATGACATGTGCAAATTGAAATATATATATTTTAAATGCAACTAAATCTATTGAAAAGTAAAATACAAAAAATAAAAATCTCTCTTCCAAAGAACTTGCTCCTAAATTGAATCTACTATTGGGTCCTCTAAAACACTCCAATTATTCCCTCTGCAAAACAACAAATGAAACAAAATAAGAAATGAAATGAGGAGGCGCTCTTTTATAATCCAAGAGCATCTCTTCATTTTATCCACTATGTCTTTTGCAAATTCATTTTTCTTTTACAAATAAAATATTAATCATTAAAAAACAAAACAAGCCGATGGCCACATTTCCCTCCATATTTAAATTTAAATCTAAATATTAAACCTAAATATTAAATGAAATAATAATAAAATATAAATGTGGGAGAAATATAAATCTAAATCTTACAGAACTCTAAATCCAAATCTAAATATAATACTAATAGAAATCTAAATCTAAATGACGAACTTATCCGTTGTCCCTCCGTATTGGGCCACGTGTATACACTGCGTCCCGCCACAAGTCTGTCTACAAGTGGGTCCCTTGCAGACCATCTCGACCAACATCAATGGCCGCCATGCCATCACCTTTACGTGATTAAGGCGGATGTGCACAAATAGTTAAAAACAAAAGCAATGGCTCACGAAGATTTAACAGGCCGTCAAATTTGTAGCATTGTTGAACCATCAAACATCTTAAGACAGCTTAATACCTGTTGCCTTTCCGCCCATCATGATTTACACATTTCCTAGGTTTTGAATTTGATTCGTAACAGCTCATTGGCTTGCCTAAGCACGCAGGTGTGGTTGAGGTCTCGTTTGGGCCATTGCAGCAGAATTCACCGGTAAAGGTGTTCTTCTGCGCTCTTTAACAGTAAGTCTCTGCACTTTATTCCCATTTGTATTATGTTTTCCGCTTTTCCTCTTGCAAATTGCGCAAATCACTTTGCGTTATCGACTTCTATAAACAATTTCAATGAATATTTCAAGTGCATAGTTCGCTATTATTGAATTCTTCAGAGGCCATGTATCATAATAGATTACAATAGTGAGCTTAGGGAAAGCTTTGATTTCGGAGCCCTAACCTTCCCGTCGACCGTGCCGAATAATTGTAATCATGAAGTGGAAGGAAGGACCTTGTGATGCAAATTCATATCCTGATGAGATGAGAAGATAGTTACCGAGGTCACATGGAATCCAAAAAAGAGAAACCTGTAATACTCACCTTGAAGATTTCTTAATCAACTCCCACGCAAGATACAAAGACCCTTTTCTAGGACCTAGCGTTACAGGGTTTTCCTTGTGGAGAAGAAATTACAATAAGAGAAAGGAGGCAAAACCTGTCAAGAACATATGGGATTCCAATTTAGCTAGGATGATTGTCCCAAATGTTTTTGTTAATGTGGATTTGATACAACAAATTGCAAATAGGTACGTCCCTAACACTAGACAGGTACTGGCCCATGATAACAAGGTAATTATCAAGATAACGAGACAAAGTATAGAGGAGACATACATGCTAGACACAGACAAGGACTGGTGGCCACTTGATACAAATATTATGGACCATGAATTTGAAAAGTTAAATAATCTTTATAGAAGCAAGATTTCTCTTCACAGGCCAGGGAAGTTGACTACGACAGAGAAAGCATTGAGTCCCATAGAAAACCCTCTGTATCATGTAGATTTGTTTGCTCCATACGTGAAAGATACATACTACGCTTTATGTCAGTGGCATGGTGAGGATGCAACATTTAATATCCCCAATTGGATGTTGCTCATGTGCTTGGATATACAAGGAAATGAAGCCCATAGATGTTTTAATTACGCGGGAACATTAGCAGATGACATCCATAAGGCCTTGATTAGTATAAAGCAAGGGAAGAGTAGTAACTTTAGGTTCTACTCCATCTTAATGCGCATGATTCTATGGAGTGAACAAAACATTTGGGATCCAAACCTGAGAGTCAAAGCCACTATTGATGGAGAGATGGCCCCAGTCCAAGATTGGACTTACATTTGGGACAAGGATGATAGGGCATCATCCTATATTTTGTTTGAGAATCATTTTGTCAGGCCTCTGATGAGTTATTTGAAAGGAACTGTCCCATGGGAGCTGTCTGATAGAGTGAAGCAATTCCTTAGACCAAAGGATTTAAACCCAGATATAGGAATCAATCACAATTAGGGGTCATGGTTTTACTACAAGGACCATACATTGATTAGAGTATTTGGAAGTCAAGTGCCGCCCAAGGCACTGCCGATCACAGTCACTAATAGAAATGCATTCTATGAAGTCATGAGGCAGCTTGAATTTGCAAAAATATATTCTCTAAGAGTGAGAAATAGAAAGAGAGGTTCTTTCTTCCCTGCCCAGGTGGTCATTAAAGGTCTTCTGCACTTCCTATCAAGAAAGGGATTTGAGGTGATACCTACCAAAATGAAAGACTATAACATGACCGATGTGAATTATAGATTTTATGACCCAGAGGGATTCATAAAGGCAATATACCCGGGCTATAAAACTCACCACTATGATGAGCTAGAAGATTGGATACATAATTGTACAGAGTACGGTGATGTACTCAGGCAAAGGGAGAGGTGGTACAAGATACAACAATCAGAGCACCGGAGGCAGAGAGAAGGTAACTATCAACCTGACTACAAATTTGCTCATAATGTTGAGACACAAATGAATATGCTTGCAACCTTGTACATTGATGTTGATAGCATGCCATTGCCCAATGAAATCAACACTGAGGTTCAAGAGTGTAGGCCTGCAAAAATGGAAATAGATTCTGACTCATCACCTACTTTGATTGGATCCCCAATTGGGCCTGCATCTGAACCTCCCAGTCTATCTAATTCACCTGCACATGTGGAGGAGACTTCGTCACTAGCCTCAGGGCCATCTCTTGCTGCGTATAGGCCTTTCCCCATTCTGCCACTAGTTACATTGGCTTCTAATCAGAAAATCCCATACACACCATATGAGGCATTTCAGACCCCAATTTGACCACTTCCACCTCCTACACGCTTTGACTTTGTAAAAGCAATTGAACTGGAGCCACCATCCAATGAATGAACACTTCCTGCTTTCATGTTAGGTGGAGGGTTGACTGAAGATATATGATTACAGGCGTGTAGGGACTTGATTGGTGATGATAAATTCATAAAAAAGGAGTTCAAACAGTTTGTTCTCCAACAAGAGGCCATCAACCTAGTTGCTACCAGGGGTCTAAATTTTCAATCCTTGACTGAAGAGGAGCAGTCACAAGTAAAGGATGATGTACTTAAAAGGGTACAAGATTTGATGGCAACAATGACTCCAAAAAAGGGAAGAGAATTTATATCACAAAGTGGTATTCTTCTTTTGGAAGGTTGTGATATTTCATTTTCCATTGCATTTGATAGCCTCATGAGGAGGTAGGATCTTGATCTCTCTAGCCTCTCGTGAGATGAAGAATAGAGCCTCGTATTTGGTTCCGCATTTGATGATGACCTTGATGTGGTTGATACTTGGTCATTTTATCCCAATTCCAATAAGCCATCGATGATTTTGTTTCAGGATAAATATTATGGATAGTTTCTTATGAGAAAGTCACCTGAATTTTTGGGTCTACAAGCAAGTAGTTTGGATGTTAATGTCGCAAAGATGTCCCACACATTTGCATCAAGGGAACAGGATAGGATTGCAGAATTGGAGGCTACAAATAAGAGGCTTCAAGAACAACTACAGATAGCGTGTGGACTTCCTAATGAAGGGATTCATCGTGGGGAGCTTGATAAATTGAAGACTACAATTGCAACATCAAATATTCAGAACCAGAGATTGGAAGCCAATTTTAAAAAGGCCAATACAGATGCTCAGACTAGTGATGCCATTAACAATGCCCTGTGCGCTGTCATTCAGTGCAAGAGAAACATCCTTACAAATAATGCCCGAGAAACATGGAATGTTTTTGTGGAGTTTCTCAAGTTTCAGAATACACATCTGTAGTGTCAGTGCTTTCTGGCATGCTCATTGTCAAAGTTGAACAAGTTGATAAGGGGCTTTAAATTATATTCTGCAAAGTTTCCACCTTCTGTTCTTTCTGATCTTGTCGTTGATTTTGAGTGGAAGTTCGTTGTTTTATCTGAACAGTTCTCCAAGCATCAGTTATACACCAAGATGATGAGGAGAGAACTTACACATTTTTATAGTCTAAATGATTGTGGGATTCCCTCCATTTACACCAACCACAAAGAGGGAGACAATGTAACAAAAATTCTAAAGACATCATTTGCTTGGTAGGCTGAAATTCATAGAATGTGAGATAGTGCCCTTCTATCATTGAGAGCCAACGAAGATAGAACAGTGAATGTATTTAATAATCAAATTGAGGACTTGGTTAGAATCTAGCACGGATGGGTTAGACTCGGCAAGGCAAAGACAGAAATCTGTGATATAGAGTATATACACCATCTCAAATCCATGCAAGATTTGAAAGAGCGAGGGCTAATCAATGAAACAAGACATCTACAGGATCATTTCAATATCTGATTTGAAACGGCCTCCACATTGGTGCAAAAAAGGTACGGTTAGTTTATGGAGTGGGCTGAAACATTTTGGCAATGCCATTCAAACAATGCGAAGGCTATTCAAGATGCTAAAAGAATTGGAAGCACGCTTTGAGAGAAGTTGAAAGAATATGAGAGCAGACGGCCACGTACTGATAAAGATGTGAAGGAGGCTAGGATATTAAAACATAAACTTAATGAATTCATAAAAACTCTGAAATTAGAGATGCACGAGTTCAACTGTCTTTCAGATGGGTGCTTTCCCAACCTTTACATGGAGATTGGAGACATGAGAGGTGCGGACAAGTGGGTCGAAGAGTGCAGGACAGTCATGGAAGAGGACTTCAAACAGGCAAAGACTTTTGATCCCACGCTTCAGAACATCCATAGTCTCATGGATAAGTTCATTACCATTGAAATTGCTATAAGGGAAAGCATCAGTCGTGCCGTGACATACAAATCTGATGAATATATGGAACATTTATCTGTGGTCAAATCATGGGTCTGCAGGGCATAATTTTCATTATGTTTTTAGTTTGAAAGTTTTGTTAAAGGTATTAATAATTTTTGAATGACTTTACCCAACGTAATGGCCTGTCTCGAAAGGTTCATATACAAATCAAATGTGTAAATGTGAAATAGAATATGAATCGATAGCAATGAATAAAATGTAGGTTCTGTATACTTCATGTTGTCATTTACAAAGGCTTTCTTATGATAACATTTTGTGTCAAATTTTAGTTGAAGAAGGTGAAGAGTGTTTATATGGTTTTGCATGACAAGTCCTTATGTGCATAAATGGAGTTGTTATCACCATTTAAAATTTTTTAGCTCTGTGATAATGTTTCAGACTAGTCTAAGAATATTGACGTAGTGGTATTTTTCTTCAAGGTGTAAACCCTAACCTTTTCCAAAGCCCTAACTCATCCTAGGTCATGTTATGTTTCTGCGTTACTTTTTTAAGTCACTAATATTTTCATAAAACATGTGCTAATACCTTGACTCACTTTGTTCATTATTTTAAGTGTCGAGGCGGTTAGGCTTTTGAACCGTCAACCCTTTGGTTTAAATAAAATCTGCCAAAGCCTAAGTTTTAGATTAATTTTTCTTAAAGAAAGCCTTTAGAATTGTGTTGTTGTCATTGCACCACAAGACTTCTCCTTGTCAGATTCCCTGACATGCGAAATAGCGACTACGTGCCACCTATCTTTGCGGGCCCATTTGATTTTGTAATGCACTAGCCCTTAATGAGAGAATTTAATCCACGATTATCGTTATACCGTTGGACCAAGATGCATGTCCTTTATGCATCACGGTATAGCGATGACCATCAAATTGCCTTTTGATGAGTAAAGTTCACAGTGGGTCCTGACACTGTAAGGTCGTATCTTCATGTAAGATTTTTATTGGTTGTCAGCAGTATTGAGGTGGCAGTTGTCAGAATCTTTTGGAATTGATTTTCAAGATGACAAGTCTTCCACTTGTCATTTTTTTGCAATGTGTTGTCTTCTGGTTTGATGTTTAGTTGGATGATGTGTCACCGTGGGACCTGAGTAATATGAAGATTAAAGTGTGGCAAGATCTTATGGCTATTGTTATACCGTTAAGATAAGATGCACGTCCTTTATGCATCGCGGTATAGTGATGACCATCGATCTTGCCAAAGGATTAAAAGTGTTTAGTGGGTCCTTGGTTGTTAGAGCTTTTATTGATGTATTTCTTTTTGATTGGCCCATGGTGCTAATGATGAGTTTTGATTGCCAAGTGTTTCTGACATCACAGATGATGCAAAATTTTTTGGCTTGCTGGCTTATTCGAGGTGCCATCTCTTGATTCGCCAAAGGTTTTTAAAGGTGTTCAGTGGGGCCAAGGTTTTGCTAATTTTTGGTGATCGTCTAATCAAACTGCATCTACGGTGGTCATTATATCTGGGGCTGGTATCTCTGACAAGTTTTGGGTTGCACTTTAGCGACATGATGACACCTGTCTGCTCTAGGCAAAATAAAGATTATTGTTAAAGTCTTTCCACCTGGCGTTTTGAAATGTCCTCATTGGTTGAGAATTGACTTAGGGAAAGTAAACAAGGCTTTATTGTTCGACTTGCCGACCGCCCGATGTGCTGAGGTGGAGATTTATCAACGACCCAAATTCAAATTTTTTGCTTAGTGACATTTTTCACGTCCTGTGAGTGCAGAGGCTGCCAACTTTCAGTAATGGTGGATTTATTGTGCTATGTGCGGGTAAATTTCAAGTAGTTGGCTACGCTATACAACACAATTCAATCATTATTTCTCATTGCCATTTCAATAAGCTCTCTGGCGATTGGTTTTCTTTCTCTGAGTGATTTCAAGTGAAGAATTTGCAAGTGCCTGGTAGGTCTACTTTCTTGATTTAAAGGATTTGCTTGAAGTTTATGAAGAATTTGTGAGGGATTTTGTGTTGATAGTTTCTAGGGTTTTTTCTTGAGTACTCGTATATTATTGTAAGAGCCCTAGTTTCAAGATGCCTCCCAAGAGGAATTTGTCTGATCAAACAAAGTATATTAAAAGAGGGATTTTTGAGGATTTAATGCAGTTACTTCCTCATTTAGACAATGGGGCAGCTAGGTTGAAAGAACTAGTTCCAAGAAACCCTAGAGATTTAGTCGCAGATGGTCTCCGTGACAGGAGAAACTGGATGAGAGATGCCAAGGTGGGTGACAAGCATAACGGTCTTATTCTTTTCAAGTCATCTTATTCACAAAGGAATGCTTGTGCCCCCTTGAGTAATATATGGTAGTTTGATATTGGGAGGTTAGTTGTTACTGGTGTTTTTATGGAAGCTGAATTATTAATTCAGATAGCTAAGTGCTATGATCTTGCGATGAAGTGTGTTAAGGATATAAATGGAAGAGACCTAATCAACATCACAGAGGATGAGATTAGGGAAGTATTTTCATTGAATGAACCATCTGTGGGGTTAGAGAAGATAGATTTCATAGAGTTTACTGAAATCTATGAAGCACAAAAGGATTATCTAAGGACAAGGCCTTTGAGGAAGTTTTTTGATCAAATAGGATCAATGTGTGCTGTCACTGCAAGCACACCAGAGCCATTTAGATTAGACTTATTCAGTAAGAGAGCATAGGAAGTTTATAAGTCTTTGACTTTGATTCTAGGGCATGATGAGGCAACTCATATGCCAATACCTTATATGTTCATGATGGTATAGTCACTGCACCCACAATTAGCCCTTATTTTTGACTTTGCATCTCATTTAGCTAATATATTCCATGAAGGGTTGATGGGAATTAAAAATATGAAGGTGTCTAGACCTTTTGGATGGTACTCAATGCTCATGCACATGTTTCTATACAAAGGTGATGAATATTTTGGTACAACAATAGATATTGTGAAGGAAAGGAATGGAGAGATTCTTCCAGTGGAGTTGTGGACTACAGCTCTGTCATGGGACAAAATTGATGCCAGCTGTATTATTTTTGACAGAGATTTTGCCTCTAGACTTAAAGCTCTTTTACATTTTGATAATCCAAGGATTCCAAGAGAGTTGCTGAGGCTAATTAGGCCAATGGAATTTTGCCAGGATATTACTATTGTTCACAATTTTGGGGATATTATCTTATATCTAGTTTCCATAGTTTTTAGAGTGTATTGTTGCAAGGTAGCACCTTATATTTTACCTTATCAAGTCCCATTGAAGTTGGGATATGCAGAAATTCTAAGGAAAATTGGAGACTTACAAGAGTCCGTTCTCACTGGTAAAGGAAGGGGAACCTTTTTCCCAGACATAACCATAGCACACCAATATGTAATCACAAAAGGGGGATGGGTGCATTTGAATAAGGTTTTACAGCCCTACAGAATGTCTAAAGTAGTGGTGAGTGTGCTGATAGTGAAGGTTTTCTCTCATGAGTATTTAGAGATAAAGTGAGGTGTGCTCTTATTGAGCATCAATTTAATTTTCCTGAAGATATAATCAGAAATGAGTCTGATCTTCAAATTTAGGAGATCAAGAAAGAGAAATGGGTCATTTACAAAAAGACTATAGATTTCATTCAGAATTTTGACAGTGTTTATGACCCATTAAAGGGGTTTGAACCATGGGCAAGGAAAGTGGATGCCCTTATGGAGCATTTTGAAGGCATCATGCATGCAGTCAATGAAAAAAGAGCAGCGGTGACTAAGACAGACCCTGAGATGGCTAGGAAAATTTTGAGTCAGCCTATATATATGAAATTGACTCCAAGAGGAATTTATACAATGAAAAGAAGGAGTGGTTACACTGTTCTCCTCCCACCATAGAAAAGAAGTGAAGATATCCCTTCTACTTCAAGAAGGAAAAGGCCTATTGATGATCTAGCAGCACGGGAACCCTCTCCAAAGAGGCAGAAACAAGAAGAACTAAGACTAGGAGAAGAGGCTTATTCGCCTTCTCAGTCCCCTATTCAATTGGATGAACATGGGGTGGCAGAACAGCTTGTGTAGCTAAGAAATGAAGGAAAATTTTTTGTTTCTAGCGAAGATTTGCAGGAAGGAATGCCTGAGGCACCTAAGGAGGTGGCCATGGATCTTTCAACAAAGGAGTTTGAGGGTAAACAGATGGACCCTATTCTAAAACAAGCCACAGATTCCTTCCTTGCCGATGATAAGTTTATTAAGACTAGGGCATTCTCCCAATTTCTTTGGAGAATGAAAATAAATCAATTCAAGGAGATATGTGAAAAGAAGAAAGAGGAGTCCCCTGATAGGGATTTCATAGAAATAGAAAATGAGACCAAGGTGGAAATGGTCAAACAATTTGAGAAAATTACTCCAGAAGAAGGAAGGGCCATGGTTCACACAGCAGGGGCACTAATTCTGCCAGAATGGGACATTGCTGATGCAATTATCTTTGACCAAGTAAGAAAAAAAAAAGTGAAGACTCTTACTATAGTAGAACAGGTTGCAAGAGGATTTTCTTTCTCCAAGGATCATGTTGCTCTTGTTCTATGGTCTCTGAATAAAGATGAAAATAAAGGGAAAAGAAAGGATCTCTCTAAAGGGTATACATGCGGTTTGTTAGTCTAGAGAGTAGGGGAAACATCTAGAGTTGAAGCATCAAATTTGATTTTAGAAACTGCCAAATTTAATGCCCAAGTGGTAGAAAAAGATGCTAAAGAGAAGGAAGAGCTTAGGCTCAACCTTGAAATGGTTCTCAAATCCTACAATGAGCTCAAGGTTGAGCTAATTCAGAAAGACAAATTGATTGCACAATTGTCAGGACCCTTAGATCATAGGTCTCCCCAATTGGTGATTTTTGATAGATCTGTAGTGGCCTCATCTTCAAGTCCAATTGTTGAGTTTCCACCTTCACCACTGCCAGATGCAAGCTTGGACTCAAGGGTCACCTGGGAGAAGCAAAGATTGACAAAAGAAACAAATAGGTTGAGGGAGATAAGGGTACAGTTGGAGAAAGAAAAGGATGAGAACATAAAAGCCACAACTTTAGCAAACCAAAAATATGAAGAAAAGATAACATATGCAATCATGCAGTTTGCTATTGATTTAAAGCCCTCCATTCATCATGGCCATGCTAGTAAGTTATATGCATTATTTGAAATTTTAAATAAGGAGAAGACGGAGTTGTCACCAATTTTGAAGAAGTGGATTGAAAGGCCTCCCAATATAAAGTTATTTCATATGTTGTCAAAGGGACAGGAAGATCCTGATCCATTAATTAAGCCAGTGTACCAAGTTATAAAGAAAATGGTATAGTTTGGGATCATTTTGGATCGTTTTATCAGAAGATCAAACATGTTGAAAGATGAATTGATGCTTTCAAACTATGAACTGGTTCCCACCATTTTCACAGATAAAGGAAAATTCAAAGAGGCACATCAATGGAGGGAAGAAATGGATGCGCTTTTATTAGAAAGAGTGACTGGTGTCTTAAGTGGCAATGTTTCTTTTAATAATGTTATTAAGTTGTTGATTAATGCTAAGTCAATGTTTGACAATTTTAAATATAAGGTCAATCAAATGGAAAATGAGTGTGAACAATTATCAAAGAAGAAGGCTGAATTTGCCAATATTGAGTTCCCGAGTGAAGAGGTGTATGATAGGTGGAGGTATAAATATATTCCTCATGTTCAAAAGGATAGTATTTCACCAGCTTCTTAGAGTGGACATAGATAGATATTTTTTGATAACAATGGTTGGTGTGATATTTTGAAGACATTTATTACCGGGTGAACAGCGAGGAGCATAGGATAGATTTCATGAAGGCAACCAGATACAGTAAAAGAAGCAATAAAATAGGGCGGTCTTCTTGCAATATCTCATCTACTTCGATAGTGTATTTATTGTAAACATGTAAAAGTTGTTGTAAAGCTTTTCTAATTTAAAATATGTAACCCTAGAAATGATCGGTGGCTTGTTGCATTTCCTCATATATAAAGGATTTTTCATGATCATTCTAGGTATTGAGAACTTAGGAGAAAAAAAATAGAAATTTTGAAAACCTAACACTCAGTCAAGAATTGTAAATTTTGTATCATTCTATCAGAGAAATAGAGAAGAAGTACAAGTTGCTGCTATTATTTTGCAAGCTTTGTTCAGGATTTGATCTATGCAACGTTTAAGGGGTGACCTTAATATGAATCTTGGATCTTTGTCTCTCCTATGAGTTTGTTCAGTAAATTTTTAAGTCTCTTTGAGGTTTATATGTATGTGTTTGAACTTTGAGTTCTGATCTAGGATTGGATTACAATTGCTTTGAGTTAGATGCATGTTTATTGAATCTATTCAAGGATTTCTGAAAGTAGGAAATATTTGTAGTAGTTTATATTTATGTTCAAGACCCACACAAAAAAAAAACTATTGTATTCATTCTATTTTCTGATATATTGCCCAATGGATAAGGCACTGGCTTTAATCTTCCTATCTTGTCTTTGTATGGAATGATTGGAATCTTGTAATCCCTAAAAAAAAACATTAAAATCATTACCAGTCTTTTACTTTTATTTTACTTTATATGTATTATCCTACCTAGTGATGGAGAGTCAATGAATAATAGGTTGTTATTTAGTACTTTCTCATTAATATCTATTGTAAGATCCAATAATCAATAAGGGGCAGAGTTAAAAAAAATTGAATCAGGTGCACCCACCTTAGTTTTACAGAGTCAGAAGTAGAAGAGGGTATTTTTATCCCTATAGTTGGTCCAGCTGTCTTGTAGGGCTCTCATACTCGGAACTAACCATTCCTAATACTAGTCTCAAGGCATATTGGCAGCCCTAGTTGGTATAAGCATTTTCAAACACCAATAGAGTCACATCAATCTGTATTCACATAATTAGAGCAATTACAGTTCTTGTTATAACTTGTGTATTTTGAATATGTCAAATAAAGGTTGAACTAAATTCACTAAATTTTGATATCAACCTTTCCATTTCCTTCTCTATTTTTTTTTGTTATTATTTTTCCTCACTTTCTATCTGCGGTCCTGCGCCATGCATTGCCCTAGCTGGTGATGTTGTGTTTCATCGCATTATGGTATTACAGCTTTCATTTTTGAGAATTTTTATAGAACAAAGTTTCCTCCCAGGCTAGACTAGAGGTCTTTCTAACTCCGTTCTTTCCTACCACTGCCCACACTGAACAGAGCTTGTACTTTTCAATTTTGAAAAATAAAATAAAATTTATGGCTCTCATCTTGTAGTTTATGAAAATAAATTATTCTCATTGCTTTACATTTTGTCTGTGTTTATGAGCCTCTGCAAGTACCCTTATATGTGCAAACCAAATTTCTTTGATAAAAAAAGTAAATAAATAGAAAACTAAAGAATTTAGACAACAGCTTGTCTATCTTAAATTTGGAAAATATATGTAAATAAGATATTTCTTAAATCTAGTTTTAATGTCAAAGACATGAGTTGAAAATTTATGCATGCGAGCTCAAATCTTCTTCAAATTTGTCGTACGAAGTTGA
This sequence comes from Chamaecyparis obtusa, assembly GCA_027943335.1. Lineage (NCBI taxonomy): Eukaryota > Viridiplantae > Streptophyta > Pinopsida > Cupressales > Cupressaceae > Chamaecyparis > Chamaecyparis obtusa. The sequence continues at coordinate 91,333 of BSBK01006312.1, forward strand.
TTCATTGACTATAATAGGACTTCTATGTTATATGATATCTTTACATCGAAACATATGGATCCTCATATTGTACTTTCCTATCCATTGTTCCTACCAACATAATAAAACATGCTACCTGTTTCTTGATTTCTTCTAGCGGTTGGTTTTATTTAAGCACAACACCTGAAACAACTAATTTCATCGATAAAAAACTAAGCATAAAACCTGTTGTAGGGTGCAACTACCAAAAATTGTCCTTTTACAACAGCACCGCAGACAACTGAAACATTAATATCAGACTGCCTGAGCTCCATATAAAATGCACTAAACTCTTAGATAATAAAAAAATAGAATTACATTAATGCCCAAACCACACTGCTTTTTTGGGCAAAGTTATTTGTCAGTTTAAAATACATAGGATGCAAATCATCAATATGAAACATAAACATGTTCCTAAAAAACTATTGTCATAAAATCAATTGTGTGGCCTTCGCCATCTCAATGAGATCCTTCAGAATCTTAGAGGTGGACTCTGACGTCGCTATGCCCTGAACCCTTCTTTATAGTCTAGCACAATGAGATTTACTAGGAAAAAAACACATACGACAACAACGAAGTCATTCGATAATAGCTGGTCGAGCTCTCGCATTCTCTTGGTCTCTCCCAATCGACATAACATTATAATCCTCAGGAGACATCCTGGCCAATACATTATTGCAGACGGCAATGTCCTTGCTTGGCGCACCATATCCTATCCCTCAACAACGTATGACACATAAAACCACCAGACATTTATTACAATTTCCAAATCCCGGTTGCCCGCACCATCTGAAAAGGAACTCATCTGCACACCCCTCCACACAGAGTGTATATCGATCAAACGCTCCACAATTGACTCATGCGTGGACTGGTAGTTCTATTAATCTCCTAACACCTGGAAACACTGTCGCATGGGCCTCAAGCATTCTGCATATATAGTGAGTACAATAGTCAACCACATATAAGGATGTGCATAGTGAAGACAACAAATAATTCAAATGATCAACAGAAACATACATATGTTTATAAAGTATAAACAGCCATAAAGCTATTTTCGGTGGAAGACGATACCTCATACATTGCGCACTTGTTAATCTGTTCATGTGTAACAAATCAAAGCAAGCAAAACCTCAATCCAAGAGTTTCTGCACTTGCCAAAAACTAACAAGTATGTTACAAAAACACATTTTCCAATAGATATACAAAAAATGTACGATATAAAAGGTCATAAAAAACTGATAATTCTATGTGAAGACAACAAACAAACAAATAATATTTTAGTACTGTGATCCCTTAAATCCTATACTTTCTCATTTTTTTTCATAATATTGGTTATAATTTAATTTTATTATGATTAGGTTTAAGTTGATTGTTACATTTCAAGGGTTCATTATATTTGTATTTTATACAAGCAAGGATTTAGGTAGGTTTAAAATCAAGGTTTTGTATATTGAGCTTCTGCAAGGTAGAAAGTTAGACCAATAATTACTTTCTTGTTCTAACTCTTTCCACTGAAACCTATGTACCGCATGGGTCATTACCAATTAAAAAACCTTGCCAAAGAATAACTAAACACGATCTTCTACATGCAAACTAATTAGCACTGCCATGGGAAACTTCGGCACCACTGGCATCGTGATAAGATAATCTCTGTCTATGATTCCTTGACCCACCTACTGGTGTTAGTTCCAGATCATAATAAACAATTGGTGAGTAAGTTTGGAGACTGCCAATAAAAATGAAAAAGCAAAAAAAAAAGATCCCATGCTGTCAACCATTCCCAAAGAATGTCTTTTTTAGAAAATTAAGTCCTCACCAATGATTATTGGAGTAGATGAAGCGTGCCCACCATGTTCTACAAAATGCAAGGGATCCTTCTTGGACCTCCCCCTCGTACCATTCTTGGGAAACATGAATGATTGTGAAGGGAAAACATCACTGAATTGGTCATGGTTAACCACGTGTATGTTGTCACTTCTGAGGGACAGGAACCCTACTTGCACTGAACCATGGACGCATCCAAACTGTGCTCATTGACAATGGATCTGTGTTGGGAGTCAGGCTAAATGGCATGGCCCCGAACTGGTCTAGATCAATGAGAAAGCGGCCGACACATTCTAAGAATGCTTTCACTTGTTCGTGTGTCTATGGCTTTGTTTTCATCACTGACTTCAACAACCCAATCGATTCATTCCACTGATCCATTGTCTGGAGAGGCGATTGAACATCAAGTATGCTTTCGGGGCACTCTGAAGTGCATGCACCCTGGCGTGCGTTCTCAATGCCCATATGAGGTGGAGAATTGCCCGTGTGTGATGTGACAAAATTATTCTCCATTTGGATATCGCCTGCATTCAAAAACTCTTTTTACAGTGAATCGATGAATGCAGAAATCCATAGGAAAATTACATCATTCAAATAAAGAGTAAATTGCCACAAAATTTTCACTTGCCACTAACACCTCCCGCAGTCATGGCTGAAACCTTCAACGCGTGCTTGCATGTATTCCCCTGCAGTGCCCAAGGATAATCACACACATAAAGGTGATCACCAAAAGGTCTGACCAAATTAAAATTACATGATGTCTAGCTTCTCACAAAGTAGAATCCTGGTCTACTTTCATCAAGAAAGCAATCGTCATCGGGAATTGCCTTTGCCTTCTCTATACTTTTCTCCAAACTTTGCACCCTGTAGTTCCTAATGAAACCAACGTCTTGTAACTTCTCCTTTTTCCTATAGAATGGTTCCATCTTGTAAATGAGGGTGAAGTATAAATGATCCATCTGACGTGTACATTTCGTTTGACGGTCACAAAGGTACCATGTCTTCAACGTGCAATGGTACGATTCTATGGCAGCATTTGTGTCCTGATTTGCATGTGGGAAGAGTTTGGAGCTTTTTGCCCACATTTTTGCATGTACAACGTCTGACTAGCTTTAAAGGAAATGCACTATACTTAACAGAACAAGTGTTGCAAAATACAAAACACTTGCACAAAAAGACAGAGATCTCTTACCTACACGACTGTCCCCTTGACACCATGTCCTATACAAATAGTCTAGAAATTGCGGTTGATCAGAAAACTCATCAAAAAACTCATGTAATAACCTATGAGTGATTTCCTCACTCTCACCCATTGTCATCATTATCGTTCCAAGCTGCTGAAACATTGCGTTCGCTTGATCTTTCGATGCATACTTCTGCACATTCTTTAGCCATGCATGACGCACATGCCAAGTGCATAGAATGACATGACATTGAAAAGATGCCCTGATGCACATGAATAGGAGCATGACTAGGGTCGGTGATCGAAAATGAAACTGGGTAGACATAATTCCATATGGAGTTGAAATGCCACCTGAAATGGGTGCTCAAACTAAGAGATGGATGAACTTACCGAATGGCCTGTATCTTGGCATTGGCATCATTAGTCAAGAAAGCATTCACCATCCACCCGTTTCTAGCCTCCTTTCCTCGTTGACATATCACAAATAGCCACCCTTCAATGTCCTTGATCGTGTTATGGGAGGACACAACCCATGCGAGAGGAACCCCAGATTGTTGCTTGTCAAACACGACCAACGAGTAAAGCTGATACTGCACATGGTAAATACAACGATGATGACTACACTATATTAATGACGTGTAACAAATAGCAAATAATTTTTCAGTACTCAATGCAAGCATGATTATAGATGTCTCACCCCATATTTGTTGGTGGAAAATGTGGAATCCATGGAGATTATAGAATTGTGCGAGTGTTGAATCATCATATCAAGCATCCATGGGGTTTGAATGCCCATAATAAAAGGTGTCATGTCATTCTGTGGCTGCTGCTAATAAAAGAAATTATTTTGATCCAATTATTTCCATTTCAGGATACTAGTGGGGTCATGAACATGTCTTTGGGCTCGACTAGACTTCACTCTTCTCCATGCATTCATTACATCTTTCCACGTCAAGAAGGTATCTCTCGTCTGCAACATACCCAAAAAATATGGATCATTCAGGTGTCTGTCCATGACAGCATCCACACTGACATCCATTGCCAATAGGTCCTCTATGTAAGCCTTGCATTCTGCAAAAAGGTGAGGCGCAAAATCAGACCGTGGCTCATTGCTCGAATCATTTACACCATGACATTCTCTACCATTCGCATCTATGTGAAACATTTCAGTGAAACTCAAAATAACCATGTCCGGTCTACCAAACATAACCTTAACATTGAAGTGGCACTGACAACCCCTTTTCTTTATAAAGTGACAGATGCGTTCTCTACCGATGCATTTTTCCTCTTGTCATTTGGCCCAAACAAACACCAATAACTGCACATGAAGAAAGTCCTACTGTTAACCATAAATGAATTGTGACAGTTTGGAATCACAAATATAATGATGATTCTTTCTACTCACACAGAATATATCTTGGTTGTGTTTTCTCTGTACTCTTCATGCCTATGCTCTATATGCTTGACACGAACAAATGCACATTCCACGCCTTCCCTCTTTGACTCCCCTATGAAAAAGCCCCAATTCTGTGGACTAGAATTGCTGCACACAAGTCGGTCACCTCATCATCTTCCACACCAATTAGAGTCCAATCAATTTCATTAGATGAGAAAGGATGCACACCACCACCTCCATCTTGCACTTCAAGTTGTGCAAGCAGGTGCCACTTGCATTTTCTCCCCATGACCACAAACTGCTAATAAAAAACTATCAACAAACAAATTATGTGGTTCATTGACAACATTAAGGGGTTCTCAAAGAACATCACGGACGTGTCTAAGCTCCTTACAAAATGCAACGTTGACAAAATTTCAAAAAAGACAAAAACAGACACCATTTTCACAAAATTTGCACAAACACTATTTTGGCAAATCCGATAAAAAAAAAAGGTTTATCGGCTTTTTTTTGTCTTCAGTACATTTTGTACACTCATTGGCTGCCGCATAGGCAATTCAACTTAAGATGCAAAAATTTTTAAGTGCACGAATACGCGTGTTGGGCCATTTTCCAATCATAGCAAAAATCCTTTGAAAATGGCCTCTTCCTTGCAAATTCTGAGGTTGTCTCTACTCGGCCTGCAAACACAGTTTTAACTTGTGAAGAAAATCCACAAGGTTTTATGGCTTGCGCTCTTAGCCCCATGTTCTTCAATGTCTCACTAAGCTCCAATTCAGAGTGCACGTGCTGAATCGCAAAACCAGGGAGATATTCAAGTTCTAGGGTCTGCAAGAAATAGTTCTTAATATTGATAAGTAGGAGATATTTTCCACAGCAAGTCAAATTGTGAAAATATTTTTCACAATTTGACTTGCTATGGAAAATATCTCCTTCTTATCAATTGATGAGCTTGAGGGGATTTATAATTAATGGTTCAAAAGGCACAACACTTGATGAAGGTTTTGCAAATCAGGATGCAAGCAAAGTGGGTTTAACCATGGAGGAAACTCCATAGTTAAGCAAGCTCGAGCTGGAGTAGTACTGGGATGGGTGACCTCCCAGGAAGTCCCGGTGCTTCACCTCTGTGAGCATCACCTAGATCCAATGAGTGCTAAGTGTTACATTCATTCTCATGAGAGATGGGTTCATGTTGAACCACTACTCATGAATCATGGGTCAATGAGTTTGACTCAAAAAACTACACAGTTGAATCCTGACAGCAATATCACAATCCATTCTTAATATGCCAAAATGTTGAAAACCTTGGATGTTTTCGACCTCACACTTCTTCCCTTTTGTTGGCATTTCCTATCTCTGCTATTGCGACCAGTTGGTGGGACCTAGTTTCTCACGGTTGTTCGGTGCAGTTAACCTCACACTTCTTCCCTTTTGTTGGCATTTCCTATCTGCCCTACTGCGACCGGTTGGTGGCTGTTGGTTTTTCAGTTAAGGGAGTTGCACGGTGTTTGTGCTCTGCGCTTTAATGACAACCGTTCGATTGAAAAGGTGAGTCCAGGTGGTGGGTCCTGTGCCAGATAGATTTGAGGTGCCTATTTCTCATTGGCCGAGATGGATGATAATGTGTGCCAGTTGTCGGAGTGACCTATTTTCTGCTGAGTTCACGGTCTGTCGCATGATCTCATAGCCCTCTTTCAAGCCTTGCAATCATGCGACTAACCGCCTAACCTTGTGATAAAGTTTAAATGCTAAAAGGTGGGTCCACGGTGCCAGTATTGCTGAGGTGCTCGATTTTGATTGGTTACTGACTGGTGATGTGGCTGAAGACTTTTCAAAGGGGGTTTGGACCGATGACTGCGTGGCTAAGAGACGGTGGTCGCATGATCGCAATGGTTAGTAAGGTGTCTTGCGATCTTCCGACTAAGCATAAAATGTAAACTAGGATTCCTCTAGGGGCCGCCGATGTGTCGGGAGGAAAATGAATCGACGACTGTGTTTTAAAGTTGACCGGCTAACCATTGGCTATACCCCTGAATAAAGTCTTCTGGGATTTTCGCACTTCAAGCATTTATCGGTATAAAACAGGCCATTGTGAGGGGTCGAAAACCTTATAGTGAACAGCTGAGTAAAGTCTTCTGGGATATACCTAACTTTTGCTATACCCCTGAATAAAGTCTTCTGGGATTTTTGCACTTGTCAAGCGAATGGTAAACATCATGACATTGCGCAATCGGCATAGCTAGCCTCTTCGCTGTGACAAATTATGGACACAAATTACACACTGTTTTCTCCATTTTCGCTACTGTGACTACCACTTACCTATGTTACCGATTATTTAAGGTTTAATGGGCGGTAATATTTGTCAACATCAAACACTGCTTTATTAAATCACACTTCCGTGACTCAATATATGTTTCTCATGTTTAAGGTTTAATTAGCTGTAACTGCCATTTTTGAATCCTAATATTTTTGCCATATTTCTCAAGATGGACGAAAGGGTTACTGCGCAAGTGCGGGCTATTCTCTCTTTGAGCTATTTGAATCACATTTTCTTCGGTGAGACAGATTCCAAACATTTCGATGGGCATTATCACCACGATAACCAGAGCTAATAGTATTCTTGTTTTGCAAAAAATTAGGTTTCTCCGATGGGAAATGTTCTGTTGATACAAAAAATTTCAGCTTTTCGCTACTTACCTATGTTGGCATCCAAACGCTGGTGCACGGGGCTGCGTGCTATTCTCTATATTCCCCGTTCAAAACACTTTTGATTTTTCTACGACTCACTAAAGATCGAAACTATTGTGTATATTCAAACATTTAGGCCTTTGAGACAAAAAAAAATAAAATGTATTTTTTTTAACTATTGAAAGAAACTATTGTAAGGACCAGACCTACTATAACCCAAAACAAAATCCACACAAATACTAATAAATATAAAGCCAGATATAAATGTTGTTTTTAAAATTGTAAATATAAAACACACCTATCTTCTTTGTTATTCTAGACCCAAAACGTTAAATCCTTCTGTATTTGCGATCGAAATCTTCCCCAAAATTACACAGTGTTTGTCATCTCCCACTATTCATAGCAATCCCGCAAACACAAAATACTTTCAAACGAACAAAGTTATTAAGGAAAGGGAATGCTTAAGAGTGAAGTAACTAAAGGCCGTAACTTACTTAATAAACTTCCCATTAACTTCGACAGGAAAGGACAAGCCAAAGTGGAGTGAGTTGGTCATCATTAATGGCATTGATTCATGCCAGTCCTCAATTCATTCTCTCCTCCTTTTGGTAGTCTTTCCGTTGCTCATTTCATGCGGAACTGTTCAGGTACATTTCTGAAACCATTATGTATTTTCCCCAACTTTTCCATTTTAGTTGCACAAGGGTGCGAACAAAAACATCAAGTAATTTTGGTGAAGTCACTTCCACTTGTAGGAGGAAATGTTATGTACGTGTGTGCGAAATTAGAAAATGTGGTGTTTCAAAAATTGCTATCACAGGTACATTCCCGAAACTATTATGTATTTTCCCCAACTTTTCCATTTTAGGTGCACAAGGGCGAGAACAAAAACATCAAGTAATTTTGGTGAAGTCGCTTCCACTCGTAGGATGAAATGTTATGTACATGTGTGCGAAATTAGACAATGTTATGTGTTTCAAAAATTGCTATGATAGGTACATTCCCAAAACTGTTATGTATTTTCCCCACTTTTCAATTTTAGGTGCGCAAGGGTGCGAACAAAAACATCAACTAATTTTTTTGAAGTTGCTTCCACTTGTAGGATGAAATGTTATGTACGTATGTGTGAAATTGGAAAATGTTATGTTTCGACAATTACTATCACATGCGTGCAAGTGTGATTGTTGAAACTGTTATGTATTTTCCAACCATTTGGTTGTTGGAATAATCCTGGATTACAAAAATGAGAATTGGTGAATTGGTAAAAGTTAATTCTAATTTTGGTCCAAAATGAGCTTTCAACCAATTCCAGGTTCAGAGAGGAATTTGATGAATGCTCATTTTCGACCAAAATAAGAATAAGCTTATACCAATTCACCAATTCCTGTATTCCTATTCCAAGTTTATTCCAAGAAAGTGCGCAAACAAAACCATCAAGAAATTTTTGTACAATCGGTCCCACCTGTAGGATGAAATGTTATGTGCGCAGGTGCGAAATTGGAAAATGTTATGTATTTTTGACAATCGCGATCACGAGTGCGCAATGAATTTCTTCAAACTATTATGTATTTTCCAATATAGGTGCACAAGTGCGCGATAAAAACCATCAAGTTCTATGAACTCGGTCCCACTTGTAAGGATGAAATGATATGTGCATAGGTGCGGACTTGCAAAATGTTATGTATTTTTGACAATTGCTATTGGAAGTGTGCAAGTGCGATTGTTGAAACTATTATGTATTTTCCAAACCGTTTGGTTGCTGGAATAAATGTACGTGGAATATGAAAATGAGAATTGGTGCATTGGTATAAGTTAATTCTAATTTTGGTCCAAAATGAGCATTCAACCAATTCCAGGTTTTGACAGGAATTGGTTGAATGCTCATTTTGGACAAAAATTAGAATTAGCTTATACCAATTCCCCAATTCTCGTTTTCCTATTCCAGGTTAATATGAACAAAGTGCGTGATCAAAACCATCAAGTAATTTTTCTGAAGTTGGTCCTACTTGTAGGATGGAATGTTACGCGCACAGGTGTCAAATTAGAAAATGTTATGTATTTTTTACGATCTCTATCAAAAGTGCCCAAATGCGATTGTTGAAACTGTTATGTATTTTCCAACCCCTGTAGTTGCTGGAATAAACCTGCAATAGGAACATGAGAATTGTTGAATTGGTAAAAGTTAATTCTAATTTTGCTCCAAATGAGTAGGTCCGAAATTTGAAAATGTTATGTATTTTCAACAATCACTATCACAAGTACGTAATGCATTTATTGAAACTGTTATGTATTTTCAAATTTAGGTGCGCATTCGCATAGTTCCGATCACGTTGTGTGTAGGAAAGTAGTGCAGCAACTGACATTTTGAACATAAATGCAATCCGGGCCTTGACATTTCCAATACAAACAACATAAATGAGTCATGGAAAGAGTCTGCACATCGCCACAGAAATGAGAGAAAAGAAACATTGAGCTACAAGCGGTAAAGTACACCAATCATGCCGCTTGCCACTATTCTCAACGCGAATAGAAAAGGGAACAATCAGATTTCAACTTTTACAGGCCAAAGCCAATTTAAGGAGCCGTTTTTGCTAAGCTGGTCTTTATAACTACCAATTGGACCCGGTTAATTTTTTTAATGATGTATTGACGAGACCAAATAGCCTAAGGGGTCACTCATCAAGTAATTTTTGTGAAGTCAGTCCCACTTGTACTATGAAATGTTATGTGCGCACGTGCGAAATTGAAAAATGTTATGCATTTTCGACAATCATATCACAACTGCACAAGTGCAATTATTGAAACTGTTATGTATTTTCCATTGTAGGTGCGCAAGTGCACAATAAAAAACATTGAGTAATTTTTTTGAAGTCCGTCCCACTTGTAGGATTAAATGTTTTGTGCACAGTTGTGAAATGGGAAAATGCTATGTGTTTTCGATAGTCGCTATCACAACTGCGCAATTGCGATTGTGGAAAGTGTTTTGTATTTTCCAACACTTTTGTTGCTAGAATAAACTTGGAATAAGACAATGAGAATTTGTGAATTGGTATAAGTTAATTCTAATTTTGGTCCAATATAAGCATTAAACCAATTCCAGTTTCAAAGATGAATTGGTTGAATGCTCATTTTGGACCTAAATTAGAATTAGCTTTTATACCAATTCACCATTTTCTGTTTTCCTATTCTAGGTTAATTCTGACAAAGTGCACAATCAAAACCATTAAGTAATTTTTCTGAAGTCAGTCCCACTTGTAGGATGAAATGTTATGTGCATAGGTGTGAAATTAGAAAATGTTATGCATTTTCGACAATAGCTATCACAAGTGCACAAGTGCAATTGTGGAAACTGTTATGTATTTTCCATTGTAGGTGCACAAGTGCATGATCAAAAACATTGAGTAATTTTTTTGAAGTTGGTACGACTTGTAGGCTGAAATGTTTTGTGCGCAGGTCTATAATTAGAAAATGTTATGTGTTTGCGATAATTGCTATAACAACTGTGCAATAACGATTGTGGAAAGTGTTATGTATTTTCCAACCATTTGGTTGTTGGAATAAACCTAGAATAAGACAATGAGCATTGGTGAATTGGTATAAGTTAATTCTAATATTGGTCGAAAATGACCATTCAAGCAATTCCACTTTAAGAAACCAATTGGTTGAATGCTCATTTTGGACCAAAATTAGAATTAGCTTATAGTAATTCCCCATTTCCCGTTTTCCTATTCCAGGTTAATTCCAAAAAAGTGCACGATCAAAACCATCAAGTAATTTTTGTGAAGTCGGTTCCACTTGTATGATGAAATGTTATGTCTGCAGGTGCGACATTGGAAAATGTTATGTACTTTCAACAATCGTTATCACATGTGCCATTGTTGAAACTGTTATGTATTTTCCATTGTTGCTGCGCAAGTCTGCGATCAAATAAATCAAGTAATTTTTATGAAGTCGGTCCCACTTGTACAATGAAATGTTATGTGTGCAGGTGTGCAATTTGAAAATGCTATTTATTTTCGACAATCGCTATCACAAGTGCACAATTGTGATTATTGAAACTGTTTGGTTGCTGCAATAAACCTGCAATAGGAAAATGATAATTTGTAAATTGGTATAACTTAATTCTAATTTTGGTCCAAAATGAGCATTCAACCAATTCTTGTTTCATAGAGGAATTGGTTGAATGCTCATTTTGGACCAAAATTAGAATTAGCTTTTATACCAATTCACCAATTCCCATTTTCCTTTTCGAGGTTAATTCCAACAAAGTGCACCATCAAAACCATCAAGTAATTTTTGTGAAGTCGGTCCCACTTATAGGATGAGATCTTATGTGCGCAGGTGCAAAATTAGAAAGTGTTACGCATTTTCGACAACCGCTATCATAAGTGCACAAGTGCGATTGTTGAAACTATTATGTATTTTCCATTGGAGGTGCGCAAGTGCACGATCAAAAACATCCAGTAATTTTTTTGAAGTCGGTCCCACTTGTATGATGAAATGTTAGGTGGCGGCTATCCTCCCGATAGAATGCACCATCTATTGAAATTTTATTTTTTTCAAGTCTGCAAATATCCCATGTTTTTTTCAGAAATTTTGGGTTGTTTTCGATCTAGATTATGCTTATGATGAAGAACAGATCCTGAAATTTTTAGGAAATTCTATGGTGTTTTCAAATTTTTTGCAAATGTACGGCGGTGCAATCCTTCGAGAGGATAGCCGCGTCCGAAATGTTATGTCCGCAGGTGTAACATTGGAAAATGTTATGTATTTTTGACAATCACTATCACATGTGTCGTTGTTGAAACTGTTATGTATTTTCCATTGTGGCTGTGCAAGTCTGTGATCAAATACATCAAGGAATTTTTTATGAAGTCAGTTCCACTTGTACAATGAAATGTTATGTGTGCACGTGCGCAATTTAAAAATGTATGTGTTTTCGATAATCGCTATCACAACTGCACAATTGCGATTGTTGAAACTATTTGGTTAATGCAATAAACCTGCAATAGGAAAATGAGAATTAGTAAATTGGTATAACTTAATTCTAATTTTGGTCCAAAATGAGCATTCAACCAATTCAATTAATTTTTGTGAAGTTGCTCCCACTTGTACGATAAAATGTTATGTGGGCAATTGCGAAATGCAAAAATCTTATGTGTTTTCGACTATCGCAATTACAAGTACACAAGCGCAATTATCAAAACTATTATGTAGTTTCCATATTAGGTGCACAAGTGTGCGGTCAAAAACATCAAGTAATTTTTGTGAAGTCGGCCCCAGTTGTAGGATGAAATGTTATGTGTGCAGGTGCCAAATTGGAAAAATGTTATGTGTTTTCGACCATAGCTATCTTAAGTGCACAAGTGCAATTTCAAAAACATCATCTGTTATGTAGTTTCCATATTAGGTGCGCAAGTGCACAGTCAAAAACATCAAGTAATATTTGTGAAGTCTACCCCACTTGTAGGATGAAATGCTATGTGCGCAGGTGCCAAATTGGAAAAATGTTATGTGTTTTCGACCATCACTATCTTAAGTGCTCAAGTGCGATTTCATAAACATCATCTATTATGTAGTTTCCATATTAGGTGCGCAAGTGCGTGGTCAAAAACATCAAGTAATTTTTGTGAAGTCAGCCCCACTTGTAGAATGAAATGTTATTTGCATGGGTGCTGAATTGGAAAAATGTTTTGTGTTTTCGACCATCGCTATCTTAAGTCTTCAAGTGCGATTTCAAAAACATCAGGTGTTTTTAGATTTTGAAAATATTCCTAACTCTTCAACACCTTATTTCATTCATATAGTTTCGACATTGTATGTGAAATCTGAATCTAATGTTGATCAACGGTTGTCGTATGTCCGCATGGTATCTTTTAAGTCCTTGCGATCATGCATTAACTGTTGATCTTGGTTTTAAAGCCAGCGCATAGGGGCCCATTATCTATGGATTATGCTGGATTGATAGCTTTGCAAAGATCTAACGGTTGTCGTATGACCACAAGGTATCTTTTGGGGCCTTCCAATCATGCGACAGCCGTCGATATGAATTTATTCACAGGTGCCTCCAAACGGTGGGCTCGCTGCCACCGGTGCAAGGTGTATACACATGGGCGTTTCTGATTGGTCAAAGTTATTTGCTGATGTGGTAATTAAGTGGGGCCAGTTTGTTTAATCCGTTTATTAAGCTATCATCACCAAAAGAAAATTCCAAGGACTGTCGTATGTTCGCAAGGAATCTTTCCTGGCCTTCAGATCATGCGACAACCGTCGATATGGTATCAAGATCTCTAGTCATAAAATGAAGTTGATACTAACCGGTCCTGTCACCGCTAGCAGACGCGGTAACCCCTAACATTTTATGTCACACTTAACTGTAAATGCAACTATCGCTAACATTGTCCTCTAACCACTAGTAGACGCACTAACCCCTAACATTTTATGCCACAATTAATTGTAAATACCCACTGTCACTAACATTGTCCTGTCACCGCTAGTAGACGCAGTAACCCCTAACATTTTACACCACACTTAACTCTAAATGCAACAGTTGCTAACATTGTCCTCTCACCACTAGTAGACGCAGTAAACCCTAACATTTTAAGCCACACTTGAATGTAAATGCCACAGTCGCTAACATTGTCCTCTCACCGCTAGTAGACGCAGTAACCCCTCCCTAACATTTTAAGCCACACTTGACTGTAAATGCAACAGTCGCTAACATTGTCATGTCACCGCTAGCAGACGCAGTAACCCCTCCCTGACATTTTACGCCACACTTTACAATAAATGCAACAATTGCTAATATTGTCCTGTCACCGCTAGCAGACGCAGTAACCCCTCCCTAACATTTTACGCCACTTGACTGTAAATGCAACAGTCGCTAACATTGTCCTCTCACCGCTAGCAGATGCAGTAACCCCTCCCTAACATTTTACGCCACACTTAACTGTCTCTTTTATGTCCTTTCATCACAGTCTCCTTCGCATGGTTACTGTCTCCTTATACAGTTTGATTTTTCAGTGTATTGGACTGAACGGTTTCAATTTTTCCGGTCTAATTCACCTTTCACGTACTTTACTGCACGTCTCATCATCACTCAAAAATGGTGAAAAACTAAGCAGACCTATGTCCTTTCTTGTCGGGGATAACATGGCTTTATATGGGTTCTATGTATGTCCCTATGTATGTGACAATGTCCAATTTCTGTACGATGGCGCATTCTTTCGGGAGGATAGCCGCGTCCCAAAATATGCAGGAGTATAGTGTAATAAAAGGGATGGACATCCAATCATATCCTATAGTTGAATAGCTGATACTTATCTTATGTCCAACATCAAAATCTCCTATATAATGTGATTTGTACTCTTTTTCCCGCAAAGTATATGTCTCAACCAGATACCCTATCCTTGATTTTATATATCTCCTTTGAAATGGGAGATCCAAAGTAAAGGCATGTGCTTCCTCTTGAGACACTTAACTTCAATTGATAATATTTAACCCATCTTATACGTTCCATATCCATGTGATTTTTACCTTTTGCAACAAAGAGTATGCCTCATGGATAATCTAATCCTATCTTTGATGAATGTAAATTTATGAATGTCCCCTTTGGAAGGTCCAGCTTTGAGTGACACATCACTACTCTCTTGTACGTAGGTGCCTTCTTCAACCTTTCCACATTCAGTTTATCCATTTGATTAGGCTCTTTTATTTTTATTTATTTTTTAAATTGAACTAAGCATTAAAAAATTCAAAGATGAAGAATACCACCAGATTCAAACATATTCAGAGCTATATAGCAGCCTAAACCTCGATCAAAAGAATAAAAAAATACAGTGCAAAGAGGCACTGCTAGACAGCAAGCTAAAATAAAATAGCATTTCAATAAACACAATAGATACTGTCTAAAATTACAGAAGACAGGCATACTTAAGTTCAGCAAGCTGAGAGATTTACAAGTTCAGTTCATCAAGTTGTCCTCCCAGGATTAAATACCAATTGAAGGAGAGAAATGGATGTTTAATTTCTTGTTTCACCTTTATAGCCAAAGAAACAACTGAGTAGATAATAGATCGGCAAAGGCAGATGACAACAGAGCAGCATCAAAGGAACACACTCCCTTCATCATGGCCAATGATATGACCGTGCAGAAACCACACCCTTACAATGCTCATCAAGAAAGAAGGAAGACTGTCAAGACTTGAAGAGGTAAAATAACAAGCTCCCAAGTAATGCCTAACGTGTAGATGCTTTAATTGTTTTCAAGCACATTACATATATCCTCCTATTCTTAAAAGTGTAGTTGTTGATAAAATCCCCGAGATTCAACATAACAGCCGTTGAATTAGACATCTTTGAAGAAAATAAAATAGATATACGTTAGTTGCTGTACAGCAATAAGCACACAAATCATTCTTCATTCATCCCGTAGAATTACAAAAACCCTTTTGACCATAAGATCAAAAATCAGCTAATCTAAGAGATCATAGATGAAGAATGCATTACAAAAGTTCCAATAAATAAAAGTTTTAAACTGCTAACAAAGTCTAGACGATCATGAAACTGAGCATACAATTATTATAAATACACGCACAACCTAAATTTAAAACACTCAATTCTAAGACATGCCAAAAAAAAACAGAAAAACTAATGTTCACATGGGAAAACGAAGAAGTTGTTGGCACCGTAAGAAGTGGATAAACTAAGAAGGGCTCCATAACCAGCTGTTACGCGGTCTTGAATTCGATGCGCGAACCTTTTCCAACCCCGGCGCGATCTTCTGAATGGTATAAATGAGGCTTGGAATTGAATTCGGTGCGGGATCCACTAGAAGAAGAAGAAAATGGCGGATGCATAGCCAAGCTGGATGATACAGATTTACCTGTAATATTCGACGATGCCGACGTTACTGAGGACGACTGAAGGCTATGAGGGACGGCATAATCGTACATAGATACAGGCAACATCAGAGGAACATTTGGCAACTGGGCTTCAAATTTCAAGATCTTTTGCGTGTCTCTCATTTTAGGCCTTGCCTTTGGATCAGGATGAGAGCACAACAATCCCAGCAACAGTAGTCGCTCCATTTCGTCGGCTTTGAAATTCCCTTGCAATTTGTGATCAGCTGAATCAAAGAGCCTCTCCTGGCCATACGAATCCCAAACCCATTCGACAAGTCTTTTATCCAAGCTCGGATCCAGCGGTTGCCGACCGCAGGCGATTTCTAAAGTGACAGCTCCAAAGCTGAACACATCAGATTCTGTGCTGGCCTTTCCCGTATATGCATACTCCGGTGCCATGTACCCAAATGTCCCCGCCACCACGGTCGTTGAAGAGGCTTCTTGATCGCGATCCACCAGTCTAGCCAGGCCAAAGTCCCCAAGCTTTGCGTTGAAGTCAGAGTCCAACATTATATTACTTGCCTTCACGTCCCTGTGCACAACACGCTGCTCACAATCCTCGTGAAGATAAACAAGAGCAGAGGCTGTATCACAAGCAATGCTATACCTCCGATCCCAATTCAAGACAGTTCTGATTCCCGAATAGATACTTGTCGAGACTTCCATTAGGAAGGAATTCATAAACAAGAAGTAACTCTCCCTTTTGGTGGCACCATCCCAAGAGCTGTACAAGGTTACGGTGTCTCAGCGTACTGATTGCGGTAACCTCAGAAACGGCAATGGCTAAAAGTGCGAAAATTTGTACCTCGTTCTCCGTGTCCTTGCCGTTGCCGTTACCTTCGCCCGTCAGCCCAGTCTCCCGCCCGTACCCTTGGAATAAGCACCGCTGACCGTATTCCTACAGAATCGTATTGTTGCAGATATCCTTGGACAGCACGACTGGGACTATCATTTTAATTAAAATTTACTTTTACTTTAAAAATGCAGTGCCATCTTTACGGTATTCGCTAAATCGTAAATTAAAACTAAATACAAGGGAAGTTTGAAAAGGTAAACGATGGGGCTGGATTTTTTTTAAAATTAAAATTAATCTTTTACCAAAGGATACTTAGTATTTTTAAAAATTCTGTTTGAAATAATTTATTAATTTATAAATTAATTATTAAAGATATAGTAACTAGTTAATTTTACTATTAAATTACTATAAATTTATATTATATGCAAGTTTTTGTGATTTTTAAGTTTATATATGTTCTTATAAAAAAATTTATATATAATATTTTCTATTATTATTTTTTTTAAGGAAATTTATATTATTAATATTTTAATTAATTACTTCTTATAAATTAACATTTTGATAAAAATATATATAAATTAATAAGAACATATATAAATTAATTTATAAGAAGTAATTAATTAAAATATTAATAATATAAATTTCCTTAAAAAAAATAATAATAGAAAATATTATATATAATTTTTTTTTTTTATTATTAATAATAATAAATAATAATATAAATGTATTTAAATTTCAAATCGCTCTTTTTATCTATTTAGATTCATTTGAGAAAAGAGTTATTTAAAGATTATTAAAATATATATTTACAAAATTTTAATAATATATATTTAAAGATTATTAAAATATATATTTACAAAATTTTAATAATAAGTTATTTATTAAAATTAATATTTATTCATTTATTTATTTAAGTCTTATGTGAAATTTCAAAGTATTCCCAAATTTTTACTATTTGAATCTTATGTAAAAATTTCAAATCGCTCTTTTAAGTTTTTATCTATTTAGATTCATTTGGGAAAAGAGTTATTTAAAGATTATTAAAATATATATTTACAAAATTTTAATAATAAGTTATTTATTAAAATTAATATTTATCTAATATAATGTATATTTAAGTCATTTTAGAATATATATATATATATATATATATATATATATATATATATATATATATATATATATATATATTATATATATATATATATACTATATTTTGGCAAAACAAAATGACTATTTTAGAATATATATTATATGAAAACGTTAATATTATTATTATTAACTTCTAAAATTATGAGAAAATAGTAAGTTTTTCATAAATATAATTATTTTTAAAATTATATATTTAATAATATTTTTTTATGTACTCATATCAGTAAAACATATAATCTATTATTAAAATATATTAAT
Source organism: Chamaecyparis obtusa (assembly GCA_027943335.1). NCBI lineage: Eukaryota > Viridiplantae > Streptophyta > Pinopsida > Cupressales > Cupressaceae > Chamaecyparis > Chamaecyparis obtusa. The sequence goes on from BSBK01006312.1 coordinate 109,551, forward strand.
ATATAATTTTAAAATATATTTATTAAAAAATTATTATTATTTGCCTATATTTTTTTTTAAAGTTACATAATGACACTATTTAAATATTTTTTTAACATATATTTTACAAATCTTAAATTATATAATATAATATAAATATTATTAAAATAAGTAAAATTTTATAAAAGATCAATAAAATTTAAACATTTAAATATTATTTAAAAAACTAAATACAGAATTTAATATTCTATATTTTATTTATTATTATTGTAATATGAGTATTATATATTTATAAAAATCGTTAAAATAAAATCGTTAAATTCATATTCTTGTCAAATCGGTACTTACTGCATTTCTTGTCAGATATGGTTGGAGGAGTACAGGTACCGTCTTAACGGACGGCTTTAACAGACGGTAAAGGTGCGGGGAACGAGGTGCAAATCCTCGCACCTTTAGCCATTGCCCCGAATTATGCCCACCGTGAATGCTATCGACCATGACCATAACCAGACTGAGCATGATTACTTTCTGAAATATGCTGTGCCTTGACTTTTTCCAGGGGACACATGGCTTTGATCCTCCGTATCTACCTAATTTTACATGGCGTACCCCATCTACCTACATTCAATAATGCTTATCTTGTACGATAGTAAGTAACGACTTGCCAGAAGAATGAATGAGAGAAGTACATATGCGTAGACGACTGTGTATTGGATATAAATGCGTATATGCTCCATTCGGAGAGAAAAGATTTAATGTTTTTGCTCCATAGTCATCAGGATATATGTTCAAGGTGTTTATCGACCTATTTGTACATACCCCATTGACCTACTAACAATAATGCTTATCTTGTGCGATAGTAGTAATTGACTTGCTAGAAGAATGAATGAGAGAAGTACATATGCGTACCCGACTGTGTATTGGATATATAGCTTCCCACTCTCAGCTTTTATGAGCAAGTTGGGCATTACATTACATTACATATTAACTTTAATGCAACGACTTCTTTTGTCAGCATATTAAAGAGTCATGTCTGAGCAGTGCGTAACGTCAAATCTATATAGCAAGTAATACCAGCGATGACCAATGGATCGGCTGACTTCATAATAGCTCTCTTTTTTTCCATGTACGTTAACATTTGGTTTAAATAATGAATATTTAAATATTATAAAATTAAGATTTAAAAGTATAATTATTTTTGAAGAATTTTTTGGGGTGTATTTTATTGTCTTTTATATCAATTATTTTTCTATATATTTAGTATAATTATATTGTTTTATACCATAAATTATATATTTTTCACATGTCTATTATTTAATTATATTTATTAAATATACTTACAATATAAGATATAATTAATATATAATATATTTTATATAATATGTATTTTTAAGTAATGTACTAAAATCTAAGAATTTAACCAATCTTTTAGATAGAGCAATGAGAAGGGTGGAAGGTAATGAAATAGGTAAGAGGCGAGGAAGAAGGGACTCAAAACTACTACTTATCCTAAACTACTTACCCTAAATAATTAAAGACAATCAAACTCAATGGTTTGTGTACTTGCCAACTCAATAGTTTAAACTATTTAAGAAGCATTAAAATTAAGATAACCAAACTTAATTGTTCTTAGATTTAGTGATTTATAGTTTTATAAGGAAACTTTTTTTTTAGCTTTGTCAATAAATAGATGAGAAACTTGCCTATAGGTATATCAAGCTCCTTCATGTACGTAGACTGTAGACCCTGATGAACATATTAATCAACATCGTTTAGCTCTCTCACTAATATATTTTTATTGTTGAAGAAGATGGAACTTTCAATATGCATTTTAATATTTGTCATTCAAATCCATCTTTGTGTCTCTCCTCCATTTCCATCACCTCTCTCTCTCTCTCTCTCTCTCTCTCTCTCTCTCTCTCTCTCTCTCTCTCTCTCTCATAACATTACCCTATTGATAAAGGATATTTCTTATCCTTTTAATTTAAAGGTTTTGTTTCAATCATGTTTGAATCGTTTTATGTGAAATGAATGGTTTGAGTTCAAACAATCGCTTCTCCATTGATACCTTTTTTGCACAAAACAAAAACATTTTGTAAATAGCCTATCAATTGACCCTATGTACTGCACAAAGATATGCAAGAAAATACTATTTTTTTAAAATTTCCCTTCAACACCTCTTTGATGTACCCATTGCACACCAAGGTGTAATTGCTAGTTATTTCATAATGATATCAAATACACATTAATTTTATACAACAGTGTGATTTATCATTTTCTATCTTACTAAGGGTGCATTTTATTATCTAGCTTCATCTACCGATAGCCCTATTACTAGCACTTCACTAGCACATTTGACCCTAGTTTTTTACCAACATTTTTGACGAACTTGCAAAATGGTTTTGCTTAGTCGGATGTAGAAGGAAAAATTTTCTTTTATTAATCCATGCCCATGTTCATCTAAAGTTTGACGACTGGGACGATTTGTCTAAATTTAGACAAACATGGGCATAACTTAAAAAAAAAAGGTTTCATTTCAATTCATTATGTTGTGCGGCCGAGTAGAGAAGTGCCATTACGCACCAAAGAAGAGCTAAAGGAGGGCCACACATGCCTTGAATCGACTACCTGCAAGTGCACCCTAACTAAATCTTTCCTTCCATCTAGAATCAAAGCTTATAACTATATCTGTTAGAACTAGCAATTGGGATGTTTCCCTAATGATGTATGTATTGAACGAAAAATGAGCTACACTTTTAGCCTAAGCATATAAATCCCTAATTGAGTGGATAAAGGGTATTTATGTAATGGATTAAATTTTACCTGTATCATTAGGCTCGACTTTCCCATACCCCAGCTACCAGAGATATCCATTGTGATAGGGGGTTTCAAATAAGGGTTCAATATCAATGTGGCAAGATCGTGTGGCAAAGTTGCTTAGATTCCTATACAATTAGGAATCATTACTTTGATTAGCTCAAAGAATTTAGCATTAAGTTCTTCTTTTAAAAAGAAAACTGATTTTTGGTTTACCTAGATTCTGAATAGATAGAGTTGGTTGATCATTTCCCTGGTCTGCAATGATTTGAATACATGTCTCAACATTTTGTTTCTCTCTTTCATTTTAAAACTATATATGCAGTGTTTATCCTTGATGTCACCAATTTGAGCACCTCTTGTAAGCAACCTCTTTGGTCATTGCCAATATCACCGAGACATGTTGCAATCCTTAACAAATTGTGTTTCTTTCTCCTTTTTCAAGTTTATCAGTGATAGATCCCTTTTTTTGTAGAAGAAATTCTTTTAGTGGGGAATCTTTTAGACTTGTATGGAGATATATGTTGATTTTATTTCTAGAACCAGTAGAGAATACTACCAGTGAGGTTTTATGGAGGTAGTTGGTTCCTGGTGGATTGAAATCCATGAAAGAGAAGAAAGATAAAGAAGAAGAGATGAGTGTGTCATTAGGAGTGTCGATGAGCATGCCACTGTGGGTTCTATTGAAACAAAAAGGGAAATGAATAGACCTAGAGAAGACAATACCATAGAAAATCAAAATCCACAATTGAGAAGATGTAGGAAATGGTAAATAACTCATCGACAACTCTTAGAAATTATGAAGAAAGGAGGAGATTATTTTTAGGGACAAGTGGAAGCAATGCGGATCCTGCCCTACCACAAGACCCTAAGAAGGAATATACCAATATCATAATTTGACCAGATAATAAATTCATGAAGATTTTGTAAACTCCAAATAAATTCCCATGGTTGACTAATGATTACTTGGAAATATTAGTGAACCTAAGTATGAGTAGATTAAGAAAATAGGAAATTAACTTAAAGGAAAAAATGAAGAGGCACGATTAAATAACATGTCTTTAACAAATCTAAGACTAGTAATAGTTTTTTAAATATTACAACCCTGAATCTAGGAGCCATCCCTAGCTACATACAAAACTAGAATATTTTGAAACATATTGATTACAAGAACAAGACAAGAAAAGAGAAGAAAATATATATATATATATATATATATATATATATATATATATATATATATATATATATATATATATATATATATATATTATATTATATATATATATATATATATATATATAAGTGAGAAAGATATTCCCTTGGAGTGAAATATTAGGAAAATGTTTCTCTAATATTAGATTAGAAAGGGACACGGGTAGAGATAAAAAAAAATGCCCCTAGAATACCAAGTAGAGAATGTATATAACCCCTAACTAATAAAGAGGCTAGTAAATAAGAAACAACTATCAATCATCCCAAAATTAACTTTAGTAATATGGACGCAACCCTTAGGATCCTAGTTTCTTGTATAGAAACTAATTATACCAAACAACATTTCTTTCTTTTAGAATCTACTTGGGAAAAAAATTAGCATCCATATTGGTAGACATAGGTTGTTAGACTCTGTCAAATCTTTGAGAAGTGGATGAATTGGAGTAGTATGTAAGGAATTATCCATAACACTAAGAGATATGGAAGGAAAGCAAAGAAGAATTCATCATAAATTTTGGGACACCTAAAGTATCCTTAGAGAGCATTTCCAAAATGAAAAAGTTTAACTAAAGGACCTTCATCAATAAAATAATATGATAGGAAGTTCAAGGAAATCTATCTAAATTTGGAAGAAACTTTAATAGAGAAAAAAAAATAGAATAGTTCATCTCTAGATTAAATTGAGACATCCATGCTAGATTAGATGGAAAAATACTTCTAGATATATGTAGATCTAATAAAAAGTCCTACTAGATAGAGGCCCAATCATGGAGAGATCTAAAAAATGACATAAACACATAACTCATAGAAATTATGACAAAACAAATCAGATAATTTAACTCTATCAGAAAACAAAGTCATTAACACCATAACAAATATGGTGCACATACTACAAAAATCCTCCATAACTCTGTCATTCTTCCACTATAGTAGAAAACTTTGATGCAGAGTGTCAAGTCTAGGGTGGTGGACAAGGTTCTCAAGAAATGATTTATTTGAGTGGTTTAGGCACTTCTAGCCTACTAGCCTCTAAGGCACCCCAAATAGTCAATACCCTCCAAACAACTCAAGAACCTTCCAAATGCCTAAGGTGAATGCTCAAGGGTTTAAACAAGGTGTATTTAGTGAGTTTCAATCAGTTTTAGGCTTTCAAGAAACTCCCAACAATAAATTTATTCAAAACTGGATACTAGGCATAATTGCCCTCCTAGTAGGTCACTAGTGATACAAACATGAACATAACTTTCAAACTCTCCAAAAGACTAAATTAAAAAATTGAATTTATAGACACCCTTTTCACCATAATTTAACATACCAAAAGATTACAGTGAGGTACTTTGGACAAACAACCCAAAACCTTATTTGTGCCCTATTTTCAAGGGTTAAAAGCATGCAATTAATAAAGGAACTATGTTTCAAACATACTCAATGACCATGAAACCTTCATAAGTCTATGGAAATGACTCAAATCCACCAAATATCCAATCAATTTGGACCTTGGACCTTTGCAAGCATAAAATCCCCAAATGTGACCCAAAAACCCCTATAAACTAAGGTTAGCACAATGTCACACTTTCCAATGCTTCCTCCAACTTCTAAGAGTTGTTACACCATCACCTTGGTGTCCTCAAATAACTTCAAAAATAAAATGGGGTCCTCCAATGGATGGATCTCCTACTGTTGCTCCATTGCCACACCTTTCAAGGCCATTTCATGCCTCCAAATACAACAAGTTGATCAGTTGATTAATCACATGCACTCATCAACTCTCTACTACAATTTTAGGCACAAATAAATATTTTACATGTCAAAAATCCATTCCCAAGCCACAGTTACAACAGTATGGGGATGGTTACATCATTTTGCTTAATGAAAATAATGGAAAACTGACTGTTACAACCCCTTTGCAAATATATTTGATATTAAAGAATGGAATCCTTAAATGATGGATCAAAAAAATGTTAAAAACATCCCTCAATAGATTTAAATGATCAACCAGTGTAAACCAATGCAATAAAGACTCAAAATATGGAAGAAATCTTGAATTTTATTCAATTATTGGGTGTAGTCCATACAATCTCATCACCAATATGTACTTCTCTATCTTCCCAACATCTAAGAATTTTTATAAGTCATTTATCAACTTCCTCAACTGATCCCAAGTGGTTGGGAAGGAGTTAGACTTGTTTAAACCTACTAATTGCCATTTCCCACCAAAACATAACTAGTCGTTAACATTCAAAAATTTGAATTGTTAACTTGTGTTATTTGGTGTTTTATTACATAGAACTTATTAAAACTTTGAGGATTCAATCTGTAGGACCTACTTAACCTTTCCTAATAAAACCTAAACCTAATTTAACCTTTAGGGTACTATTGACCCAAGTTACATCATTTTGGTCCTAAGTCCTTACCAGGACTTCAAGGACATTTGACATATAAACCATATTATTTATTACAAATTGCCACAATAGGCTTCAAGAGATCCCAATTAACCTTTAGGGACTTTGTAGATCCACTAATTCCATAATATCCCAAGGTTTCCTTAGGTTTTTGGATAGGTGCTCCTATACCAAACTTATCCCACAAATATGTTGGAGATTTGCTAGCAAGCCAGTGTTGACTGTATGTTTGTCATTGATGACAACATATGGTAAGTAGCGTGCATGGAAGCTTTATGGAGAGAGCCTTGAGCATATGGTTCTTAGATATGTTATCAACATGATATCATAGACATAAAGGTTGATTCTAAGTGAAGATAGTAATACGGTTGTTTATATTAGTAGTGTTCCTGAAAGGTCCCAGGAAGAGTTTTGTATGTGATTTGCAGTACAATTGTGATGAAGCCTTGTACATTTATATTTATGTTGTAGACATGTTACTGAAGCTATGTTCATGGATGCAAAGTTAGTTGTGCAGTACAAGTTGAGTTATGATGTATCCAGTTGCCAGTTACAGTTTCCTAAGATTATCTGATGGAGCCGACATTGTTTATATTGTTGTAGTAGTTGCGCCTATCATTTTGGTATGCGTGTTTGGAGAAGAGTTAAGAATTTTTGGTTAAGAGTGCATAATGTATTTTAGCATGAGAAGAAAGTATCAGTTAATTTGGTGGAGCCGATAGTGTGAAGCGATGCGTCTACTCATATTGAGTTGTGCGGTCCTATTTGTGTTGCATGCTTAATATAGCTATTGGAGATGTTGTTGAAGAGTTATATTGTTTCTCTAATATGATTTCAAGGAAGTTCTAATAGGTCGACTTGATTATATCATTTGGAGAAAGATACTTATAGCCGGTCAGTTGTGATCGCTCAGTATGGAAGATAGTTGAAAGAGAAGAGTAGAGCAGAAGGTGCGAAGTATTGAGCCATTAGTAGAAGGTCTATGTGACAAAGAAGAGAGTGTATGCTATTAATTGGAACTGATCAAGACAATAGGTCTAACTCATAGTTCACCAAGATCCAGATATAATGTGTATCTGTTATGCAGAAGGTTGCAACCTTCACGTGTTGAGCAATGTGCTCCCAGACAGTGTGTCCTCACCCCTAACAAGGTTAATTGCAAAAGACTCCTAATAGGGTCTGACTTTTCACCAGGTCACTGTACTTAATGCATTATAAAGATCAACTCCTAACAGGGTTGTAAGATCTTCTAACAGGGATCATTATACTCTAGTGCAATTCATAGTGGGTGCTAATTCCCACTGGGGTTTTTACCTATTTGGGTTTCCCCATAACCAAAATTATGTTGTTGTGTTAAGTGTTCTCATATTGTGTTTATGCTTAATGTTATCATGTACTTAATTTGATAAAGAATTAAATCTTGTAGATAACTAATTCACCCCCCCCCCCCCCTTCTTAGTTATCTCTTTTGACTATTCTTAACAATTGGTATCAGAGCCAAGTGCCTTAGAGAGAAAGTTCAACAGCTTGAGGTTGATCAGATGACATTCTTTAGAAAAGAAAGTCCTAAGTTTGATGGAGAGAATTATCTAGACTAGAACAAAATGATGACACATTTGCAGTGCATTGCTTTTGAGATTTTTGAAGTAGCTACTAAAGAAGTTCAGATTCCTTCTTTAGCAGATCTTGCAAAGAAAGATGCAACTCTTAAGAAAAAGGAGATGTTCACTCAAAATGCTATTGCCAAAGAAGCCCTTATTAGTGCATTGTCTGATAGTGAGTTTTTAGAGATCAAGAAGGTAGATAAAGCCTACAAGATATGGAAGTATCTAGAAGACATGTTTGAAGGAGACATCCAAGCCAAGAATGCACACAGAAAGACATGGAAGAAAAAGTACAATAAATTGGACATGCTACCTGAAGAGAACATTAGAGCCTACAATCAAAGAATTAATGAAGCAGTTACAGGAATCGGAAACAATGGTGGAAAAATTTAGGAAGAAGACATAATGGATAAGTTGATGACTACTCTGACAGCAAAATATGAGAACAAGATAATTATCCTAGATGAGACTATGTAGTTTTCAAAAGACTTCAAAAGAGAAACCTTAATTAGTAAGATTTTAGAATTCAAGATTTCAAGTTTGAAGACTGAGCCTAAAAGTGAGACAACCTTCAAAGCTTCAGTCCATGGTAAGAAATCCTTGAACACTTTTGGTAACTTTGATAATGATGATGATGAAGATAAAGAACTAGATGATTTCATTGCTATGATTGCTAAGAAAGAAAGGAAAGGAAAAGAAAAATATGGTCTGTTACCATTCAAATAATTTTCATATAACAATATTGGTCACTTTTCATCTAAGTTTCCTACAAGAGTCAAGAAGTTCAAAACTAATTACAAGCCTAAGTATACAGAAGAATGTTACTATGCTAGAGATGGTGTATCAGATGAAGATTCAATAGAAGATGAAATTGGATTCATTGCTATTGAAGATATGGAGAAGATGTTTGACTAAATGGATATTGAAGATGAAAAGAAATCACAAGAGTTAGACTTAATTTCACAAGCTAGCATGAGGACAGACTGGACCATTGACAATGGTTGTTCATATGACATGATAGGAGACAAAGATAGATTTGTACATCTGGATAAGTACAAAGGTGGCATGGTTAGATTTGGAGACAAAACTCCTAAACCTATCATAGGTAGAGGAGCTATCACCTTGGATGGAAAGAATAACACTGATGATGTTTTATATGTTGATGGTTTGCAACATAACCTACTAAGTGTTGGACAGTTGCTTGACAAAGGATATCAGTTGGAATTCAAAGACAATTTAAGTGCATCATTAATAACAAAGGAGTAATGATTGCATCAGGTTCAAAGACTAAAGGTAATGTTTTTCAGCTTAATTCAAAAGCAAGTTGTTTTGTTGCTAAAGTAGATGACAGTTGGTTATGGCACAAAAGACTATGTCACATCAATTTTGACAATATAGTAAAGATAAGAAATGTAAAGGTAGTAAGAGACCTTCTTAGCATTGCAAAACTAGTTGATACAATATGCAGGGAATTTGTGATGGGAAAGCATGTGAGGAATTCATTCAGAAGAAAGCATAATTTAGTAGAGAATAAATTGGATCTAGTGCATATAGACTTATGTGGACCAGCTCAAAAAAGATCATACTATGGTGAAAGGTACTTTATTTTGTTTGTTGATGATTATTCTAGAATGATGTGGGTTGCATTCTTGAAAGACAAATTTGAAGCATTTGAGAAGTTTGAAATATTCAAAGCTAAAGTTGAAAATGAGTCTGGATTAAAGATAAAATGTTTGAGATCAGATAGAGGAGGAGAATTCCCCTCTGAGAGATTTTATGAGTATTGCGAAGAACATTGGAGAAAGAGACAACTAAGTGCACCTAGAACCCCTCAGAAGAATGGAATTGTAGAAAGGAGAAATAGGATCATAATTGACATAGCGTGCACCATCATGATTGAAGGAAAAGTTACACACACCTATTGGAGAGATGCGGTCAATAACGCGGTCTATACTATCAATAGAATTCAATTGAGGCCAGGTGCAGACAAGACACCCTATGAGCTATGGTTTGGGAATGTACCTATAGTAAAATACTTTAGAATCTTTGGAAGCAAGTGCTACATCAAGAGAGATGAAGCTATAGGAAAGTTTTATGCAAGAAGTGATGAAGGTATTTTTCTTGGTTACTCTACTAAAAGAAAAACTTATAGATGTTTTAACTTAAGATTGAAGAAGATCATTGAGAGTGCTCATGTTAAGATTGATGAGAAGTTTATGATTCAAGAAATATATCATGATTATGCACCTATGATTGAAGAAGAACCTAGACCTACCAATAGAGAAACAATTGTTGAAGAAATGTTTGACAACATTGATGTATTATTCAATGACCCTGAAACAAGTGAAGAAGAATCACATAAGTCTGATGAGAGAGTCACACCTAATGTTCCTCAATTCACATCTAGATATAATTCTAAGGAAGACATCATTGGAGATCAGAACAACAAAGTCATGACAAGATCAAAAGCAAAAAGTTCCACAATTGATGAAGCGGTATGTTTACTTTCACAAATAGAACCTTTACATGTTGAAGATGCTTGTATTGATTCAGATTGGCATGAAGAAATGAAATAAGAATTAGATCAGATAATCAAGAATGATACATGGGAACTGGTCCCTAGGCCTAGTGATAAGAATGTGATTGGAACCAAGTGGATATTCAGAAACAAGATGAATGAAGATTTAACAGTAGTAAGAAACAAAGCAAGACTAGTATGTAAAGGATATGCGTAAAGAGAAGGAATTGATTATTCTGATACATTTCCCCTTATAAGAAGATTGAAATCCATAAATGTATTTCTAGCCTATGCTACATTGAAAGACTTTAAAGTATATCAGATGGATGTTAAGTCAACATTCCTAAATGGAGATGGTGCAGGAGCACCTAGGCAATCCTCATAGCCCTTAGTTTTTGCTTTTATCTGACATTATCCAAGTCAGATTTTTGTGTTTATTTTGGACCTTAGAAGGTCTTGCAAGATGTGGAATAGGTGAGTTAGTGTTAGAACTATGGTCACCAATTAGTCATTGTTTGTGGTTTTGGTTAGCTTAGCCTTAGAAGCTTAAGGATTGGATTTGAGGCTATCAATGTGTCCTAAACACATGAGATATGTTTAAAAGATGCTTTAAATTCATAAATGATTTTATTTCATTGAGTTATAGGGGTTAGAGGCCCTAAAAGATAGGAAGGTGGTATGGAAAGAAAGATGCCAAATGTTGCTAAAAAGTTGTCATGATAACATTTGCAATAATGGAAAATGTTGCATGCAACTCGACAACATTGGATCCCCTAAAATGTAGGAGTGGGAGATTAAATAACATAGCCTAAAAAAATGGAGAATGGCATCTAAGACCATCTTAGACTTGAATCTCAAGGTAGAGGTTATTGTAACAAGTTGGTGAATAGCAAAAGGAGCTCTACAATTCTGTGTTGTGTGGATACCGAGCATCTTAGTGTGATAGTGATATCATAAGGATCAAGTGCTTTGAATTTTTTTTGGATTTGAGTTGTTGGGATAGATTCAAATGTTTTTAATTCTTTAAGCAAGTAGATTAGAGTTGATTTAGGGTCTTGAATAAATTGTTTAAAGTTTAGAGGGTTTCTTGGTCCTGTCCTAACTAGTTTGTCTTTCTATGGCTCCCCCATGACATCTAGCCACAAGATCTTCCTAAGGGTAGATGAATGTTTTAGGGGAGGCATCAGTCTATACATATTTATAGTTAGGATTCATGAAGATTTGGATTTCTATTTTTAATGCCAAGCCCTAGGCAATGATACAGTGCCCGATTAGAGGTTTGAAGGTGAAGATTTGAAGATTTCTTGTAGGGAATAGAAGTACAGTATGAAACACGTATAGTCCCAAGTGGAATATCAACATATCAAGTCATGTTGTGAGGATTGAGGTTACACCAATCCATTTGAGTGAGTTTCAATCAAGAAACCAGTGAGGTCCTATAAATTAGGCCTTTTAGACCTATTAGACCTAGATAATAGGAGTCATGTGTACGGAAGACCTAGGAGTCTAAAACCTTCAGAATATTTTATAAAATCCAAAAGGGTATCCAAATACCTAATTATTTTTGTGAGTGTTTTGAGAATTTTCGGCAGGAATTGGTAAAAGGTCCCTGACAAGGGCTACAAGAAATTAGGCCTGATTAGGCCTCCTAAAGACTAAGTCTTGAACCTGATAGGAAAAAGGCTTGGAGATCCTTTAAGATGGATCCAAAAGGAATTTTTATGAATTTTGATGAAGCATTTGACATCCCTACAATGAATTTCAAGGTTTGTGTGAAGATGGCACTTAGAGTCTTCTAAGTGTAGGAGAAAGTATTGAAGAAACAAGGTGATTGTCCTTCAAGGTGAAGCACAAGGAGTGAGACTCTTAGAGAAGAGTTAGTTAAGGTCTTAGTTAATCATCAAGTCCATTAAGATCCTAGAGGAGATTAGGATCCTTGAAGAAGACAAGCTAGGTCTTTTAGCATTTGTGCAAGCACACCTAGAAGCACATACACCAGGAGAGTTGAATGAAGAAGTATACATAGAGCAGTCTGAAGGATTTACCTTATCAGAAAAACATGATATGGTATGAAAATTGAAGAAATCCCTCTATGGACTTAAGCAAGCCCCTAGAGCATGGTATGAAAGACTAGATGGTTACTTGACTAAGATTGGATTCAAGAAGGGAGCAACAGATTGTAACTTATCCATAAGAGAGACACCTGATGGACTATTACTAGTTTCTATTTTTGTTGATGACATAATTTTTGGTAGTAATGACAAGCTTAGTGCTGAATTTGCTAAAGAAATGTAGAGAGAATTTGAAATGAGCATAATTGGACCTATCAAGTACTTTTCAGGATTGAATGTGCAGCATAAAGACAAAGGTATATTCATTAATCGGACTAAGTATGTGAAAGAGATATTAAAGAAGTTCAAGATGGATGATTGGAAGCCAATAAGTACCCCTATGATAACAGGATGCAAGCTTAAAAAAGATGATGATTCTACAGCAGTAGACAAGACCATATATAACTCTATGATTGGTAAACTAATATATCTTACTCAATTTAGACCTGATATTTCCAATGCAATTGGTATTGTTGGAAGATTTGCAGTAGAACCTAAACATAGTCATCTTATGGCAATAAAGAGGATATTCAAATATTTGAAAGGAACTACAGACTATGGTTTATGGTATCCTAATTCAGAGAATGTAGAACTTCATGTGTATACAGATGCAGATTGGGAAGGTTATGTGGATGATAGAAAGAGTACCTCAGGAGGAGTAGTATTTCTTGGAGATAGACATGTTACTTGGACAAGCAAGAAGCAAAATTTTATCTCTCAGTCTAGAACAGAATCAGAGTATGTAGCAACAACATTAAATTGTTCTACAATTGTGTGGATCAAGAAAATGATAAAGGATTTTGGTATTTAGATTGATTATCCTATTGTTATTCATTGTGATAACACTAGCACTATCAATATGTCAAAGAACCCTGTGATGCATGTAAAACACATTGAGATAAAATATCACTTCCTTAGAGAAAAAGTTGCAAAGAAAGAAGTAAAGTTGGATTATGTGAGCACAAAAGAATAGCTAGGAGACATATTCACAAAGCCTTTACCGAAGGATACATTTGAGTATCTCAGGGAGAAGCTGGGAGTAACTCCCTTCCCTGAATCTGATTAGAGTTTGTAGTAGTACATCAGTCCTCAGTGACTGATGAATGGTTGACTAATCTACTTTGGGAGTACTACCTGTGCTTATTTGTTTTGGCACCCTTTTCCATTGATGTCAAAGGGGGAGTGAGTATATAGTCATGAAAAACAATACAGTAAGGAGGAGTATATATAGTTGAGGAGTATGAAGTAAGGGGGAGTATACAGTAAGAAGATACAACAGTTGATATTCAGAGAATTCAATAGTAGATGGAGGATTCATCCTTGGGGGAGTTTTGTTGAGAAAATGGAAAATGTTATAAAATAAGTGTTCATTTGGATTGGTGGTGTTTTTCATTCCATATGTTGCCATCAATGCCAAAGGGGGAGATTGTTGGAGATTTTCTAGTAAGCCAATGTTGACTGTATGTTTGTCATTGATGACAACATATGGTAAGCAACGTATGTGGAAGCCTTATGGAGAGAGCCTTGAGAATATGGTTCTTAAATATGTTATCAGCATGATATCATAGATGTAGAGGTTGATTTTGAGTGAAGATAGTAATATAGTTGTTTATATTAGTAGTGTTCCTGACAGGTCCCAGGAAGAGTTTTGTATGTGATTTGCAGTATGGTTTTGATGAATCCTTGCACATTTATATTTATGTTTTAAACATGTTAGTGAAGCTTTGTTCATGGAGGTAGAGTCAGTTGTGCAGTACAGGTTGAATTATGATGTATCTAGTTGCCAGTTACAGTTTCCTAAGATTATCTGAGGAGTCGACATTGTTTATATTATTGTATCAGTTGCACCTATCATTTCAGTATTAGTGTTTGGTTTCATGTTTGGAGAAGAGTTAAGAATATTTGGTTAAGAGCGCATAACATATTTCAACATGAGAAGAAAGTATTAGTTAATTTGGTGGAGCTGACAGTGTGAAGCGACGTGTCTACTCATATTGAGTTGCACGGTCCTATTTGTGTTGTGTGCTTAATATAGCTGTTGGAGATGTTGTTGGAGAGTTATATTGTTTCTCTAATATGATTTCAAAGAATTTCTAATAGGTCAACTTGATTATATCATTTGGAGAAAGATACTTATAGCCAGTTAGTTGTGATCAGTAAGTATGGTAGATAGTTGAAAGAGAAGAGTAGAGCAAAAGGTGCGAAGTATTGAGCCATCAATAGAAGGTCTATCCAAAAAAGAAGAGAGTGTATTCTATTAATTGGAACTGATCAAGACAATAGGTCTAACTAGCAGTTCACCAAGATCTAGATATAGTGTGTATCTGTTATGCAGAAGGTTGCAGCCTTCACCCTTTGAGAAGTGTGCTCCCAAATAGTGTGTCCCACCCCTAATAGTGTTAATTGTAAAAGACTCCTAACATGGTTTGACCTTTGACCATGTCACTATACTTAATGCATTTTAAAGATCAACTCCTAATAGGGTTGTAAGATCTTCTAATAGGGATCATTATACTCTAGTGTAGTTCATAGTGGGTGCTAATTCCCACCGGGGTTTTTACCTATTTGGGTTTCCCCATAACCAAAATTGTGGTGTTGTGTTAAGTGTTCTCATATTGTGTTTACGCTTAATATTCTTATATACCTAATTGGATAAAGAATTAAATATTGTAGATAACTGATTCGCCCCCCCCCCCCCCCCCCTCTCAATTATCTCTTGGGACTATTCCTAACAAAATCTACCTCATCTTCGTGACCTTCTGGGCCTTCCTCTATGTTGTCTCCTCTAGCATCCACCAAAAATTCATCACAAATCCTTATACCCCACATCATAGGTTCAACTTCCTCTCTAAGGGTACCCTTTCTAGTACCCTCTTCTTCTTCCACTTTTCTCTTCTTCCTTGCTGCTGCAACTAGTCTCTGCATCGATATTCATAAAATTCCCCTACTTGGGACTGTGCCATATGTCATGATTGAATATTTAAAGTAAATTGCATTTTTTAGTCTTTCTCTTCCATTTAAAAGTTTAAATTTCATGTCATGATGCCATCATTTTATAATTATAACCATCATTCAATCAAGCTACAAACTAATATTCCTATGTTGAGTGATCAATGATGTGTGTTTTGTAGGCAAATCTTAGGTCATTAGGATTGTGAATAGTGATAAAGAAATGTTAAGAATTTAAATCAACAAGAATCACTAAAAGGCTAGGGCTTTGTCACAAGGACTCTTCCACACACCTCCAAATCCTCCTAAGGGATCCTACACATCTCAATGGATCCTAATAATCAAGATCCATCATAAAATATACTCTTTCTTTAGAGTATATGCCCATATTAATGATTGGTGTTGTTCCTTGCACCCTCAATCAATATCTTGCCTCCATTTGTGGTCTCTTCCACCACTTTCTTACATATCCCTGCATTAAACTCTATACAATGACATACTATACAATATTAGACTCCTCCCAATAGACACATTAACCACAAAAGGTGGGAGAATCTAAGAATCCATGAAGACTTCAAAATAACAAAATGTTGATTGCTTGTATATAGTCTAGGAACAGTCAAGACTAAACTGACTTCCTATGCCTTAAATATCAATGATACAATACAATAATGACATGGAGACAATAACAAATAAAAATGCAATTATTTTACTCCTTTCTCAATTCAATAACACATCTTATCAACATTTTAATTTCCCAAACTATAAACAAAGGTCCTTAAAATGCTTGTAAGCAACTTTGGAGGACCTAGGGCACAATGCTAAGCCACACACGCACACACATAGGTGATTTATGATTAAACACCGACTGTAACTATTTCTTAACAGTCCTAAACTAAATCTTGGGTTATAAGTGGGTTATTTACATTCGTTTAGTAATGTTGTCAATTTGACAACATAGTTGTCAACTCAACAACTATTTATTTGTCACTTACAACTCATACTCAATACCATCTTATTTATCCCTTATTTAAATTTTACCAAGACACCAAGAAATTAAATCAAATTTTCAAATACCCATTATCAATTATAACAACATATCAAAAACTTTCAAGAGGTTGTTTTGGAAAGTACCCTATTGTCCTAACACTATACCTAGTTTTTAGCCCCAAAATAGTGACTTTTACAAAGAGACCTACCTCTAAACACCTCCCCCAAGTATATAACCTTTGAAAGTCTCATAAAATACATCCAATTAGAGGATTATCATTTTTATTTGGTCCTATGATCTCTGCAATTACCAAAGCCCTAATTAGGCCTCCACAAACCCTCAAATCCTAGGGCTTTGTCAATCTCACTCCAAAAATCCTTCAATGACCAAACCAATATTCAATAAACAATGTATTTGACATATGTAGATGGATTCCAAAATAAAATCAGGTCCTTGTTAAGGCAGGTGGGCAACTGTAGTACCCATGACACAACTGTCACTCACCTTCAACCCTGCCACCTGCATTTTTAGTAATCACCTTGCAATCCAATGGTTATTGTTGTATTGGGAAGGTTAGATTAATATAATAAAATGTTAGGACTCATCCCCTAATCATAGACAACATAGGATGAGTATGAATCTTAATTCACGATTCAAATAAACACCAAAAATACTGAATTGTCACAAGAAAGTCAGAATTGAAGATGCCAAATTCAATACAAATGCCTTAAAATTAACCCAACCAAGTTATTAAAATATTCAAAAATGGAGTTAAAAATACTTTATCACAATGAGACTTAGTTCTATCTTATGTGTTCCTTAGAATACTTTTAATCACAATAGCCGAGTTGAAGGATTTGCCTACCAAGGAGTTAAAAATATGTTACACTTTACTACTATTCTTGTTTTCAAAGCTCTCTCTCACGATATTTTATTGATACTATCCTCTTTTCGAGGATACTCATTTGATAGAAGATGATTGTATATTAGTAAGATGATGAATGATAAAGAAGATTTGAAAATGTTCATTTGATGATGATTATGAAGAAGATTTGAAACTATTGCACCAATCTGAATTGGATCAATCATCATTTTCAAATCTTCTTCATCAATCACCATCAACCATTTTCCAAGAGCAACACCTTTCTCTATATGAATCTTGGTTTACATTTCCCTGTAATCCTGATGCAAAATGTTTCCATGAAGTATGTTTGGGGTATAATGCATTCAAGCAAAAGGCCCTGGAGGTTGCTAAGTCTTTTGTATCAGAAACCACCTTTTGCTTGGTAATTTGAAGCCATCAATGAAAAATTACAATCCTAAACAATTAGTGTACCATTAATGGATTCATAATTATTAGTGAAAGGGAGTTTTCTAATCTGGAACCCCCTTTGGTGACGATCTTACAAAGTTCCACATAGACATGACATGTTCCTTAGAAAACAATTAATCTCACAAGAACTGAGAAACATAAATGTAGGCATCATGGTCACAATTCTTTGGAGACACAACATAATTGAGTAGTATAACTAGACTATGCAACACAACCACTACTCCTCTGGTTCTAAGTTGACACTATAGGATCCAAAAACCATCAAGATTACCCTCAAATCCTAGGGCTTTATCAATCTTACTCCACAAACCCTCAAATCCTAGGGATTTATCAATCTCACTCCAAAAGTCCTTCAATGATCCAATCAATGGTTAATACACCATGCATTTAACATATGTAGATGGTTTCCAAAAGAAAATAGGGTCCTTGTTAAGGCAGTTGGGCTACTGCAGTACCCATGCCACAACTATCACTCACCTTCAACCCTGCAACCTAAATATTTTAGTGATCACCTTAAAATCCAATGGTTAAGTGAAAGGGATTTTTTTGATTTGGAACCCCCTTTGGTGATGATCCTCCATAGTTCCACATATACATGATGTGTTCCTTAGAAGATGTTTAATCTCACAATAGTTGAGAAACATAAATGTAGGCACCATGGTCACAATTATTTCGAGACACAACATAATTGAGTTGTATAAAAAGATGATGCAACACAACCACTACTCCTCTAGTTCTAAGTTGACATTGTAGGATCCAAAAACCATCAAGATTAACCTCAAATCCTAGGTCTCTATCAATCTCACTCCACAAATCCTCAAATCCTAGGGCTTTGTCAGTCTCACTCCAAAACTCCTTCAATGACCCAATCAGTGTTCGATAGACCATGCATTTGACATATGTAGATGGATTCCAAAAGAAAATAGGGTCCTTGTTAAGGAAATTGGGATACTATAGTACCCATGCCACAACTTTCACTCACCTTTAACCCTACAACCTACATATTTTAGTGATCACCCTACAATCCAAAGGTTAAATGAAAGGGAGTTTTATGATCCTAAACCCCCTTTGGTGATGATCCTATGCATTTCCACATAAACATGACATGTTCCTTAGAAGACTTTTAATCTCACAATAGCTGTATGAGAAACATAAATGTAGGCATCATGGTCACAATTCTTTGGAGACACAACATAATTGAGTGGTATACCCAGACGGTGAAACACAACCACTACTCCTTTGGTTCTAAGTTGATATTGTAGGATCCAAAAACCATAGATAATAATGGCTAAGTTGAATACAACAAAGAGGGAGAGGAATAAATTGAGAGAGCGAAGGCTAGAGGGCCATAAGGACAAAAACATTCCAGGGTTTATAGAGATTATAATTTCCATATAATTTTTGCAAACCTTGTATTATTTTGGTCATTATGGCCCTCCTCCGCTCTCTTAATTTATTTCTTATCTATGGTTTTTGGACTCTACAATGTCAACTTAGAACTGCAGGAGTAATGGTTGCATTGCATCATCTTGGTATACCACTCAATTATGTCATGTCTCCAAAGAATTGTGACCATGATGCCTACATTTATGTTTCTCAGTTGTTGTGTCTTAGGACCCCTTATGACCCTTTACGATCCCTAAGAATACATCTTAGAGGTCTTAAAGTATCGTAAGGGGTCATAAGAGGCTCCTAGGAGGGGCCAGATGAGCTTCCACCTTCATGTGGTTGGCCTTGTTTAGTAGATAATGTTAAACAAAGAGAAGCTCAATATTTTAGGGTCCCAGGGACAAAAAAAATGTCTGTAGTCTTTGTTCATGAAACTGTCAAAACTTGTTACACTTTTGTAGCTCATCAACACTGGAGGTTTGAAGGAATCAAATATTTGGTCAATTATGAGAAGGTAAACAATAAGATAATATTATTGTATATTTCATATCTTTTACCCATTCATATTTTATGCATTCTCTTCACCTTTAGTAATATATTGGATACTATGCAGTGAACATAAAATCAAGGCGGTGATTATTCTTGATGATTGGAAGGTATATGTTTTCTAGGCCTTACCTAGTAGCTAGGACTAAATATAGCAGAGCTCAAGAGACCATAATAGTTGGTCTTCATCTTTGGTCCATATGATTGAGAAAATGTTTTACCTTTCGTTCGCTCATCAAATGCAATGATCTGAAAGAATTTAATAGATGGTATTTTCATGTATAACGTACATTATTTTAGTTTGAGGCTGAACAAATTTATCTATTTCCCACACTTGTGGACTACGAGGAAATCGATAAATAAGCATCCCCTCCAATAGCCTGAGTAATGCAGGCCATGGGAGGAGAGTCTTCTTTATCATTGTCTTCGTAGTCCATAAGTGCGCGAAGTAGATAAATTTGTGCAACATCAACTTAAATAATATACATTATCATGAAAATATTCTATAAAATTCTTTTAGATCCCCGCATTTGATGGGCTCAAGAAAGGTAAAATGTTTCTCAATCATATGGACCAAAGACAAAGACCAACTATTATGGTCTCTTGAGCTCTGCTATCTTTAGTCCTAGATACTAGGTAAGGCCTAGAAGACTTATACCCGTCGATCATCAAGAATAATAATTGCCTTGCCTTTATGTACACTACACATTACATACAATATATTAATAAAGGTGAAGAGAAAGAAAAAAATATGAATAGATAAAAGAAACAAAAGATACAATAATATTATCTTGATGTTTACCTTCTCATAATTGACCAAATAATTGATTCCTTCAAACCTCCAGTGTTGATAAGCTATAGAAGTGTAACAGGTTTTGATAATTTCATGAACAAAAGACTACGTGTATGTGGTTGAAGTGAACCTCAAATCCAACTACACACACAACATAGTCATTACTCACTTAATCGAATTACGAAGGAGAGTATTGATTACTCAATTTGAAATTCATGGTGAAGCGACCTATTGCCTCCTAATTAATCAGGGTGTTTAATTACTCTCAGATTGGAGAGCCAACAACCATCAGACCGAGTTAATATGGAGGATTTGAAAACTAGAATGATAAGCAAAATACAATTAATCTAAGATGAAAATGCAATTTGTAATCTAAAATGAAGTGCATATTTTAATCTAATAACTTGAAAGTAAATATGAAATGCAGATTCTAGTCTAAAGAGCTTGAAACAAAGATGTTAACTAAGCTAAGAGCAAATAATCAAAATTAATCTATTATGGAATGTAATTATACTTAAATGAAGATTAGTCTAATAATGCAATAAAAGCTTGAAAGATATGAATAAAAGTGAGACAAAATTTCGCTATAGTTTATGTGCTCTCAAAATTTGCTCCTTCCTCAAATGAAGAATGAGGTTTAAGATATAGGCCAGCTTGGAAGAGGAATGAAGAGTTTCTTGATTCGAAATGGTGGACTCTTCATTTCCAATGGAGGAGAAAGAGACAAATATTAGAGAATTACTTTATTAAAGAAATGGATTATTGCCACATGGGTGACTCTTTGAATATTTGCTTTATTAAATGCAAATATGATAATCCATTCGAATAACCAAGTAATTTATTAATTCCTTTTATGGGTATTTAGCTAAAGGGGTGAGTTTAATTTAATTTAAAGCACTTAGGACTTTAGAATTAAATTAATTTATCATAGGGATTATTTAGCCAATAAAAGTTGAAGACTTTAGGAATTAATTATAATATTTGATTAATGCAATTTTAGGGTTTTTGCAATTGACATCAAGTTGAATAAAGTCAAGTAGGAGAGAGAAAATTGCCTAGCAAAGTAGGACTTTGAAAATGTAGAAATTCCAAGAATGCACCAAAATTGATTGAAATTGATAGGTGCCAATTTTGGGGTATTACATTTGCCCCTCTTTGAATTGATGTGCGAACAATGCGTTGATTCAAAGAATAGTCTAATGTGACAAATGGTCAGAATTTTAGAAGTCTAGGTTAGATTGCCAAGACACCAAACATATCAAAGCATGATTTTCTAAAGTCCAAGTTAGATTGCAAAGACAACAGTCTTAAAAGAGAACCAGAATCAGGGTTAGATTGTGAAGACAACGATCTTAAAAGAGAACCAGAATCAGGGTTAGAGTTCCCCAATACCAATTGATGAAGATGCAGATTTAGGACTGTCTCCAGAATTAGGGTTAGATTGCCCCAATACGAAGCTTAGCCCTCTGAGACCTGGGTTAGATTGCCCAGATAATGGTCTAAAAGAGATTTCGAGAGCCGTCTCTAGAATAAAGCTTGACTCCCAAGAATTAGGGTTAGATTGCCCCAATACCTAAAAGATTTCAAGAACCATCTCCAGAATGAAGCTTGGCCCTTGAGGATCTAAGTTAGATTGCTCAGATACCTAAAAGGTAGATGATAAGATGACCAGATGCGAGGCACCAAGATGCCCCTAGCAATGAGAATTGATGATTCAAATAAGATTGATTCAAGAATTGATTTGACAAGATTCAAATGATGCAATCATCCTAACCCCTTGGGAGTGAAATCAAAAGATGACATGTTGGAAGGATGATAAACAATAAGAGATTGCAAATAGAAGAAATTAGAACAAATTCAAGAAGCTGTAGAAGCAAATCAGAGCAATGCAGAGGTCTTGTTGACCAAGTTTGACCATGGTTGACCAAATTTGACTCATGTTGACTTTGATGAAAAGAGAAAAGATCTGGAGAACATGATGAAAAGATGAGGATCTGGCAGGAAAATGATTCTAGAAGGCTGACTGCACAAGCGTCTAAGCCCAAAGGGTCTGAGAATTTAAATGCAATTTCAAGATATCTAGAGATGTTAGATTTTGATTTCAATCTCAAAAATGGATTCAGAACGGTCGATTTAGCCAAGGGTGCAATTTTCGTGCAAAATGGAGCACTTTTGAAAATTAGGTCAAAAGCTATATAAGGCCCAGAGGGGTCATTTTCAATTCATTATTCACTTGTCTTCTTGCTGATTTGAGAGCTCTGAGCAAGATGGAAGGAGTCCCTATGCACACACATCATTTTGAGCACTCTCAATGATATGACTAGCCACCAGAGTATGACCCACCTGTGAGTAGTCAATAATCTTCCTTGCATTTCAATTTGTACTACTTTCGTAGGTCAATTTAGGGAGATCTTAGCATGTTAGGACCATGTTCTTCAGGTCTTGCACGAGGAAGTAGTTTCCTCACACTGGTCTAGGTCACCCCTCGCATGAGGAAGTGGTTTCCTTGTATCAGTTAGGGTGCCTTTGCATGGTGTCTATCTGGAAGCTTGCGTGAGTTGAAAGTTGATCTCGGGTGAAATTTCTCCTGCTCGTGCAAGAACAAGTCTTGTCTCGCACGAGGGAATAGTTTCCTCACATGGGAAACTGCTGCAGTTTTGAGAAATCTTTGCCAATGTTTGTCAAATTTGCATGAAATCAGCCAAGTAGAGTGTTGCAAAGTTATGTCTAGGATAGATGCCTTGTTGTATTTGCTATTATTCCCTTGAGAAAACACCATATTGAGATATTGATCCAATGTCATCGCTTGCTTTGCAGGTTGACCTTCCTGATATCACGTTATGATCACAACATCTCATCATCATCACACTTGTCCAGAGATTCACAGATGCTGAGAGTGCCCATATTGATGCACTAGGATTGACATACTTACGTGATATACCCGACATTTAGGTAAATCACGATATCTTGGGTGCACTGGTAGAGCATTTCCATTCAGAGATGAACACCTTCCATTTGGTGATGGGGGAGATGACTATGACTCCTGAGGATATATACAAGATTTTGCAAATACCCATTCATGGTTCTCGAGTAGAGTACGATACACAGCTGAGGTAGGGTATAGTAGCATTGAGGATGATCTTTCAAGATGATCTAGTGATGGGTTGGGCCATCTCTCAGGATGATTTGACCAGCAGGTATAGTGGTGCTCATCCATTCCTTGTGGTTCTAGCATTGTTCTTGAGCTGCTACCTTGTTCCAGACATAGGTCAGCACAAATTGGAGTGCGGTTGGGGTTCTATGCTGCAGAGGATGCTGGCCAGACTAGCAGTTAGATTCAGGTGGGGTGAGTGCATGCTTGCATAGATGTACCATGAGCTTCATGAGATCGCATATCAGAATGTGAAGATGATGGTGGCAAGTGTCTTTGTCTTGCAAATCTGGGCCTGGGAGCATATCCCTATGTGCAGGCCTATATTCCATGATACACAATAGGCACTGGAGCCTTACATATATAGGTACATAGGTGTCATGACCTAGCCCCCACTGGGTAAGACAAAGCAGTGGCGGGGACTGATTGATGACATGGCAGTGGTCATCTAGAGGCCATGGATTGCTACAGAGCCATGGGATGATGCCCATCGAGAGCTTTCTTTTATGTTTGATTCACATCCACTAATAAGATGTAGTGTTACCATCATTGAGTGCTTTGTACTTACACATGTCATGCACCAGTTTGGTAGGTAGTAGGATATTTCATAGGAGTATAGCCCCTATGCCCACTTCGCTGATGAGGAGAAGAAGGGGTGGCATCCGAGATTAGATCCAGGTAGGTGTGCTATTGAGACAAGGATACCAGCAACATGATGGGACTATATGGTGGATATCACCAATGCAGGGATGATACCTGCATACCGAGATCACTTCTTAGCATGTCCATTCCTGAGGTACATAGATCCTGCAAGCATGGGATAGAGAGCATAGTAGCCTACACAGGAGCAGCAGCAAGTACAATAGCCTATACAGTAGTAGGTTGCACAACAGGGATCTCAGCAGCAACAGTAAGGACCATTACAGAGGCCTGGTCAGAGAGCACTAAGGCCACAAATAGGTCAGACATATATCCCCTCTAGGACCATGGGGTCAGATGCAGGTGCCAGGAGAAGTGGGCCTTAGCAAAGGTCCACCAAGTAGCGGATAGGAGATTCATCATAGTAGACCCCTCCAGTTGATAACATTGACATGACAGATATTCTGATAGGTGCATAGGCACCACAACTACAGGAGGCTCTTAGGAAGAGTCATGAGAGAGTGGGGCAGGTCTAGCACGAGCGAGATGACTACCATACTTGAGTTATTAGAGAGGAGACCCACGTAGAAGATAGAGATGTTGAGATCAGGCAGCTACATGAGGAGCTAGCACGGTCAAGCATCAACATGAGATACGAGGCTGCTCAGGAAGCTTATTATTATGCAGCTTACTATGGAGTTGTTATGGACTTATCAGAGTAGGTACCTCCTTTTGTCGAGTACGCTGGAGCTCCATAGGAACCACCTCTACAGGTGCCAACACAAGCACCTCCTTAGAGACCTATGCCTCCACCACAGAGACCAATACAGGATCCACCACAGCAGGCTCCTCCACCTCCACCTCCTCTAGGTGGCAGTGGGTCTTGATGTATTTTATTGTTGTAGCCCATTTTTGATACTGTGCTCGAGTAGCACCATATTTTGTACATGACATTGATCCAACTATTATATATATGAGATCATGATTTTGATATTATCGTACCTATTGATATATTGCTTTGATATTGATGTTTATGAGATGTTTCTTAGATGCTTAGATGTATAGATTAGATATGAGATGCACATGCTTTTATTTATGATGGTATGCAATGTAGAATGCAATGATAGATGGATAGAATGTATGCACATGTGTAATGTATGATTTAAGTTATGCTTATAATAGATGTACATGTTATAGATATGAAATGTATGCATATGGATTTATGATGATGCAATGGATATGCAATGAATGTGGTACTAATCATCTTGTGCAGGATTGTAGCAATATATGATAGGTACTAATCAAAGAAAGATATGTTCGAAGATCGAGAGCGAGGACCGGACACTTGTGCAGCCAAGAGGAACCTGGGACAAAAGATGAGAACCTTTGATGAAGAGAAGACAATCAAGAGAGCACCAAACATTGTCTCAATGCAAGCCTAGAATGAAGAATGCAAGCCTAAACTAGATGAAACCCTAGGACTTGGTTGTTGGACTCCCCGTATTTTCATCATAGAGCCTTTTAAGTTCAAACAGTCACAAGATGCCACACAACCCTCACTGATATCACTATCATGAGAATATTAATATGACATAAGTCTTCAATTTGTCAGAATGAGGTGTAAGAATTAAGGCCAAAAAGCCATAATGACCTGAACACCTATTCCTTTTGATTTAGCAAGTTAACATAAGCATTAGAGCATAGCTGCTAGAATGACCAGAATGTTGCTTACGAACAAACACACCAGACACACGAGAGTTCCTTCTTTTACCAAAGATTTCTCGCAGTGACCCTTATGTTCACTTAGTAGGATGAGCGTTTATAATTTCACTTGTAGCAGAAAGAAGTCACCCAAAAGACAAGGAGAAGAACCAACCTCACCAAAGTGTCCATATAAAAGGAGTCGAGGTATGCATGGCCATCCAATACGAGATGGAGGCTCTTATAGACAAACACCCCTCTTAGATAGATTCTTTGGATCATTGGAACTAAAATAGAAAGTAGAAAGAAAATAAAAGATCAAAGCAAACAAACAAGCACTCAAAGAAAACAAAGCTCAGCATGCCTTGGAGAACCACAAATCTAGTTTTAGTTTCAGTTTAAAGTTCATGTTCAAATGGATTGGAGTCGAATCAGAAGGAAGACATTTGAGGTATCGACGGGATAATGACAGTAGGCAGACGCAGTGAGAACCATTGGTGACCGTCGCAAGAGATGAAGTCTCAAGAAGATATCAGGAAACTACACGAAGTATCGGTAGGCAAACTCAGCAAGAAATGATGGTGACCAATATGAGAGAGATCCTGAAGGTGAGAAATCTCAGAGATACTAGCGAACATCAGCAGGTAGACACAGTGAGAACCATTGGTGACTGATGTAAGGGAGAGATCTTGAAAGAGAGAGGTCAAAAAAAAGCTAGGTATCAGTAGGCAGACACAGTAGAAACCACTGGCGACCAATACATGAGAGATTATCAAGGGGAGAAATCTCATAAGTAGCTAGGCATCAGTAGGTAGATGTAACAAGAATCACTGGTGACTGATGCATGAACAAAACTTCTAAAGGTGATAGGACAATGCCCCCTAGACTAGGTAGGTGCCCCCCCAAGCGTTACCAGTTCCAATCTATGAGGAGTTGAGGAAAATCTCAAAGATAACTGAAAGCAAGAGCATGAGTTAGAAAACTAAAGCAGGAAATAGACTAAAGAAGGAAACAAAAGAAGCAACTAAAGTAGGAATGAAAGGAAACTAAAGCAGGCAATTGGGAGCCAAGCGACGTTGAGATGAGATATAGCTTTAGGAAACAAGAGGTGCCTGTTTACCAGGTTTTCACCATCTTGGCAGAGATTATATTTTTTCTACCATGATGCCTGTTTACCAGGTTTTCATCAATGGCACATTTTTCTTCTTTTCAATTTTTTTGTACTTTTCTCTTTTTTTAATTTTTTTGTATTTTTGAATATCTCATTTTTTTGTATTTTTGTATTTTTTTTTTCTTTTTTCAAATTTTCTATTTTTTTTTAGTATTATCAAGGCGCTTGTTTACCAGGTTTTCACCAGGATAATAGATACATTAAAGCGCTTGTTTACCAGGTTTTCACTAAGATGATCATTTTTTTAAGGACATTTTGCAATTTTTTAGGATTTTTTGACAATATACCATTTTTAGGATTTTTTTCAGGATCAATAAGTATGTACATGAGCACATAGAGAATGTTAGCTATAGAACTTCTTCAGATGAAGAGTGTTTGATTGGATCTTTGAGTTTCTCTCCCTTAGTGGTGGAGAGGTGATAAGCACTAGACCCAAATGCTGCAGTAATAATGTATGGACCAAGCCAGTTTGGTTCAAACTTCCCTTTCTGGACTCTCTGTTGCTGATTCTTGGGGTTTTCTCTCAGGATGAGATCACCCACTTGGAATTCCCTTTGTCTAAATTTATTATTGTAGGCTTTTGATATTCTCTTTTGGTATGCTCAAAGATGATCAAACGCCACCTTCCAATGTTCATCCAGTAATTCTAGCTCTTGTAGCCAGGATATTCTAGTGTCTTCATCAGTGATGAGGCCCTTCAAAGAGACTCACAATATAAGAATCTTGACCTCAATAGGTAATACTATTTCTACTCCATAAACCAAGGCAAAGGGCATGGCCCTTGTTGGTGTTTGAATGCTTGTTCTATAGGCCCATAAAGCTGGATTCATCTGGAGGTGCCAATCTCTACCAGATTTATGAACCGTTCTGTGAAAGATTTTGAGAATTGTTTTATTAGAAGCCTCTGCTTGTCCATTACCCTGAGGATAATAGATAGATGACCAATGCTAAATGATCCTGAATTTGGTGCATAAGTCTGTCAGGTCCTTGTTCATGAATTGTCCCCCATTGTCAGTGATAATAGATGAGGGTACACCATATCTACAAATGATGTAGTTCAGAATAAACATAGCCACAAACTTGCCATCAGCTACAGTCAGAGGGACTACCTCGACCCATTTGGTAAAGTAATTTGTAGTAGTGAATATGAACTTATGTCCTCTTGAAGAGGAAGGGTGAATCTGTCCTACCAAGTCAAAGGCCCATTGCTGAAATGGCCAAAAATTGATAAAAGGAATAAGCTCTTTAGCAAGAGCATGGATCAGATTCCCGTGATATTGGGACTGCTTACAAGTCTTGGCATATTGAATAGCTTCTTTCTCCATATCTAGCCAGTAGTAACTAGCTCTAATAAGTTTACAAGCTAACGCTAGACCACTCGAATGAGAGCCACAGATACCTTCATGTACCTCAGCTAGCACATGTTTGGACTCATCGAGTTCTAGACACCTAAGGAGTGTGCCGTCTAGACCCCATCTATACAAGTCATTTTCTATGATGACATATCGTGAATCATTACGAATGAGGTGACGTTTCTCATTCTGAGTATAGGTGTCAGGAATGATTTGGTCATAGAGGTAGGAATAGATATGGTGGTAGCGGGATGAGTCATGTCTAATGATAGAATAGATCATCCTAGATTCTAGCATATCATAGGCTAGGTAGCATAATGTTTCCACTAGGAATTCGTGTTTGAAATCATTTTTTGGCATCTGTAACATTGAGGCAAGAGTGGCCATAGCATTGGCTACCTTATTGTCTTCCCTTGGAATTTTCTAGAAAGAGATGTGTGAAAAATACAACTTGAGATCATCCACCATTCATTTTTAAGGTATTAACTTGTCATCTTTTGTTTGGTAGACATCATTAACTTGGTTGATGATTAACTGAGAGTCTCCAAAGACCTTGAGCTCATCCACATGCCATTCAATGGATATCTTCATACCATTGATGAGAGCTTCATATTCAGCTATGTTGTTTGTGCAGGGAAATAATATCTTATAAGCTTTTGGCAATGAGTATCTTTGAGGCGTTATAAACAAAATGCTTGCACTTGATCCTTGCTGAGTGAATGATCCATCAAAGAACATGCTCCAAGACTGATGTGTGAGAAGCATGATGGATTCATTTGGGAATTCAATGTTTAAAGGCTGGTGATCTTTCAAAGGAGCCTCTGCCAACTGATCAGCAATCGCTTTTCCTTTAATAGCTTTTCTTTCCACATACTCAATGTCAAATTCGCTGAGGATCATAACCCATTTAGCTAATCTACCCGTGAGGGCAGCCTTGCTCAGTAAGTACTTTAGTGGATCAATTTTTGCAATAAGCCTCATAGTGTGAGCGAGCATATAATGTCACAATTTCTATGAAGCAAACACCACAACTAGACAAGCCTTTTCAATAACTAAATAGTTCATTTCATAGGAAACCGATGTTCTACTGATATAATAAATAGCTCTCTCTTTGTTGTTCTGATCTTCTTGAGCTAGGAGAGCACCCAAAGATGTACTCGTGCCTGAGATGTATAGTATAAGCAGCTTCCCATGAATAGGAGGCATCAAAATAGGCAGATTAGCAAGATATTTTTTTATTTGAGTGAGTCCCTTGTCACATTCTTTATTCCATTCATAGGTCACACCTTTATGCAGAGTTTTAGTGAATGGTTGTGATTTGTCAGCCAACTATGAAATGAACCACCAAATAGATTGTAGCCTTCCCTGAAGTCCTCTCATTTGACTAATATTCTTAGGTGGAGGCATTTCCATAATAGCTTGCACTTTTTCTAGATCAACCTCTATACCCTTAGTTGAAATAATGTAACCCAAGAGTTTTTCGGAAGTGACACCGAATGCACATTTCTTGGGATTAAGTTTGAGACTAAATTGTTCCATGCGGTCAAGAATGGGACCCAAATCTACAAGGTGAGTTCTTCACTACATACTTTTGGCTAAAGTATCATCTACATAATCTTCCATAGTCTTATGCATCATATCATGGAAAATGGTAGTGACTTCTCTTTGATATGTTGCTCCAGCATTCTTAAGCCCAAAAGGCATGACATTCCAGCAAAAGGTGCCCAAGGCACACGTGAAAGTGGTCTTTTCTTGATCCTCTGGCACAATTTTTATTTGATTATAGCTAGAGAAGCCATCCATTAGGGAATACATCTCATAACCCATTGTCGTCCACTATCATGTCAATGTTTGGTAGTGGGAAGTCATCTTTTGGACATGCCTTGTTTAGATCCTGGAAATTTGTACACACACAAATGGATTTATCATGTTTGGTGATTGGAAAAATGTTTGAAATCCATTCAGCATAACAATTGCTCTTATGAAACCAGCTTTAAGGAGCTTCTCTAGTTCAACTTTAACCAAAAGTGCCATGTGAGGGTGCATCTTTCGAAGCTTCTGCTTAATAGGCTTGACACCTGGTGCAATGGATAGATGATGCATAATCAGATTGGGATCCAATGTAGGCATATCAGAATAGGTCCACACAAAGTTTATTTTCTTGCTTTGAAAGAAGCTAGTGAACTCTTCTTTTTCTTGTGTAGACAATGACTGTGCCAGATGTATAATTTGTGGAGCAACTTCTATACCCAAATTCACTGGTTGTGTCAGCTCAATCAAAACTGATGTTCTCTCTTTAAAATGGCTCGGTAGAGTATCAAGTATCTCATCCTTGGGCATCTCAGAGAGGTTTTCACCCTCGGATACGTCTTTTATTTTTAC
The DNA here is from genome assembly GCA_027943335.1 of Chamaecyparis obtusa. Taxonomy (NCBI): domain Eukaryota; kingdom Viridiplantae; phylum Streptophyta; class Pinopsida; order Cupressales; family Cupressaceae; genus Chamaecyparis; species Chamaecyparis obtusa. The sequence continues at coordinate 140,594 of BSBK01006312.1, forward strand.
TATTTTTGTCTTTGATACTGCCACAATGTGGTTTTCACCATCAGAGCATCTATTTTTTCTTCTTTTAATTTTTTGACTAAGATACTTGATATCCACCTCTATCATGCTGACACTGCTTTCGCTAGTGGAAGACATTATAGGTTCAATAGCATGGAGGTAATATGCTAGAGTGTAATCATTTAGGAATGTTAGGACTTCATTGGATGAGGAGGGGGAGTTCTAGTCGATAAGATCAGGATGACGGAGTGAAAGAGTAGTAGTGCTTGGTTCAATTGCATTCATGGTATAACCATCAAAAGTGCTAACGAGAAAGCAAGACCTAGAGCGATTTCATCTAAAGGAATGTTCGAGTCCTTATGAGAACCTACGTCAAAAGTAGAGGACAATTCGACATCAGTGGCGTCAAATTCATGCATCCTAGCGCTAGACCCTTCACCTACTTCAAGAAGTCTCTCATATACATGAACAGTATCTATGTATACATCAAAAGTAGTAGCAGACAAAGAGTCAAACTCATATTCATGTGAGTTAGTACTTGATGTGGGAATTCCATTAGCACTAGCATCATCATTAGACTCATTACCATCTCTGGTGGCATTAACAACTTGTTGAAGTTGTTCTTGTTCAAACCACTTTTGAAAATGTGGTGGTCTATATCATTCACCTATAAAATGGGGATCATTATTCAGTGTTTCTTTCAATTGCTCATATGTGAATTGATGCACTAAAGATGTTTTATCAGAATCAGCCTCAGAATAAGTATCAATATCAATATCAGTCTCTACCACATGGACAGGTATGATAGGCTCATTAGGTTCTTCAAAGAATGCAGCAAGATCCGAATGTATGGGATAAGGAAAGATGTGTCCATCAGAGCTGGCCTTTGGATTTACCTCTGGTATAGTATCTTTAGATTTTGACTCAGGTTCAGGTTCAGGTTCAAGTGATGACACAAATTTCTTTGTCCCCAAATGAAAGGGAGTCTTTTTAAAGCCTAAGCCAGTAGTGTCCTTTGAGTGATGACCTATAGCTTCAATGGATTTTAGCAAACCATTTTCATTCATCCCTATACGACCACTCCCCTTGTACCCAAAACACTTCAAGATTTTGAAACCTTCACTATAGGGCTCTTGTTCTAAATCTTGAGGTGGAGTAGTCATTTCAGATGTTTCTTTCCCCTTATAGATCCAGGCTGTGATAGCTCTTTCTTCTTCCTCATCTTCTAGGGGTGTTGTAGCCTTGACAAAGGCACCATCATAAACTATCTGAGGAGAGCTAGTGGCAGATTTTTTATTCTCAGAAGGTCTCCCATAAGAATGTGGAGACAAAGGAAAAGAAGCTAGAGACAGCACAGGTTCAATTCAGTATTCTCCCATGCTTGTATCCTCAAGCTTCAAAGTTTGTTCCATTTGTCTAAGCTTAGCATCATAGAACTCAGTGGATTCTCTATTTGCTGGAACCAAACTCTCAGCAGGTTGGGCAAGGGTGTTGCAAGAATAATTGGTATTAGCAGGAATAATGACTTCTACACCATGGAAAGGAAACTTGATGCATTGATGGTAAGTAAATGGAACAACCTACATCTCATGAATCTATGGTCTACCCAACAAAATGTTGTATGCAAGAGGAATATCAAGGAATTGAAAAGTAACATCTCTCTTAATAGGTCCTACGCGGATAGGTAGCACAACTAAGCCTTGGGATTTGCATTCTTCTTGATCATAAGCTTTGATGGTAATATTTTTGCGGGAATCTATGCAATCCTCATCATAACCTAGCCGAGTAAGCAACTTAGTAGAATAGATATTGAGACCAACACCATTGTTTATAAGCATGTGACATACACGTTTGGGACCTATCATGAGGAGCATTATGTGGATGGCTCAAAGAGTGATCATCTTCTTCAGAGAAGGACAAATAATGTGGCGAAGTTAAATGACCCACCATAGATTGGAACCGATTGAGATCAAGATCTTTGGGGATGTTTGCCTCGGCAAGGGCTTTATCCAAAATCTACCTATGAGCAGGTGAGATTTTCAACAACTCAAAAATGGTAATTTGAGCATTGGTTCACTGGAGCTGATCTAAAATGCTATAACTAGCAGTGCTAGGTGTAGGAGTCGATTTCAAGGCTTTGTTGGTAGGACCAGCAACAATCTTATCCACTATTTGTTTTGGAGCAGCCTTGTCTATAGTTTTTTTCAGAGGATCCTTATCCATGGTTTGCTTCAGAGGATCAGGACCTTTCAAAAAAACTCTTCCACATGATCGAGTAACAACATTAGCACAATCTTGAGTTGGTTCAAATTCAGATGAATGAGATGTGGAACTATGCAAGATGAAAGGAGTCTTAGATTTGGGAGCATCACCGCTCCCCTTAGAAGTGATTACATCACAATAATCAACCACAATAGGTTCAATCATGTTGATGACATCATCAATAGCAGTGTACGTGTAATTAACCTTGGCATTATTATTCTTAGCTATGGAAGACTCACCTTTCTCATGAGGAGGGAAAGGATCCTTAAACACCTGATGGTCCAAATTAATGTTATGGTTGTCCACAAGAATGTCACCATTATCAATGAAATCTTGAACCTTATTCTTCAGCTGAAGACAAGTAGATGTCTTATGACCAATGTTTTGGTGATAATTGCAATAGGCATTGTCATTCCACCAATGAGGTCTTGGTTGCAGGTCATAAGGATGCTTTTCCAAAGGAGTGAGAACCTAATTCTGTACAATATTTTTATAGATCACATCAAGAGGCTCTCCCAAAGAGGTGAATTCACGCTTGGGTTGAGAGGCCCAAGGTTTGTTCTTAGAAAATCTTGAATTTTGCTGATTATCCATTGTGGTCTTTTCAACAACCTTAGCCACTTGTATATTGGAAGTAAGATTAAAGATAGGCTTTGAAGGCTTTGCAGTGACATTATCAACCACTCCATCATTCACAATGTCTCGGTTCTTGTTGACATTCTTTCCTTTGTCCTTGTTCATGGAGAATCCTTGCTTATTATCCTTATTCAGAGTTAACTCTCCCTTTTTAATCATGAATGTTTCTATCCTCACAACCTATTTGATCATGTTGTCAAAAGTCAAAGGACCTTGTAGTTGTACCTGATATCAAAAGTCTAGGAGAAGATTGTCCAAAAAGATATCAAGTTTCTCATATTTAGTTAATTTATGAGGATACTCCATGCAAAGTTGTCTCCACCTTTGGAGAAAAGACAAGAAAGACTCTTCTTGTCATTGTTTCAAGTTACACAAGTCACGGATGTTGACAAGGTGTTGAATGTTATGAGAATAATGCTGAAGGAAAAGATTAGCGATCTCATCAAAAGTCTTAATGCTAGGGAGCAATCGCCAAAACCATTCCATAGTTGGTCTGCCTAGGCTACGGGGAAAGAGTCTCATAAGATAAGTTTGATCATGCATAAATTCCATAGACAAGGCACCAAAATCCCTCAAATGATCTTGGAGATCAGTTGTACCCATGTACTTGTCATATTTGGGCAACTCCACTCCTTTTGGAAAAGGAGGCATGTGAATACTTTTGTCAAAAGGAAAAGGGCATATACTATCCATTGTGAATTGTTGTGTGGACTTATCTTTTTCCTTTGCAAGTTGACTGATCTAATCTTGCATATTTTGAATCATCTTTCGGAGCTTGGTGATTTTAGTTTCTTCCTCTTTAGCTAAGATAGTTTCAACTTGGAAATTTGAGGGTAACTTGGCCCCTTGTTGAGCTAACTCAAGAAAGTATTTCTCTTTATCCTCTAGGAGAAGGATTTCCATCATTTTGATGAGACTCTTATTAGCTTTGGTAGCATCTATATCATGTTGAGTTATAACAACATTTTCATTCCCAAGGATCTCATAAATGCTCAGGATCTGATCTTGTTGCTGATCATCTTGGTTTTGATCGAACGGAGGAGGGCGATAGTGGTATGCTGCTTGTTGATCACCTTGACTTTTGTTTCGAGATTGATCATCATTATGAGACTGATTTTGGTCATGTTGTGATTGACCATGATGTTGGTCATTAGAAGATTGACCATGGTATTGGTTTTTTTGAGATTGATTATGAGCTTGGTCGTATTGGCCTGATTGGAAGTCAAATGGTCCTCCCATCTTTTCAGCGTAAGTTCCTGTAGTAATTGAAGCCTCAGTGAAGCGATATGAATGATGCTAAAAAGGCACAGCTAAGGTGACTTTCAGTGCATGAACAACATCAAAAGGATCAACAGTTTCAAATAAGTCACTATCTTCAGCAGGATCAATAGTTTCAATAATAGGTTCAGTCTGAGGAAATGGTCTTCCAAAGTTATGAAACAATGAATTGTCTTGGAAGAATGAGTTGTCATGTTCTTGAAATGAGAAACCAGGTTGCACTTCAAATAGTGGATTAAAACACTCTTGGAAGATTGGAGGTGATTGAGATGAGCTACCTTTCAAAGTACTCAATGAAGAACTTGAGGATCCCTCACAAAGTTCAGATTTCACAATAGATTCAGGATGATCTATATCTTGATTATGGGGTTTACTCCTACCTTGACTAGAATTCTGAATGGGAAAGGTCTTGCCAATTTGATTCGTGACAGTCATAGATGAAGATGTGATGAGAGAAGACTCTAGATAATGCTAGACTCTATCTCTAAGATAACAAAAAGGAGATAAATGGCTAGAATAGCCAAGATGCGAGATGGACGTGGTATGAATCATCAAAAGAGGTGGCTTGAATAGACGAGATAAGACTATCGCAATGTGAGGTACAAAAGGCATAAAGAGATAAGGTGAAAAAATGAGAGACAACACGATTCAAAGCAAAGATTGATCGATTCTCAGTTCAATACACTCAGTTTCTAACAGTGAACGACAACAAAATAGAAAAATAGACCACAGGCAAAAAGAAGATCAGGAAAAAGTTTGACCAGTCAACAGGAATTTACTCTCTATTTTTGAAATCTGGGTACAGGTTCGTGTGTGAAAGTACTAGGTCACGCAAGAAAACACCAAACTTTGCGTGAAAGAACAAAGTCTCATGCGAGAAAGTTCTCTGAAAAGAAAAACTTCGTGCGAGAAAAATCCAAAATTTGATAGTTTGACATAGTTTTCGAGGTTAAAGTTGAATTCTAAGATATAACCTGAATTGAAGTCTAACAAAAAATCTAGTTTCCTGACAGGTTTGCAGAACAATGTAATCAACAATCTCATTTTGGGGTTTCAAGCATTTATTTAAAGACACAAAGGTTTAGATCAAGCAGTTGTGACACAAGAAGTAGTTGTTAATAGACCTATCAAGGACAAAGCAACTTGATAGCATCAAGGAAGTCTTTGTTTGATAATGATTGGACAATGTTTAAGAATCGATAACAAACACATAGCTTATCCCTACCAAAAAAATAGTAAGAAGACAAAACCTTTTCCCCATTGCTTATGCGCATACGTGCACCTCACACAGCCATGTCACCCCCTAGAGGGTGCCCGTGTTTGGTGTTTCCAAGGACTCAATAGTATACATTCAAAGGTTACCCTTGTGGTAGGGTCTAGTGTCATATACCACCTTCAAGTGTCTAGGTGTATGTCTATGATGGGAATCTACAAGAGAGATTCTTCCCCCTCCCTGCGTAAAGATTATGACTCCTTTTGGAGGTGAACCGGGTAGGAAACTAATTAGGGAGAGTTTTTAGTCAGCTTTCATTCACACTAACCTTCGGTGCCCCCGATATAGGGCTAGGGCCTCACAGCCACACCAACATTTGAAAGTCATACACCCTTGCGAACAGGGCTAGGAGTGGTGTCGTTCAATACAATAGACAAGGCCTTCTCAAGATGATAGTCAAAATCATGAGAAGGAAGTTAACATGGTTTTGGATCTTTAGAATCAACAAAACATTCTTTATTATAGTGAGGTGGAATCACTGATGATAGGTGTGTACTCACTTGGGTCGTTCCCAGAGGATCAACTTTCGATAGGCCCTCTAAAGGTGAAACAACTTGGCTTAGATCTGAGGGTTTGATATTCTATTTCTCTCAAAGAGAGAAGAGCATACTTATCTACCTCATCACTTCACCCAAATACGCAAAACAAATTCATCACCGAGTTAGTTTCACTCTACCAAATCCACACGCTTTTGGGTTTCTAGTTCTCTCAAAGAGAGAAGAGCATAATCCCTTGGTGAGTAGAAGTGCTAAAGATTCACTACCTTTCTCCACTTCCCCAAGAATTTTTCATATTAGTAGGATCATTGGGTTTTTGGGTTCATTCATGGTCATCACTTCCATGTAATGAAGAGCCAAATTCCCTAGCCCACTATCAAAATTCTCAAGAAATTTTAACGAAGCCCTATTTAGACTATGTGAATGAAAGCAAGAAACAAACACAACGTTTTATGAGATCTTTGACTATCATCATGCAATCAAACCATTAGCATGTTTCATGTTCTTCAACAAATGTCCTACAGAAAACTGTTATGCTATGAAAATAACAGAGAAATAGAAATTAACAGCAAACATAAACTGTTAGAAATCTGGAACAAAAAACACAGAAATTGAAAATTTTTAAAAACTGGAGCCAAATCTCACATGAGGAAGTACTCCATAGCATGCGAGAAAGCACATGATGTTGCATGAGGATGTGCAATTTCATGCAAGAGAGTGCTACTGAGAGTGAAACTTCACGCAGTATGCTTTGAATTCTCGCGTGAGAATCCGTACACAGGACAATACGGACGCACGACAGAGCTCAAATTTCCTTTCAAAAAAATCAAGAATGAGGCCAAAAATTGATCTTTTCTGCCCCATGGTGGGCGCCAAAATGTATTCGGTTGAAGTGGACCTCAAATCCAACTACACACGCAACATAGTCATTACTCACATAATTGAATTACGAAGGAGAGTATTGATTACTCAAAATTCATGGTGAAGCGACCTATTGCCTCCTGATTAATCAGGGTGTTTAATTACTCTCAGATTGGAGAGCCAACAACCATCAGACTGAGTTAATATGGAGGATTTGAAAACTAGAATAATAAGCAAAATACAATTAATCTAGGATGAAAATGCAATTTGTAATCTAAAACAAAGTGTAGATTTTAATCGAATAACTTGAAAGTAAATATGAAATGCAGATTCTAGTCTAAAGAGCTTGAAACAAAGATGTAAACTAAGCTAAGAGAAACTAATAAAAAATAATCTATTATGGAATGCAATTATACTTAAATGAAGATTAGTCTAATAATGCAATAAAAGCTTGAAAGATATGAATAAAAGTGAGACAAAATTTCACTATAGTTTATGTGCTCTCAAAATTTGCTCCTTCCTCGAATGAAGAATGAGGTTCAAGATGTAGGCCAGCTTGGAAGAGGAACGAAGAGTTTCTTAATTCGAAATAGTGGACTCTTCATTTCCAATGGAGGAGAAAGAGACAAATATTAGAGAATTACTTAATTAAAGAAATGGATTATTGCCACATGGGTGACTCTTTGAATATTTGATTTATTAAATGCAAATATGATAATCCATTCGAATAACCAAGTAATTTATTAATTCCTTTTATGGGTATTTAGCTAAAGGGGTGAGTTTAATTTAATTTAAAGCACTTAGGAATTTAGAATTAAATTAATTTATCATAGGGATTATTTAGCCAATAAAAGTCGAAGACTTTAGGAATTAATTATAATATTTGATTAATGCAATTTTATGGGTTTTGCAATTGACATCAAGTCGAATAAAGTCAGGTAGGAGAGAGAAAATTGCCTAGAAAAGTAGGACTTTGAAGATGTAGAAATTTGAGGAATGCACCAAAATTGATTGAAATTGATAGGTGCCAATTTTTGGGTATTACACTACGAACAATTTTTACCTATTTTCGTCGATTGATCGACTCCAAGTGGACACATTCGACGTTATTTTCATAAAAAATGAGTTTGTTGACTCCAACCATCGATGAATATTTGAATCAAAACCTTGTTGTAGACATTGCATCCTTATTGAACTATGATGTGAGCCAGCGTCGAAAATAAAATCTTTCGACGCCATATTTTACAACTATATGACCTCTTTTTCGATGCCAACATGGGTCAAAATTAAAATGCTCAACTTGGTTGTCAGTCAATCGACCAAAATATTGTGACAAGCTCTTTGGTCAAAATATCGACCAATTCACGTAGAAATATCGACCAATGCACGTCAAAAAATTAATACAATTTTAGTAGTGCTTGCACCCAAAGGAGGTGCAAGGGATATGCTAATAAGTGTTTGATTTAAAAGCATAAATGAAACTTTACATAATAAAAGGAAGTGTATAAAAGTGTTGGTCTTTAAACATGTATCATTTTACAATAAAGTCTTGTAAATAGTAGCATGCATTCTCGATGAATTAAAGTGGCAATAGTGTCCTAATGTGTTTTTAGTAGGTCCTCCTAAATAAAAGTATCATTCAAATGCATGGAAACACATAAAAAAATATTTTATTTGTAACTATAAATCTGTTAATATGATTTAGAATGACAAAGAGGGGGGGGGGGGTGAATCAGTTATTCTCAGGTCTAGATGTATAAAACAAACTTTAAAACTCTTCAACTAATCAGATCCAATAATCAACAGCTACTCAGTCATTACTGATTGCGTAACAGAAACATATAACAGTGTAGTCTACTTATCCAATAGTATCTAACTTGTAAAACATAGAAATGTTCAAACCAAAACATTCACACAAGTATTAACACTAGGATTAATAGTGGAAACACAATCTGGGAAAAACCACTTTGTAAAATGTTACTATTATGTTCACTCTTCTGGAGTGAGCTCGGTGAAAAGCCAACCATGTCAAAGGTTACAAACACACTATCAGGTGTGACTCGGTTAAAGGAATTAAATCACTCTGTTAAAAGTGTGCCTTGTTATAGGACTTACATACACTCCATTAGAATGCAACCTTGTTCAAAGGATTTATACAAATGACTGTTAGGTCAACCTCTGTTAAAAGGATTTTTACTAATACAATGGTTAGAAAGTAATAGTAGTATTGATCTAAAAAACATACAACTCACTTTGCAAATATCAGATCTGATTTTGTACACATATGATGGGTTACTGATTGTGAACCTTTACCATCTCCATCATTGATCTACTCAAAAATCTCTTCAAGAAATCACACCACTTCTCCTTCAGCCTTCTCTGCTTATACAGTCAATAACATCAACAACACTTCCAACATCCTCTCTTCTATTAACCTCATGTTTAGGTTTCCTTAATACTTCCTCAATTAGGTCAATACATCTTTTGCCGCTTAATCTCCTTCGTAGATCTTAGGGTTAGGTCATATTTATTGAATCCTTCCAACTTTATGTTCTTCGACTATCCTTTTAGAAATATCTCAAATCTCTTAATAGATTTACAATAAATATTTTACAGTGCAGTAAATGCTTTCATAAAATCAATAGATAATGTCAACATGTTTTACATAATCCAAGAATTCAACTATGTCATCTGGAAATCTAAATTCTTCCTCAAATGTAAATTACAAGCACTCGGTCAATACAGTGTTCAACTCCTCTATCTTCATTAGAAAGCTCGGTCACCTCAAAAAAAATTTCCTCGTCTAATACTGTCTTCCTCAGCAATTATTTGATGTTCGGTCAACACTGAATTTACTCAGCATATATGATCAGGATTAAAGTGGGAACATACTGAAATCTAATTTTTCCAAAATTTCATATGTTTTAGTAAATTGCAATTTTGAGGGTCTTCAGTGCATTTCTAATGCATGATGGAACATCGATGGTTCCAAAATTTTGTTCAAGATTATTTGAATACCTTTCCAACGCATCAAACGGTTCGTAATTCAGAGCTAGGATGAGAAAGTTATGCCTTCTCCAAGTGGACCTAAATTTTATATTTAGTTTTTTGATAAATTTTGATAGTTTTAATAGTTTAATTGTAATAAACATTATGATGACTCTTCATTTCAATTCCAAGGGATTTGTGTGACCCTTGGGATCCATCCGACTTGTATAAACTCCAATTTTGAATAGAATGGAGACAGTTTTTGGTTTGCAATCTTGTTGTTCTCAATTTTCGTGTTGAATTCTACAATACTGCAGGTATCACACCAGGTATTGTAATCTGGTTTTCATAAATCAGATCAATATACTAGCTTGGTTGACACTAACATCACTCAGCTTAAACTAGATTTCTTCACTTTTTCTCGGTTAAGCCTACCAGTTTAGTCTTCATCCTTACTTGGATAAATAATACATTATCTTATCATTGTGCTACATAATCAAGTACTCATTGAAGTATCAAAATAACTCAACCTTTCCTTAGGTTCTATTGTTACCAACCTTTCCTTTCCCCTTCACAACAATCAAATAGATATAGTACTTTCTTAAATAGAAACAATCTTACTAGTTAAGGTTTGACATCAATGACAATACAACAATTGCTTAAATTTTAGTTTCCAACAATCTCCCTCTTTGGCATTGATGGCAACTCCATATGAATATCACATGAATTACCAACCAATCCAAAACTTATTTGTCCATCAAAAATATTTATAATATCCTTAGCTTCATTCTAATACAGAATCAATTAGCCATGCTTGTATGATTGTCCACTGAATCTCTCCTTCTTACTTGATCTTCCATGAAAATTTCATTCTGTGTATTCATCTATGATCATCTCCCTCTTTAACAAAAATGCCAAAGCAGCAACTAAAACATACATCCTGTAGATGTAGATATCATATTTTTAGTTCAATAACAATATTTATTCCTCTGTCATCTTTGCTTATGACCGATTCTTGGCTTTGCTATACTTTTCACAACTCTAGGCTACTCCTAAAGTGTGACATGTCTCTGCATCAACTTGTCAAATACTCTTTACATCACATTTGATGCAATGCTCCTAGCTTGACTATGCAGCCTTAGTTAGGGGAAGGACTCCCTAATTGACCTCTCAAATATTCATGAGCTTCTTTAGGTAAAGCTTTAGTGAATATGTATGCTAGTTATTCCTTTGTATTCACATATTCCATTTAGACCTCTTTATCTTGTACCTGTTCCCTCAAGTAATGATACTTGATTGCAATGTGTTTGGTCTTTGTATGCATCACTAGATTCTTAGAGATATTTATAGCACTTGTGTTGTCACAGAAAATGAAAATTGGTTTAGTGATCTCTTCTTTCATGCCTACCAAAAATTGTTTTATCCATACCAAATTTGAACAGTTTACAGCTGTAGCCACATATTCAGCTTCAACAGTAGATTGGAAAATGCAATTTTGTTTCTTGCTTGTCTAGGAAACTAATCTTTGTCCAAGAAAGAAATCTCCACCACTAGTACTCTTTCTATCATCCACATTTCCTACCCAATCAGAATCAGTATACACTCTTAGTTCAAACTTTTCATGCTTCTTGTAGTACAATCCATAGTCAGTAGTCCCTTTCAAATATCTCATTATCCTTTTGACAGCCATCATGTGAGTTTCCTTAGGATTGGCAGAGAATCTTTCCACAATCCAAATAGCTAAAGCAATATCTGGTCTACTATGTATAACATACCGTAGCTTTGCAATCATAGATCTGTACAAATTCTGGTTTACTTTTGCAGATCATCATTTTTAGACAACTTTTGTCCAGTAGCCATAGGAGTACTTACTGGCCTTGAATTTTCCATACCCAAGGTTTTTAGTATCTCATGAACATATTTAGACTGGGTGATGAAAATTCCTTTCTTCATCTGATATACTTGTAAACCAACAAAAAATTTGATCTCCCCAAACATACTCATTTCAAATTCAGTTTGCATTTCATTTGAAAATTTCTTACACAAGGCATCTTGTCCACCAAATATAATATCATCTACACAAATCTTAGCTAACAGGATTCCTTTACCTTCTTCATATTTCATGTATAGATTGCTTGTGTCATTTGTCCTTGAGAATCCAATCTATATCAAGTAGTTGTGTAGTCTCTCATACCATGCTCTGGGAGCTTGCTTTAGTCGATACAGTGCTTTATTCAGTTTGCAAACCATGTGTCTTTTGTTTGGATCAACAAATCCTTCTGGCTATTCAATGTACACTTCTTCTAATATAACATTTAAAAATGCAGACTTAACATGCATTTGGTATACCTTGAAATCTTTATAGACAACATATGCAAGTAAGGTTCTTACTCCTTCCAATCTAGCTATAGGGGAAATTGTCTCCCCATAATCTATTCCTTCTTCTTGTGCATAGCCTTTGCATACCAGCCTAGCTTTGTTTCTTGTGATTTGACTAGGCTCATTCATCTTTTTTCAGAACACCCACTTTGTCCCAATGACATTTTTATTTTCTGGTCTCGGCACCAGAGTCCAGGTATCATTCTTCTCTATCTGGTCTATCTTTTCATTCATTGCTTGTATCTAGTCTTCATTTTCTAATGCCTCTCTTGTTGTCTTAGGCTTGAATTCACATAGTAAACATGTTGGATCTCTTGTCTTTCTTCTAGTCAGAACTCCATTATCTTTTTCGCCAATAATCTGTTCAAGCTTGTGATGTCTCCTTACATATTGTGCTAGAACAAGTTCTTCTCTCCTTTCATCTTTCTCTTGAGGTTCACCAACAAGATTGTCAGATTCAACTTCTGAATGCTCAACAGCCTCTTCCTGATACTTGACAGCTTCCTGCCATCGCTCGACACATTCTTCTTCTCTCTCGGCATTGTTTTCCTAATGCTCGACATTGCCTACCCGAGACTTGGCATCAGGTGCAAGTCCATCACTTTCCTCTCCTTCCTCTATATACACAAAAGATCTGTAATCTTCTAGTTCTCTTTTGTTGTCAGCTTCATTTTTCTCTGCATACTCATCAACTTTGACATTAAGACTTTCCACAATTTTGTTAGTGTTAGAGTTTAAACACTTATAAGCTTTACTTTTTGTGGAATAGCCTAGGAATATGCCCTCATCACTTTTAGCATCAAATTTTCCATTCCTATTGTCCTTTAGTATGTAGCATTTACTTCCAAAAATTCTAAAGTACTTTACATTCGGTGCATACCCATGCCATAACTCATAAGGTGTCAGATTTGTACCTTTTTTGATCTATACCTGGCTAATAGTATAAACGGCTATACTTACAGCTTCTTTCCAGTACTTTTGTGCAACATTCTTTTTAATCATTAATGTCCTTGCACAATCCAAGATAGATCTTTTCCTTCTCTCTGCTATAATGTTCTGTGGAGGAGTTCTCTATGTGGACATCTGTCTTTTGATCCCTCTATCATTGCAAAATAGATTAAATTCATTAGATATGAATTCTCCACCTTGGTCAGATCTCAAACACTTCAGGTTCCTACCTGTCTCCTTTTCAACCTTAGCCAAATACCACTTAAAAAATTGAAAAGCATCAGATTTTTCCTTTAAGAACATTATATGCATCATTCTGGTATAATCATCAACAAATAGGACAAAATATCTAGCACCACAATAGCTTTGTACACCCATAGGTCCACAAAGGTCAGTATGAACCAAATCTAAGGTATTCTTGGAACTAAAAGTCTTGCTGTTAAAACTAGACTTTGTCATCTTACCCAACTAACATTCTTTGCACATTACATTCTCAGGTTTCTTTAATCTAGGTAGACCTCTCACTTTCTTCTTCTTACTAATTTCTACTAGATTATCAAAGTTAACATGACATAGCTGTAATACCCCCAAAATGGGCTATAGGTTCATTAACGTCCTATATCGACACATCGAATGAAATCGACATCAAAGTCCTAACCTAAGGCACATCTGAACATTATCGAATCTTAATTGATTATCTCAAATTCTACATCGGGGAATATTTCTAGTAATATTCCTAATCATCCTAATTATCTTTAATTTAATGATTATTTGGCGATAAATCTAATTTATCCTAAAGTTTGATTAATCGAATATTCTAAATATTTAATTAATTAGATTTAATTCTGCCACTTAATTGTTTAATTGAAGTTAATTCTATTTATTCCTGAATTGTATTATTTAATTTTGGCAATAAATCCAAAATCCTATGAATAATTGATTAAATTCTTATTTAATTAATTAAAACAAGTTGTCAATTTTTAATAATATTGTTTTTGAATAAAAGTTTGAAAAATAATTGATTAACCCATAAATCAATTGTTTTATTTTTCAAAATCAGTTAAGTTTGAAATAAATCACTCTATTATTAAATTAATTCATAAATAAAACATGCATAGTCAGAAAAGAAGACAACTATCAATTATCAATTAAATCTAAACTCTATTTTGAGTTAAACTTTTCTTTTGCATGTTTTTATGAGTTAATTATCCTTTATTTAAAAATAACTCAAAAATCAACCTGAGTTATTTGAGTGATTTATGGCTTTTTTTCATGCACCTCCAAAGCCCTAGATTTCTATAAATTAAGGCTTCAGCTCTTCATTTGGGATCCATCCATGAATTGCACACTCACGCTGCTAAATTGGAGACTGAAGAATCAATCTTGAGAATTCGAGTTGTTGTGAGATTTTCATTATTTTTGCATAGTATCCATATCATTTAGAATATTATTGTTAGATCATTTTAGCATATCAATTTTCATATTAGCATAGATTCATATCAAGTTTTCAGTATCATAATTGCATAGAAAAACCAAAAAAATAGATTAATTACATGCATTCCATATCTAGATTTTGCATTCAAATCCTTCGTTTAGGTGTCGTTAAGGTCACTGATCTCGGTATAATCTGAGAACACATACTCACATCTACTAGAAGGCAGTAAATCACCTGGTTAGTTTAATTTTTCCTTTGTTGCATGATTTTGATTTTAGCTAACCTCTAATGTTTTACTGAAGTGTTGTGTCTATAGATCAGGTACAAAATTCACACACACATTTATGGTGCCCACCGTTGGGCCCTGAAATAGGTTTCCCTTCAAATTTTATAAATTCCTATCATTTTCTTATCTTTTTCTATTCCAAGCTATGATTTTTATTCTTTGTTCGTACAATTTTCGTACGAGTTTTGTCAAAAACTCGTACCAGGAGATACCCACTATCGTATGACAGTTGATTTGATCAAGGATCACACAAGAAGAAACCCACTATCATCTGAAAGCTCGATTATCGTGTGATCTGATACCCATTATTGTACGAGCTTCTAGATTGTCGTCTAGGAGGTAACCCACTATTGTATGAGTTTCAGTGCCAGGGTTCAATTGTCGTTTCACTTTTTCAGGCAGGTTGTTAGATTTGGTTTTTAGATTTTGACTAACAGCTAACCCTAACAATTGAAATTCTCTATTTTTGATTGATTTTCACTGGTTTTTTATTGGAAAAAGTGCAAGAATTGCTAAAAATCTACTAAGTGCATTGCAAGGAATTAAGGTAACTTTCTCAACTGATAATGTTTTGATTTGGATTAAAATGAACATCTTGCATGTCTAGCTTGAGTGCCTTTCTTTTCCATATCACACATTTTATTTGGGCTCTAAAAATGAACATAGATTTTCTTTCAACATCTTTGTTACACATAGTAAATAGGCCCTATGAACACTATTCATGGCTCTTGGGAGAGTGAGTTTCCAGTGAAACTCTTCTCAATGAAGGAACCCTTGTAGGTAGGGAGGATACTGAGGGCATCTCACATTCTACTAGATCTGTGTGTCTTCAAATTTTGATCGATTCATTCTCTCTCTAGAGAGGTTGATAGATCATAAGGGGTTGACATCATAGATCTTTGTGAGATAATCTTGGTCTTAGCGTGTTGGATTAATCTGTCTACTTTGTTTGGGTTAAAAGTGTAAAGGCTAGAGGATTATGCTCCACTCCCTTTTTGGGTAGTACCAAAAACTCAGATCCTTGAATCTGGAACCAGTCTCCATGTGGTATATTTTTTGAGTCACCTTTAGAGAGGGTTAACCATAGTGGACATTCCCTTAATTAAGTCAACCATGTTGATGGAACCTCAAGCGGTAATAGCCATTTTCACCATGGTAGTGACAACCACTATATAAATGTCCTCGTGGAAGAAATCTCCACAGGTGTGGTCTCTTGTTGGGCTTTCAGATCTCCCTAGTAGCTCCTGATTGATTAAATTCTTAGACTATGTCAAAACCCCTGTGCACCTGGATTAGAGTTCGACCTCTTGAGATCACAAAAGTTGCAAAGTCAGATCATTACTAAAAACCCTAGTGAGGCCAAATTTTCATTTTTCTAGGAATATGTGCGTTATTGCAAATTTTTTTGGAACATACACTATTAGCACTCCTAGGGATTAGCACAATTCAATCACTTGATTGTTCATGCGTAGGGTTGCTTTGTCCCTTGTTCATTATTTTTAGACGTGCTTGGAATCACTTGCTTGTTGTTTTGCGTGCTTGTTTATCTATCTGGTTACTAAGAATGAATCAATTTGCTACAATCTTCAAATCTGGATAGATAATTTTGTGAACAATTTGAAACTAAAAATTTGAAACATTGCAAAATCTGATATCAAACACCTTTCTGGAGTCAATAGTTGTTTTGTAAAGTTAGCAAGTCATACGAATTTTGGCTATTGTCATTTCAGAACCCCTAGATTGTCATATGGTAATTGGTATATTGTCGTATGAGTGTTTTTGCCAGTCATTTTCAAAAGTTAATTTTCCTGTTGTCAACTATCGTACGAGCTTGTCAATTGTCATTTCATTCTATACCCATTGTCGTATGAGCCTGCAGAAAGTCATTTGAGAAGTTTTAAAAAATTGCCAGAAAGTTGTCAGAATTGCTAGATATCCAGCTTTTCTAGCCTATTTCCAGAGTCTATCAAGAAAATCACTGTGTCAGGAATAGAGCAGAAAACTACTGAGAATACAATCATTTTCCTAAAGTGGCCTTTTGAATCTGATTTAGCCTTCTATTTAATCGATTTGAGTCTTTATCATTTTGTGTCAAAACCTTGTCATAGCTATCAATCTTCAATCAATCATCAAAATGACTAAGTATTGTGAACTCATGTCAGCTATCTTTTGGGAATCTACCCATACATCCAGGGCACAGTCTCCTTCATTTACATCTAATCCAAGCTTCAATCAATCAAACCTTGACAAGGTTGCATCATTTGATCTTCTTGAATCAGATCCTTCTTCAGTGGTCTTCATCATATTCTTCTATTTCACCCAAGGTTAATGGTGGAAACTAGAGCTTCCTCTCACAAGAAATCTAGGGAAATATCTCATACTTTACCTTTGACTCAGATCCAAAATCCAACTTTTGAGCAACTCTACAATTCTAGTCTTTATGAAGACGACAGTGTTGGCAATCTTCGATTAAAAACTAGTTACATTCCTCCTTCATCAACTCACGGAGGTAATCAACAAACTCCTCATCAATCTATCCCAGGTAGAACTCCCACCATGTCTCAAGCAGGGACAAACTTTGGCTCTCAAAGAGCTCAATCTCAACATGGCGCAGATCAGGAACCCACACCTGAAGAAATTGCTCAATATCAAAATAATGATAACTTCAAATGAATGATGAAGCATTTCTTGAAAGAAGATAGAGAGGCATACTTTTTACAATTAGCTCATCAAGGAGCTAAACTTCCTCCCAACTTTAATGTTGAAGATATCATTAGACATGAGGAAGAAACTCCACTCACAGCTATGATGAAGCAAATGCATGCCATGCAAGTCAAACTTAATAACCTTGAGAAAGAAAAGGAACCCAAGGAGTTCTCCATGGAGGCCCTATGTCCTTTTCCATTTGACAAAGACTTGTACATGCCACCATTCCCAAAAAGAGTGGAGATGCCAAAGTATGATAAGTATGATGGACACTCGGATCCCCAAGATCATGTCAGAGAATTCTGTACACAATCTATGGAGTTCATGCATGAATCAAACTATCTTATGCATCTCTTTCCTAAATCTCTAGGAGGAGCATCCATTCATTAGTTCTCTAGATTGCCTTCTACTATCAAAACTTTTGAGGAGTTGATCAAATTGTTCTATCAGCAATACTCCTACAACATTCAACATCCAGTGACCATGACTGATATCTGCAATCTTAAACAATATCTAGGAGAACGATTCCTGACATTTCTCAAAAGATGGAGGAAGAAATTCTCTCTATATGCTAGGCCTATCCCAAAAACTGAGAAATAGGAAATCTTCATCAATAATCTTATCCCAGAGATCAACTGCCATTTACAAATGCAAGATCATACATCTTTTGATAAGATGGTAGACAATGTGATCAAAATTGAAAAAGTACTTGTGAAAAAATGAGAAATCACACTTCAAAAGGACAAGTACAAATTAGGATCTAGTTCTAAAGACAAGAACAAAAATTGGAACAAGAATAAAGGCATTGTCACAGTTGGTGTTGTTGATACTATCCATGCCCCATCAAAGGCACCAGCTTTCAATCTAACTATTAGCACCCAAGCCATAAAAGCTTCAGAACAAAAGGTACCTGAATCATCTCAAAAGAAGCCAGAGTATAAAAAGTGGTTTGCTAATAATAAATGAACATTCACTCCTCTTGGAGAATCTTTAGAATAAGCTATGAGAACTCTGCTAGCTAATAACATCATATCCTTGCCTGAAATCTGACAATCTGATCCAGATCCTAAACCAAAATGTTGGAGAGAGAATGAAATCTATGATTTCCATCAAGGTAAAGGTCACAAAACTAATCACTGCTTATGCTTGAAGCATACTATTCAAGATTTGATTGATAAGGGAGATATCACCATTGACAATCATAAGAGCAATAATGATCATACAACATTCATAGAACCATTTTCAAAACATGGTCAAGAAGTTTCATCTTCTCAGCCTAATATGGGGGCAAAGGTCAATTATGCTTACCCTGGAAATAACATTGTTATCAATATGGTTGAACCTTGTCTCTCTGAGCATTGCAATGTCATCACAATTATGCAAAGAGATAGAGATCATACTTTAGCTAATGCAGTGACTTGATCACAAGCTCAGGCACATCTAAATGGACAAATCCTAGATTCATCAAATGTCCCTAAGATGCCCTTCAATCTTTCTTCTGCTTCAAAACAGAAGGCTTTTTCTAAATCTTCCAATCCTAAAGATACGAGGCCAACATCTTATAACATTGTTCAACAACTCCAACACACTAATGCAAAAATCTCCATGTTTGAGTTGCTTTGGATATCTTTAGCTCATAGAGCTATTCTAGACAAAGGTTTTCTCAGATCCAATGTTCCCGATGACTTTGATTTAGACAGGTTCCAGACTATGGTTGGACATCTTACATCTCCACAATATATATCCTTTTCAGAGGAAGATGACAACTCCTTGAGTCACCCACATAACCAGCCCTTGCATATAGAAGTCTTCATCCAGAACCGTAGAGTCAAACGTGTGTTGATAGATTAATGCAGGAGCATTCCGGGTGTAAGAGCAATCTTACATCACCCAAAAAAAATATTTCTATTTTTATATTCAATAAGGGTTATTTTGTGTAGAGCTGCTATTTATGGAAAGTTACTATTTTTGGTAATTTTCGTATGTGCTCAGAATGATCTGATTTCTTTCTTGGAGGTTCATTTTGGTCATATAAGTCTGCCAGTAAAGTTTCATTGCCAGATCAAGTGTATATTGGAAGATATTGAAGATTTTCGGTATTGGCAGCAGGGTATAGAAACTTTGAACTCAGTTTTGAAGGCTTTAGAGGCCCCGGATGAGGTCACAAATTTGAGTGATGGGTGCTTGCGCGGGTTGAGCCTATAGAGCGCTTCGTGGCGTTTCTGAAATGGGGTTATAATAGCCGATTGGGTCAACTGGTGATGACTTATGGTCTTCGGAAGTTGGGCCACCCGAAATGGCAGAAAATAATTTTCTTCAAAATTTATGTTCGGGTTTCAAAGGTTATCTTGAGCCGACTATGATGTAATAAAATGTAAAATAAAATAATTCTAAGTTTGGTCGGCCTTATTGGCTAAAATTCTGGAACCTTCCCAGGCGGTAGAAAATTGCCTATATAAGGAAGGCTGTATTATTGTCTTAGACAGTTCGGAATAGTTCTGGGTAGTAGATCTGGGTATTGATTTGAGGCTTTGTCCTACAGAATATTGTAAGGGATGCCCATGTGGCTTTGCATATTGTAATTCTAAAAGTTTGTAATTCCACATTTGTGGAGATAATAAGAAGCCAATTTTTTGTTCTTGCATATTATTGTTGTTTCTCTATTTCTGTTATGTGTTTGTGGTATTAAGGGGAGCACCCTTCATCAAGTGGTATCAGAGTAGGAGTTCTTGAGTGTGTAAATAGATCACTGACTGTGAGGCAGTTTGCACCAGGACCGTGGCTAGGGTTTCAGCACGCATCGCGAAAATGCCTCCACAAAAAGAACGTGGCGGAAGAGCTGGTGCTGTGACACCTGAGGTTAGAGAGCTACAGAGACAAGTGCGAGCATTGCAAGAAGAGATTCACAGAAGAATGAATCTTAATGTCAGAGATGAAAGTGAGGATGAAGCCGAAGAAGAATATCAAGAAGGAGAAGCTGAAATTGTGAACCAGGAGGAAGAAAGACTTTTTCGGGCGATTTCCAAGATTGGGAAAAGACCTAAGATTGAGGTTCCCACATTTTCTGGAAATCTTAACCCAGAGGAATTGATCGAATGGATCAATGAATGTGAGGAATATTTTGAGTATGAAGATGTTGAGGATCCTGATAGGGTCAAATTTGTGAAGGCCAGACTGAAGGGTCATGCGAAGATATGGTGGCAAGAGATTCAGTTAGAGTGAAATAGAAGGGGAAAGGAGAAAATTACGAGATGGGATCGGATGGTGGATAAATTGAAGGGACAGTTCATTCCTGTTGATTATGAGCTTGACCTACTAAAGAAAATGCAAAGTTTGAAGCAAGCAGGAAGATCTGTTCAGGAGTATACAGAGGAGTTCTATCGACTTCTCATCAGAACAGGCCATGCAGAAGCTGATAAGGAGAAAGTTGCCTGATACCTTAATGGGATAAGGCCAAACATTCAGGAGGAGCTGAATCTGGTTCGAATGAACAATATTGAAGAGGCATACCAGTTTTCCCTAAAAGTAGAGGAAAAGCTAAACAAGAAGTTTGAGAGTAGACAAAACGGAAGAGGTCGCGGTGGAAGATCTGGTGGACGGTCATATGGTGGCCGAAATGAAGATCTGAAAAAGAAGGATGAGGCCAGTAGCAGTCAGAATTAGTGAGAAAATAATTCCAATCACTTCCAGGATCAGAATAATAGAGATCAGAGAGGAAGAGGAAGAGGACAAGGATCTGGAAGAGGTGGCTTCCGTGGAACATATTTTCACTGTGGAGAAGAAGGTCATAGGGCATTTGAATGTCCTCAGCGCCAAGGCAGAACAGATAGGAGAAATAAAGGCCAGGCCAGAGTTGCACATGTAGATGAAGATGCTAGATCGTCAAATTCTGAAGATGCTGAAAGAGGAGAAACGCTAATTAATAGAAGAGTCTTGCTGAGTGGTGAGAATGAACCTGAACAAAGCAGGAGTCTATTTCGCACCGGGTGCAAGTGTGAAGGTAAATGTTGTGATGTGATTATTGATAGTGAAAGTACTGACAATTTGGTGTCAGAAGAGATGGTGACAAAGTTGAAGCTTAAGAGACAGAAACACCCACATCGATATCGGATTGCCTGGGTACAGGATGACCACAAGGTCATGGTCAATGAACAATGCCTGGTGAAGTTCAAGATTGGCGGCTACCAAGATGAGGTATTGTGTGATATCATATCTATGGATGCATGTCATATGTTGTTGGGTAGACCGTGGTAGTTTGACAGATGTGCTTTACACGATGGTCGTGCGAATACCTATTCCCTGACAAAGGATGGAGTGCGACATAAGCTAAAGCCATTGAAGGAGACCGAAGAAAAGGTATGTGGTAATGCAAGAATAACATTTGTTGATGAAAGAAAATTCCTAGATGGTATGAGGCACGAGAATGTGTGTTTTGCTTTAATTCCAAAAGTTGGTAAAGAAGAAGCAGAGGATGTACCTGTAGAGGTTGCAGATTTGTTGAATGAGTTTCAGGATATTGTATCTGATAATGTACCTGATGGATTACCACCGGTAAGGAAGATCAGTCATTAGATGGATTTGATTCCAGGAGCTAGTTTGCCAAACAAGGCAGCACACAGAATGACACCAGCAGAAAGTGAAGAGTTGAACAGACAAGTACACGAGTTATTGCAGAAAGGGTTGATTCGAGAGAGTGTGAGTCCCTGTGCTGTACTAGCGGTATTAGCACCAAAGAAGAATGGAGAGTGGAGGATGTGTACAGACTCCAGAGCAATAAACAAGATCACAATCAAGTATAGGTTTCCATTGCCACGAATGGATGATATTATAGATTGTTTGAGTGGAGCTGTGTATTTCTCAAAGATAGATCTGAAGAGTGGATATCACCAGATTCGGATCAGAGAAGGAGATGAATGGAAGACTGCCTTCAGGACAAAGGAAGGACTATATGAGTGGTTAGTCATGCCTTTTAGGCTAACCAATGCACCGAGCACTTTCATGCGGCTCATGAACGAGGTTCTGAAAGAATTTCTAGGTAAGTTTGTCATTGTTTACCTAGATGATATTTTGATTTTTAGCAAGACATTGGAGGAACATATGATGCATATTCGTATGATGTTTGAGAAGTTGAGAGATGAGAAATTATTGATTAATTTGAAGAAGTGCAGTTTTGTGAAGACAGAGTTAGTGTATTTGGGATTTGTAGTTTCAGCAGAAGGTCTAAAAATGGACCCAGAGAAGGTACAGGCTATCCTTGAATGGCCTACTCCAAGGAGTGCTACTGAGGTAAGATCTTTTCATGGTTTGGCTAGCTTTTACAGAAAGTTTATCAAAAATTTTAGCAGTATTTGTGGACCCTTGACTGAAACAATGAGAGGGGATAGAAAAGAGTTTAAGTGGACTAATGGGGCAGAAAAGAGTTTTCAATTGTTGAAACAAAAAGTTACAGAACAACCTGTTTTAGCACTTCCAGATTTTAATAAGGTGTTTCAAGTAGATTGTGATGCTAGTGGTACTGCAATAGGAGCTGTTATGAGCCAAGAAGGTAAACCTGTTGCTTATTTCAGTGAGAAGTTAAATGATGCCAAGAGGAAATATTCTGTTTATGATCAGGAATTTTACACTATAGTTCAGGCATTAAAGATGTGGAGACATTATCTGCTTCCTAAGGAGTTTGTTTTGTATACTGATCATCAAGCTTTGCAATATTTGAATAGTCAAAGAAAGTTGAATCAGAGGCACTTGAAATGGGTTGAGTTTTTGCAGAGTTATACATTTGTTTTGAAACACAGGAGTGGAAAGTCTAATAAGGTTGCAGATGCTCTTAGCAGAAGGCAACTATTGCTGACAGAAATGCAGATTGAAGTGGTTGGGTTCAAGGAACTCAAGAATTTCTATCTAGAGGATCCTGATTTTGGTGAAGCTTGGAAAGCTTGTATAGAACCTGTTACTCTAGACAGGACAAAATGGTTGGATTTCATCATCTAGGATGATATGCTATTCAGATGGAGTCAGTTGTGCATTCCACAAAGTTCTATGAGGGAGAATCTCATCAAGGAGAAGCATAGCGGAGGATTGGCTGGACATTTTGGTCGTGATAAAACCCTTGGTTTGGTTAGTGAGAATTATTATTGGCCACAGTTGCAGCAAGATGTGAAGAAGTTTGTACAGAGTTGCAGAGTGTGTCAGATGGCAAAAGGAGTGAAGCAGAATATAGGGTTGTATCAGCCATTACCTATACCAGAGAAGCCTTGGGAGGATATCAGTATGGACTTTGTTCTTGGTTTACCAAGGACACAGTGGGGACATGATTCAATTTTTGTGGTGGTTGACAGATTTTCTAAGATGGCACATTTCATTCCCTGCAAGAAGACTAATGATGCTGTTCATGTAGCAGAATTATTTTTCAGAGAAGTAGTGAGACTTCATGGTTTGCCAAGGACCATAGTTTCAGATCGGGACACTAAGTTTGTTGGATATTTCTAGCGTACATTGTGGAAGAAGTTGAAGACAGATTTGAAGTTCAGTTCATCACATCATCCACAGACTGATGGACAGACAGAGGTGGTGAATAGGAGTTTGGGAAATTTGCTGAGATGTTTGGTTGGAGATAAGCCAACAGGATGGGATTTGATTTTACCACAGGCGGAATTTGCATACAATAATTCTGTCAACAGGAGCACTGGTAAATCACCATTCCAGATTGTATATGGAAGTAGTCCGAGAAATGCATCTGAATTGAGGAAGATAGATAAAGGAGAAATAAGTAGTGCTGAAGCTGAGGATTTTGTAGAACACTTGAAAAACATCCATGGGGAGGTGAGGAAGCATATTACCAAGATGAACGCACAGTATAAGGCTAAGGTAGATGAGAAAAGGAGGTATAAGGAATTTCAGGTTGGTGATGAAGTCATGGTTCATTTGCGAAAGGAGCGATTTCCAGTTGGTACATATAACAAGCTGAAAATGAAGAAGTTTGGACCATGTAGGATACTGAAGAAACATGATTCAGGAAACGCATATGAGGTAGGATTGCCTACTGAGCTAAATATTTCACCAGTGTTTAACATTTCATATCTGACAGAGTATCATGAAGGAGGTGTTGAAGATAAGATCACAGCAGCACAATGGAGTATTCCAGCAACTAGTTCAGACACTAAGGAGATTGAAGATATACTGGACAGTCGTGTTGGCAGAAGCACAAGGAACAGGACATATGAAGAATATCTAGTCAAGTGGAAAGGACGACCTATTGAAGATTCATCATGGCTGACAAAGGAGGAGGTTAGCCATCTTGGTTTTCCTCTGTACACCTGAGTCGTGACAGGGTCACTTCTCAAATTACCCCGGGTGTCTGATGCAGGAGCATCCCGGGTGTAAGAGCAATCTTGCATCACCCCAAAAAAATATTTCTATTTTTATATTCAATAAGGGTTATTTTGTGCAGAGCTGCTATTTATGGAAAGTTACTATTTTTGGTAATTTTCGTATGTACTCAGAATGATCTGATTTCTTTCTTGAAGGTTCATTTTGGTCATATAAGTCTGCCAGTAAAGTTTCATTGCCAGATCAAGTGTATATTGGAAGATATTGAAGATTTTCGGTATTGGCAGCAGGGTACAAAAACTTTGAACTCAGTTTTGAAGGCTTTAGAGGCCCCGGATGAGGTCACAAATTTGGGTGACGGGCATTTACATGGGTCAAGCCTGTAGAGCGCTTCGTGGCATTTCCGAAATGGGGTTATAATAGCCGATCGGGTCAACTGGTGATGACTTATGGTCTTCGGAAGTTGGGCCACCCGAAATGGCAGAAAATAATTTTCTTCAAAATTTCTGTTCGGGTTTCAAAGGTTATCTTGAGCTGACTATGATGTAATAAAATGTAAAATAAAATAATTCTAAGTTTGGTCGGCGTTATTGGCTAAAATTCTGGAACCTTCCCAGGCGGTGGAAAATTGCCTATATAAGGAAGGCTGTATTATTGTCTTAGACAGTTCGGAATAGTTCTGGGTAGTAGATTTGGGTATTTATTTGAGGCTTTGTCCTATAGAATATTGTAAGGGATGCCCATGTGGCTTTGCATATTGTAATTCTGAAAGTTTGTAATTCCACATTTGTGGAGATAATAAGAAGCCAATTTTCTGTTCTTGCATATTATTGTTGTTTCTCTATTTCTGTTATGTGTTTGTGGTATTAAGGGGAGCACCCTTCATCATAGATGGGGCCGTTGGCCTAAATCTTTGTTCTTAAAACTTGGTCACACAATTAAGATTTTTAGAATTGGCTATTGATCCTAGAAAGAAAATAACTATAAAAGCCTATGATGAACAAGAAAGATCTTCTAAAGGCACCATTGTCTTACCTATTAGAGTAGGTCCAGTTATCAGAGATACTATATGTCAGGTTCTTGATCTACCTTTGGCTTACAACATCCTTCTAGGGAGACCATGGATACATGAGATGAAGGCTATTCCTTCTACATTCCACCAATGCTTAAAATTTCCTTATGAAGGAGTAGAGGTCACTATTCCAACAGACATATCCACCACTTGCAATACATTGAAGGAAAGTGCAGATAAACTTGTGCCTAATAACAGAGAATCTTCCATTGAGCCAACAAAAGAAGCAGCCACATCTAAAATGGAAGATCTTGCAAAAGAGGTCAATATAAAAGAAAATGGTATGGGAGAATACACTATAGAGCTAGTCTTATCTTTGAAATCTCTCCCTATCTCACCTAAGTCTTATGGACAATCTTTAAAACAATCCAAACTAGATTCTAAAGAGCCTCTTGAGGCATATAAAAAGAATTTTGTAGCAGAACAAGTCTCTAAGCAGGAATTTGAAGAGGATGAAGCTATCCTTTCATGGCTATACAAAGATGAGCCTGAATCTCAAGTTGTTCAAACTAGTGATTCTATAGTATCCAATATCCCTTCTAAGGCATATGGTCTAGGAGATAAATTAATAGCTAAGATGGGATATTTAGGTAGAGGACCTCTAGGAGTCAGACGAGAAGGTCTTATAACACCTATTTCACATACTGGTAGGGCAAACAAAGATACTGTTGGCCTAGGCTTTAAAAAGAAACCCTTCCACCTCAAAGGTAATTATTCTCATGTCATAGAACAGATCACACCAGGAGAACCTCTTCTCAAGAAGGAAGAAACTGAACCATCAGATAGTGATTTAGATAGCTCTAAACTTATCCCTTATGAGCATTTGCCTAAGGAAATCAAAGACTTCCTTGAAGCTAAAAATGATCCAATCAAAAGAATTAATGTAGTAGA
The DNA here is from genome assembly GCA_027943335.1 of Chamaecyparis obtusa. Lineage (NCBI taxonomy): Eukaryota > Viridiplantae > Streptophyta > Pinopsida > Cupressales > Cupressaceae > Chamaecyparis > Chamaecyparis obtusa. Next base: position 167,429 of record BSBK01006312.1, read on the forward strand.
AACACAAGAACCTACTATCAATCAAGAGATAGTTGCCACAAAAGAACCAGCTAATCTTGAAGACAATCAAAAAGATGAAGGTGATAGTTATTCTAAGACAGATTACCATGAGTATGAATTCAAATCAGAATCTAAGGGTAACCCTTCTTGGGGTATTCATCTTGACTTTACTCATGTTCTTAGATTTACTAGAGGCATAGATGAAGAATCTAATGACTATGAATGGGGAGCCATTCCAGAAGAAGATGAGCTTATTACAGAGAAACATGTTGATATTATTCACCAATATGCACCTGAACCCAATGTAAGTCTAGAGAAAAATGATGAACCTATCAAGTTTGATCCGCCTATGGCTGAATTGGACTCCCACAATGACATTGAGCCTATTCATGAATTGAATGTCATAAGTTGTAATATTACCTTTGACCTCGAGCATCGGGTTAGGACCAATGATGACAAATCCATATTTGTAAACACTATCTCCCAATCTTTCCCCACTTTGACTATCTAATATCCAGACCTTATTGATCAAACCTCCAAAAATCTAAGCCATGGTATTTATACCTTCCCGAATGACTATGCCCTTGTTGGCTACCTCAATGTAGTTGAGCCTATGAGTACTTCCATGAGTTAACCGAGCATTAGCATGACAGAGTCAGACATCAAGTATCTTAGTTAGAAAAATAAGAATAAAAAGAAAAAGAAAAGGAGTTATGAGGGTGAAAACCACTTTGTGGTAGTCTCAAAACCTACAAAAGTAAAAATAAAAGATGTATCTGAAGGTGAAAACCTCTCTGAGGTGCCTAAGGATGAGATATTTGATGTCCTTCTGAGTCATTTATAGGACAGATCTCCAATTCTAATTGAGCCCACTCAATCCATCAACTTGGGAACAATAGAGGAACCACAGTTGATCCATGTGGCATAATCTTTATGAGAAGAAGAGAAGCAAAAATTTACAACATTCCTAACAGAAAAAAAGATCAACTTTGCATGGAAATATTCAAATATGCCAGGGTTGGATCCTAATCTTATAATGCATCATTTATCTATAGCTCCAAATGTCAAACCTATCAAGCAAAAATTGAGAAAGATACATCCTCATGTTGCACTCTTGGTAAAAGCTGAGTTAGAGAAGCTCCTGAAAGCTGGATTCATTCAAGTTATTGACTCTGTAGAATGGATCTCTAATATTGTACCTATTTCAAAACTAGATAAATCAATCAGAGTATGCACAGATTTTAGAGATGTAAACAGAGCATGCCCTAAGGATGATTTTCCACTACCTAACATTGATATGATGGTGGACATGACTGTGGGCTTTGAGATGTATTCTTTAATGGATGGTTTTTCTGGATATAATCAAATAAAAATTGCTCCAGAGGATCAAGAGAAAAATGATTTTACATGTGCATGGGGCACCTTCTATTGGAATGTCATGCCATTTGGGCTTAAAAATGCTGGTGCTACATATCAAAGAGCCATGACATCTATTTTTCATTACCAATACCTTCAACCATCATGAAAAGAGATACCTTATCTATAATGCCTCCTGATATGTCATCATTGGTCACAATCTGTACAAACGAGGTCTAGATGGTAGACTACTTAGATGTTTAGAATGGGAAGAGTCTCAACATGCATTAGAGGAAGTCCATGATGGTATTTGTGGGTCACACTTGAACGGTTTAACACTAGCTTGAAAACTTATTAGGGTTGGGTACTATTGGCCTGAAATGGAGAAAGAGTCTATCAAGTTTGCTAAGAACTGTCAAAAGTGCCAAGTGCATGGCAAATTAATTCATGCTGCAGGGAGAGATCTAATTCCCTTTACTACACAATGGCCTTTTCACCAATGGGCATTTGATCTTATTAGAGCTATACATCCTCATTCTTCTAATGGACATACCCATATAATCACAGCTACAAATTATTTTACAAAATGGGTAGAAGCAGTCCCTTTGACACAAGCAACTGGAAAACAAATATCTATGTTCATATTGAACTATATCATATGCAGATATGGGATACCTCATTCCATAATCATAGATAATGGTGGACAATTCAAGAATAAAGACCTAGGTGATTTATGTGTTAAATTCAAGATTACACAACATTGGTCACCTATCTACTATCCTCAAGGGAATAGACAACCAAAGGCTTCTAACAAGAATCTATTGAAAATCTTACACCGTACAGTTAATAAAATAGGAAGAGACTGGTATCTCATGATCAATCCAACTCTCTGGGCCTACAGAACAAGTATCAAAACACCTACTGGGGCTACACCTTTCACTTTAGTTTATGGGTCTGAAGCGGTACTGCCTATTGAGGTTGAAATCCTATCACTAAGAATCAGAATGCATGGTCTAGTAATTGATGATGACTACAGAGTGTCTAGGTTGCAAGAACTGGAACTACTAGATGAGCGCAGACAAGAAGTGTATAATCATCTCAAAGTATATCAAAAAAGAATGTCTAGAGGTTACAACAAGAAAGTCAGACACAGAGAATTTCAGGTTGGTGATCTAGTCTTGAGAGAAAATCCTAAAAATCAATCAAATAGAGAGCGCAAGGGGAAGTTTGAACCCAACTGGCTAGGTCCCTTTTTTATCACTGCTACTTTTGGCTCTGGTGCCTATCAACTATTAATGACTGAAGGAGAACAGCTCCAAGAACCAATCAACGTTCTCCATCTGAAGAAATTCTATGCCTAAGGCATTCAGTCTATGGTAAAATGTCTTAAAAAAATCTTAAAAATTGGAAAAAGTCCTAAAAAATGAACATCTTGGTGAAAACCTAGCAATAGGCACCTTGATGGTTCACAAAAAAATTAAAAAATATCAAAAGTACAAAAAAATTGAAAAAATGAAAAATACAAAAGAAAAAAAAAGAAAAAGTGCCTTGGTGAAAACCTGGAAACAGGCACCTTGGTAGCAAAAATAGAATCTCTACCAAGATGGTGAAAACCTGGCAAACAGGTGCCACTTGTTTCAAAATGCTCCATCTATTAGTGCAATCTTGGTCTTTCCTAGCTTTCAGTCTTGCTTTAGTTTGTACATATCTCCCGGTTTGTTTCTGCATTCCTATTTTCAATAAGTCAGTTTGTACACCAATCAGCTCAAGCGTCTATATCCTATCAATATTAAAACTTGGGGGCACTCAATGTCATATCCTATGGCCTCCAATGTATCTTAGACATATCATATCCAGTTAGAGTCCTTTGAAGCTTCATCCAAGTTAGTCAGGTTTGTCTTGTCTCCAAAAAGGATTTTGCATCTACAACAATGCAATCAACATCAAACACAAACTGAAAACAACCTATTCTTTACATGCTTTTATCTCCTTGTATGCTTACTAATTCGCATTGAGATTTTTGCATATTATGTCCTTTTGAGCTCTTCGATGATGTCCTTTACAGGATTTAGAGAGTGATGACTAGGGGCATAATCTTTTCTTTGTCTTCTGCTTGTATGTGAAAATCTAACAATTTTGGAAATTCTGGATTGAAATGGTGTCTGACTATAATAGCCTCTATCTCAAATTGGATGGCCATGCGTACCTCGGCCATTGATACCCAGAAAATTTAAGGAAGTTTGATCTAACTATTATCTTTTTGAGTGAGTTCTTTCTCCTATTTTGAAACACGATCTTACCTAAGGATGTGAATGATAAAGGGTCACTACGGGTAATTCACATTGGATTTAGACTGACCTCTTGTTTACTTGATGTGTTTGTAACGCAAGGCATATTCAAGTCATCATGACATTAATGTTTTGATGCTTATACAAATTGCTATATCAAAATGGACATGATATTCAGGACATCCTGGCATTTATGCCTTGGTTCTTATATCTAATCTGACATTCTGAAAACAAAATCAATATTCATATACCCATGGTTTCCTAATCAGTGGATGTTGTATTGATTCCTGCACATACAAATCAATATTCATATGTCTATGGTTTCATAACTAGTGGGCATTGTATTGATTTATCCGGTTACGTAAACATTTAATGATGAGAATGACCGACACATGATCGGTGACTAGGTCCTAGTTCTTAGGTTTCATTTCATATTGCATGTTTCTTTGCATTTCGCACTTTGCATGCTCTCATAGTGACTCGACAAACTTCAATGCTTAAATGATTCTTCAATCACATCTTCAAATCTAACAAGAGCTGAAACCTAACATGAAGGGCCCTCCAACAAAATAGCAAGTAGAATCCTTTTTCAGGATCAAAATCAAAATCTGAGATCATTCATATTATTAACTACTTGCATAACCGACCTTCAATCATCATAGATATCTAGAATTCAACTTAACTAATTATCTTACATCAAACTATCAAAATTTCAACTTGGTCACCCATGGTCAACTCATGGTTTAACCTAGTCAAACTTGGTCTCCAGGACCTCTAAACGATGTAGAACATGTTCCTAGATGTGTATAACCACTTCTCAAATCAATTAACATGCTTCTAAACCACTCAACGGTGACTTTTCTTGTCAGATTTTGATTTTAATTCCAAAGGGGGCATGGTATTGCATATCATTCAAAGTCTGTAATCTAAAACTTGAAGCATATCTTTCCTTAGTAATCAAGACAACAACCACATCTAGTTGCTGATTCATCAAAAAGACCTCATCGATCGGGAAAAATCAATCATCACTTAGGGCATATCAGATTCATCGGGATCCATATCAATCTTGTATTCTCTTAATCTTGTAAATTGTATCAATTTTTGTAACTATTAGTTCAATTGTGTTATTTCCTTGGTTCTTCAAAAATTGAAGGGTTCAGATGTGATACCAATGTGATTCTTGTCAACAATCGGGTCTGGAATCGGTCACTCACTTCTTCGCAATCATAAGGTTTGGAATAAGGCGTTTTGACACTTTTTCGCAATCATCGGTTCATTTGTTGTTATAGTTAACATTATCTTTGGTCATTCAGGACCTATTATCTTCATATCAAACTTCAATCAGTTCCATCTCATATCAAAATCAATTTCAAACATCAGTTTCAAACATCATGCACAGACTATCCTTGAACCACTACGCTTCGCACAACAATTCAAAGAGAGGCAAAATGCAATACCCCAAAAATGGGCTATAGGTTCATTAACCTCCTATATCGACACATCGAATGAAATTGACATCGAAGTCCTAACCTAAGGCACATCTGAACATTATCGAATCCTAATTGATTATCTCAAATTCTGCATCGGGGAATATTCCTAGTAATATTACTAATCATCTAAATTATCTTTAATTTAATCATTATTTGGCGATAAATCTAATTTATCCTAAAGTTTGATTAATCGAATATTCTAAATATTTACTCAATTAGATTTAATTCTGCCACTTAATTGTTTAATTGAAGTTAATTCTATTTATTCTTGAATTTTATTATTTAATTTTGACAATAAATCCAAAATCCTATGAATAATTGATTAAATTCTTATTTAATTAATTAAAACAAGTTGTCAATTTTTAATAATATTGTTTTTGAATAAAAGTTTGAAAAATAATTGATTAACCCATAAATCAATTGTTTTATTTTTTAAAATCAATTAAGTTGGAAATAAATAACTCTATTATTAAATTAATTCATAAATAAAACATTCACAATTAAAAAAGAAGACAACTATCAATTATCAATTAAATCTAAACTCTATTTTGAGTTAAACTCTGCTTTTGCATGTTTTTGTGAGTTAATTATCCTTTATTTAAAAATAACTCAAAAATCAACCTAAGTTATTTGAGTGATTTATGGCTTTTTTTCATGCACCTCCAAAGCCCTAGATTTCTATAAATTAAGGCTTCAGTTCTTCATTTGGGATCCATCCATGAATTGCACACTCACGCTGCTGAATTGGAGACTGAAGAATCAATCTTGAGAATTCGAGTTGTTGTGAGATTTTCATTATTTTTGCATAGTATCCATATCATTTAGAATATTATTGTTAGATCATTTTAGCATATCAATTTTCATATTAGCATAGATTCATATCAAGTTTTCAGTATCATAATTGCACAGAAAAACCAAAAAAATAGATTAATTGCATGCATTCCATATCTAGATTTTGCATTCAAATCCTTCATTTAGGTGTCGTCAAGGTCACTGATCTTGGTATAATCTAAGAATACATACTCGCATCTATTAGAAGACAGTAAATCACCTGGTTAGTTTAGTTTTTCTTTTATTGCACGATTTCAATTTTAGCTAACCTCTAATGTTTTACTAAAGTGTTGTGTCTACAGATCAAGTACAAAATTCACACACACAATAGCCGCTTATGCCATAACCAAATATCATCAATTTGTGCAATCATACATGTTTCTTCAGATAGGTCTAGATAGAATAAATTACCTCTTGTCTGTTCTCCACTTCCAATCAATTCACCAGTGGCATCAAATATTTTGGGCTTCCTGTGATGAAATTCCACTCGGTAGCCAATGCTATTAAGCTTTGCAACACTCAGCAGATTATAGTTAAGACCCTCAACCCAGTAGGCATTCTCACAAGTGATCTTATCAATCAGCTTAATCAATCCTTTTCCTCTAATAGGACATGGTGCATCATTACCAAATTTCACACTACTACCTTTATAATGATCTAAGGTATCAAACTTACTCTTGTCACCAGTCATGTGATGTGAACAACCACTGTCAATAATCCATTTATCATTTTTATTCACATAAGATATCAATGCTATTTTCTCATCCTCATTAGATTCATCTTTCATTGCAACATAGACAACATCAATTTCAAAATCATCACTATCAGTGTCAGTCTCTTCTTAGACAATATAGCAAGATTTCTTACCTTTTCCTTTGTAGTCCTTTTACCTTTGGTAACCTCTATCTTCTCTTTTGTTTTTATGCTTGTTGTCTCTTTCTTCATCCTTATCATCCCTATCAAGACATCTAGCAGCTATATGACCAACTTTCTTACATGAAAAACATATGATAGGGAGCTTACCTTTGTACTTTCCTTTTCCCCTTTTCAGTCTTCTAGCCATAAGAGCTTCTAGATCCTCAAGTTCTTCATCAGATGTGTCACTTTCACTTTCACTTTCACTGATGCATCTTTCTTTTTCCTTCTTTGACTTACTGAGAACCATTTGTGACTTAAAAGAAGATTCAACATTACCAACAGTGAAGTTATCATAGTTAGAAAGTTCAAAAGAAGTAAGCTTACCAACCAAACTTTCCAAAGTAAGAGAATTGTTAGGGTTACATCTAGATTCCTAAATTGCTAAAATTTTGATAGCATAAATAGGACGTAGAGTTCTCAATACTTTTCCAATTATAGTTTCATCATCAATAGTTCCATTTTCTCCTATAATAGCATTTACAACTTTTATTCTACCACAATATTGTGCAATATTCTCACCTTCTTGCATTCTCATTTCCTCAAATTTACCTCTTAGGCTCTCAGCTTTTTCTCTCAATATATTTATGTCACCGCCATAGATGTTTGTAAGAGTGTCCCACATTTGATTTGCATTAGTGTAGTCTTTGATGTCTTCAAATTTTGGATAACTTAGGGAAAACACAATCTCCAACATTTCTTGGTTGTGCTCTTGTTTAGCATTCATTTCCTCGACAGTCAAAGGTGTAACAGGTGTGACATAATCATGCTCTGCATAATATTTTGCAGAATCACCAATACTGGTCAGATGCAACTTCATCAAGATTTTCCATGCAGGGAAGTTCTCCTTATTTAGCTTTGGTACCTCCTTCTTATACATCTTGATCATTTGCTCAAAGTACCTTTAAACCTATTCTTTGTAAGCACTAATAGCTCTAATACCAATTGTTTATATGATTTAGAACAACAAAGAGGGTGGGGGGGGGGGTGAATCCGTTGTTCTCAGGTCTAGATGTATAAAAAAAACTTTAAAACTCTTCAACTAATCAGATCCAATAACCAACAACTACTCAATCATTACTTATTGCATAACAGAGACATATAACAGTGCAGTCCACTTATCCAATAGTATCTAACTTGTAAAACATAGAAATGTTCAAACTAAAATATTCACACAAGTATTAACACTAGGATTTATAGTGGAAACCCAATTTGGGAAAAACCACTTTGTAACATGTTACTATTATGTTCACTCTTCTAGAGTGAGCTCAGTGAAAAGCCAACCCTGTCAAAGGTTACAAACAGACTGTCAAGTGTGACTCAGTTAAAGGATTTAAACCACTCTCTTAAAAGTGCACCTTGTTATAGGACTTACATACACTCCATTAGAATGCAACCTTGTTGAAAGGATTTATACAAATGACTATTAGGTCAACCTCTGTTAAAAGGATTTTGACTGATACAATGGTTAGAAAGTAACAATAGTATTGATCTGAAAAACATACAACTCACTTTGCAAATATCAGATTTGATTCCGTACACATATGCTGGCTTACTGACTATGAACCTTTACCATCTCCATCACTGATCTGCTCAAAAATCTCTTTAAGCAACCACACTACTTCTCCTTTAGCCTTGTCTACTTATACAGTCAATAACATCAACAAAACTTCCAGCATCCTCTCTTATGTTAACCTCATGCTTAGGTTTCCTTAATACTTCCTTAATTAGGTCAATACATCTTTTGCTACTTAATCTCTTTCGTAGATCTTAGGGTTAGGTCAGATTCATCAAATCCTTCCAACTTTATTTTCTTCGACTATCCTTTTAGAAATATCTCAAATCTCTTAATAGATTTACAATAAAACATTTTATAGTGCATTAAATGATTTCATACAATCAATAGATAAAGTCAACACATTTTACATAATCCAAGAGTTCAACTATGTCAGCTGAAAATCTGAATTCTTCCTCAAATGTAAATTACTGATGCTTAGTCAATACAATGTTCAACTCCTCGGTCTTCATTAGAAAGCTTGGTCACCTCAAAAATTGTTTCCTCGGCTAATACTGTCTTCCTCGACAATTATCTGATGTTCGGTCAACACTGAATTTACTCGGTATATACTAGCTTGGTCGGCACTAACATCACTCGACTTAAACTAGATTTCTTCACTTTTGTTCGGTTAAGCCTACCAGTTTAGTCTTCATCCTTACTTAGATAAATAATACATTATCTTATCATTGTGCCACATAATCAAGTACTCATTGAAGTATAAAGATAAGTGAACCTTTCCTTAGGTGCTATTGTTACCAACCTTGCCTTTCTCCTTCACAAAAATCAAATAGATATAGTACTTTCTTAAATAGCAATAGTCTTACTAGTTAAGGTTTGACATCAATGACAATACAACAATTGCTTCAATTGCAGTTTCCAATAAAATCTTCTTTTTTTTCGTCTTCTCGGTCAACAAGTGTGAACTTGTAGAAGATAAAGTAATATAAAGCCTATCGACTAATAGAAAATTAAATGTAAAATTTTATTACAGATCTATTATAGAGGATCCACTATGAAAACTGAAGTTAAAAGAAAAAAAAAGTTTTTGTTACCTATAAAAAAAGGTGGCAATAGATTCGGGTTGCGATGTAAATGTCTTAATTTTTACCTTAGAGCTCATTAAAGGATTGATCGAGATATATTAGAAGCCCATTGTATTTTTCTATATTGTTTAGAACTAATCTATATTAAGAAAGATAATCAACCTAAATATTTCCTTGATTGTATCTTGACTAAATTCTCAAGGATGTTACCTAGGATATTTTTATAATTTACCAATGGCAATATCCTTATGATAAATGTGGTCTCATGGATTAGAATAATTAAAGGATATGGATAAAGTGGATTTATTGAAAAGGCTTCAGAAACTCTCAAGTAAATGAAAGTAGGTGTATAGCCTTCTTCAACAACCTTTCCTCAACATTAAAGTGGAATGTGATAAGTACTATCACCTCCTAAAGTGGAATTTGTCTTACACCATGTGCAACCACATGTGCAAACTCCAAAGTGTTTGAAATGAAAACTAATATGTATTCATTATCCTAAGAAAGCTTAAGTAAAATGTAATTGTGATGCAGAAGCATCCTGGGTGTAAGAGCAATCTTGCATCACCCAAAAAAAATATTTCTATTTTTATATTCAATAAGGGCTATTTTGTGCAGAGCTGCTATTTATGGAAAGTTACTATTTTTGGTAATTTTTGTATGTGCTCGGAATGATTTGATTTCTTTCTTGGAGGTTCATTTTGGTCATATAAGTCTACCAGTAAAGTTTCATTGCCAGATCAAGCGTATATTGGAAGATACTGAAGATTTTCGGTATTGGCAACAGGGTACAAAAATTTTGAACTCAGTTTTGAAGGCTTTAGAGGCCCTGGATGAGGTCAAAAATTTGGGGGACAAGTGCTTGCCCTGGTCAAGCCTGTAGAGCGCTTCGTGGCGTTTCTGAAATGGGGTTATAATAGCTCATCGGGTCAACTGGTGATGACTTATGGTCTTCGGAAGTTGGGCCACATGAAATGGTGAAAAATAATTTTCTTCAATATTTCTGTTCGGGTTTCAAAGGTTATCTTGAGCCGACTATGATGTAATAAAATGTAAAATAAAATAATTCTAAGTTTGGTCGGTCTTATTGGCTAAAATTTGGGAACCTTCCCAGGTGGTGGAAAATTGCCTATATAAGGAAGGCTGTATTATTGTCTTAGGCAGTTCAGAATAGTTCTGGGTAGTAGATCTGGGTATTGATTCGAGGCTTTGTCCTATAGAATATTGTAAGGGAATGCCCATGTGGCTTTGCATATTGTAATTCTGAAAGTTTGTAATTCCACATTTGTGGAGATAATAAGAAGCCAATTTTCTGTTCTTGCATATTATTGTTGTTGTTTCTCTATTTCTGTTATGTGTTTGTGGTATTAAGGGGAGCACCCTTCATCAAGTGGTATCAGAGTAGGAGTTCTTGAGTGTGTAAACAGATCGCCGACTATGAGGCAGTTTGCACCAGGACCGTGGTTTGAGTTTCAGCGCGCATCGCGAAAATGCCTCTACGAAGAGAACATGGCGGAAGAGCTGGTGCTGTGACACTTAAGGTTAGAGAGCTGCAGAGACAAGTGCGAGCATTGCATGAAGAGATTTGTAGAGGAATGAATCTTAATGTCAGAGATGAAAGTGAGGATGAAGCTGAAGAAGAATATCAAGAAGGAGAAGCTGAAATTGTGAACCAAGAGGAAGAAAGACTTTTTCGGGCCATTTCTAAGATTGGGAAAAGACCTAAGATTGAGGTTCCTACATTTTCTGAAAATCTTAACCCAGAAGAAGTGATCGACTGGATCAATGAATGTGAGGAATATTTTGAGTATGAAGATGTTGAGGATCTTGATAGGGTCAAATTTGCGAAGGCTAGACTGAAAGGTCATGCGAAGATATGGTGGCAAGAGATTCAGTTGGAGCGAAATAGAAGGGGAAAGGAGAAAATCACGAGATGGGATTGGATGGTGGATAAATTGAAGCGACAGTTCATTCCTGTTGATTATGAGCTTGACCTACTCAAGAAAATGCAGAGTTTGAAGCAAGCAGGAAGATCTTTTCAGGAGTATACAAAGGAGTTCTATCGACTTCTCATCAGAACAGGCCATGCAGAAGCTGATAAGGAGAAAGTTGCCCGATACCTTAATGGGTTAAGGCCAAGCATTCAGGAGGAGCTGAATCTGGTTCAAATGAACAGTATTGAAGAGGCATACCAGTTTGCCCTAAAAGTAGAGGAAAAGCTGAATAAGAAGTTTGAGAGCAGACAAAATGGAAGAGGTCGCGGTGGACGATTTGGTGGACGGTCATATGGTGGCCGAAATGAAGATCCAAAAAAGAAGGACGAGGCCAGTAGCAGTCAGAATCAGTGAGGAAATAATTCCAATCGCTCCCAAGATCAGAATAATAGAGATCAGTGAGGAAGAGGAAGAGGACAAAGATCTGGAAGTGGTGGCTTCCATGGAACATGTTTTCACTATGGAGAAGAAGGTCATAGGGCATTTGAATGTCCTCAGCACCAAAGCAGAACAGACAGGAGAAATGAAGGCCAGGCCAGAGTTGCACATGTAGATAAAGATGCTAGATCATCAAATTCTGAAGATGCTGAAAGAGGAGAAATGTTGATTAACAGAAGAGTCCTGTTGAGTGGTGAGAATGAACCTGAGAAAAGGAGGAGCCTATTTCGCACCAGGTGCAAGTGTGAAGGTAAATGTTGTGATGTGATTATTGATAGTGGAAGCACTGACAATTTGGTGTCAGAAGAGATGGTGACAAAGTTGAAGCTCAAGAGACAGAAACACCCACATCCATATCGGATTGCCTGGCTACAGGATGACCACAAGGTCATGGTCAATGAACAATGCCTAGTGAAGTTCAAGATTGGCAGATACCAAGATGAGGTATTATGTGATATCATATCTATGGATGCATGTCATATGTTGTTGGGTAGACCATGGCAGTTTGACAGATGTGCTGTACACGATGGTCGTGCGAATACCTATTCCCTGACAAAGGATGGAGTGCGACATAAGCTAAAGCCATTGAAGGAGACCGAAGAAAAGGTATGTGGTAATGCAAGAATAACATTTGTTGATGAAAGAAAATTCGTAGATGGTATGAGGCATGAGCATGTGTGTTTTTCTTTAATTCCAAAAGCTAGTAAAGAAGAAGTAGAGGATGTACCTGTAGAGGTTGCAGATTTGTTGAATGAGTTTTAGGATATTCTATCTGATAATGTACTTGATGGACTACCACCGGTAAGAAAGATCAGTCATCAGATGGATTTGATTCCAGGAGCTAGTTTGCCAAACAAGGCAGCACACAGAATGACACCAGCAGAAAGTGAAGAGTTGAACATACAAGTACATGACTTGTTGCAGAAAAGATTGATCCATGAGAGTCTGAGTCCCTGTGCTGTGCCAGTGGTATTAGCACCAAAGAAGAATGGAGAGTGGAGGATGTGTATAGATTCCAGAGCAATAAACAAGATCACAATCAAGTATAGGTTTCCATTGCCACGAATGGATGATATTATGGATTGTTTGAGTGGAGCTGTGTATTTCTCAAAGATAGATCTAAAAAGTGGATATCACCAGATTTGGATCAGAGAAGGAGATGAATGAAAGATTGCTTTCAAGACAAAGGAAGGACTATATGAGTGGTTAGTCATGCCTTTTGGGCTAACCAATGCACCGAGCACTTTCATGCGGCTCATGAACGAGGTTCTGAAAGAATTTTTGGGTAAGTTTGTCATTGTTTACCTAGATGATATTTTGATCTTTAGTAAGACATTGGATGAGCATATGATGCATATTTGTATGGTATTTGAGAAGTTGAGAGAAGAAAAATTGTTGATTAATTTGAAGAAGTGCAGTTTTGTGAAGAAAGAGTTGGTGTATTTGGGGTTTGTAGTTTCAGGAGAAGGTCTAAAAATAGACCCAGAGAAGGTACAGGCTATCCTTGAATGGCCTACTCCAAGGAGTGTTACTGAGGTAAGATCTTTTCATGGTCTAGCTAGCTTTTACAGAAAGTTTATCAAAAATTTTAGCAGTATTTGTGGACCCTTGACTGAAACAATGAGAGGGGATAGAAAAGAGTTTAAGTGGACTAATGTGGCAGAAAAGAGTTTTCAATTGTTGAAACAAAAAGTTACAGAACAACCTATTTTAGCACTTCCAGATTTTAATAAGGTGTTTCAAGTAGATTATGATGCTAGTGGTACTTTAATAGGAGCTGTTATGAGCCAAGAAGGTAAACCTGTTGCTTATTTCAGTGAGAAGTTAAATGATGCCAAGAGGAAATATTCTGTTTATGATTAGGAATTTTATGCTATAGTTCAGGCATTAAAGAAATGGAGACATTATCTACTTCCTAAGGAGTTTGTTTTGTATACTGATCATCAAGCTTTGCAATATTTGAATAGTCAAGGAAAATTGAATCAAAGGCATTTGAAATAGGTTGAGTTTTTGCAGAGTTATACATTTGTTTTGAAACACAGGAGTGGAAAGTCTAATAGGGTTGCAGATGCTCTTAGCAGAAGGCAACTATTGCTGACAAAAATGCAAATTGAATTGGTTGGGTTCAAGGAACTCAAGAATTTGTATCTAGAGGATCCTGATTTTGGTGAAGCTTGGAAAGCTTGTATAGAACCTGTTACTCTAGACAGGATGAAATGGTTTGATTTCATCATCCAGGATGATATGCTATTCAGATGGAGTCAGTTGTGCATTCCACGAAGTTCTATGAGGGAGAATCTCATCAAGAAAAAGCATAGTGAAGGATTGGCTGGACATTTTGGTCATGATAAAACCCTTGCTTTGGTTGGTGAGAATTATTATTGGCCACAATTGTAGCAAGATGTGAAGAAGTTTGTACAGAGTTGTAGAGTATGTCAGATGGCGAAAGGAGTGAAGCAGAATACAGGGTTGTATCAGCCATTACCTATACCAGAGAAGCCTTGGGAGGATATCAGCATGGACTTTGTTCTTGGTTTACCGAGGACTCAGCGGGGACATGATTCAATTTTTGTGGTGGTTGATAGATTTTCAAAGATGACACATTTCATTCCCTGTAAGAAGACTAATGATGCTGTTCATGTAGCAGAATTATTTTTCAGAGAAGTAGTGAGACTTCATGGTTTGCCAAAGACCATAGTTTCAGATCGGGACACTAAGTTTGTTGGATATTTCTAGCGTACATTATGGAAGAAGTTGAAGACAGATTTAAAGTTAAGTTCATCACATCATCCACAGACTGATGGACAGACAGAGGTGGTGAATAGAAGTTTGGAAAATCTGCTGAGATGTTTGGTTGGAGATAAGCCAACAGGATGGGATTTGATTTTACCATAGGCAGAATTTGCATACAATAATTCTGTCAACAGGAGTACTGGTAAATCACCATTCTAGATTGTATATGGAAGTAGTCCAAGAAATGCATCTGAATTGAGAAAGATAGATAAAGGAGAAATAAGTAGTGCTGAAGCCGAGGATTTTGCAGAACACTTGAAGAACATCCATGAGGAGGTGAGGAAGCATATTACCAAGATGAACGCACAGTATAAGGCTAACGAAGATGAGAAAAGGAGGTATAAGGAATTTCAGGTTGGTGATGAAGTCATGGTTCATTTGCGGAAGGAGCGGTTTCCAGTTGGTACATATAACAAGCTGAAAATGAAGAAGTTTGGACCATGTAGGATACTGAAGAAACATGATTCAGGAAACGCATATGAGGTAGAATTGCCTACTGAGCTAAATATTTCACCAGTGTTTAACATTTCAGATCTGACAGAGTATCATGAAGGAGGTGTTGAAGATGAGATCACAGCAGCACAGTGGAGTATTCCAGCAACTAGTTCAGACACTAAGGAGATCGAAGATATACTGGACAGTCATGTTGGTAGAAGTACAAGGAACAAGACATATGAAGAATATATGGTCAAGTGAAAAGGATGACCTGTTGAAGATTCATCATGGCTGACAAAGGAGGAGGTTAGCCATCTTGGTTTTCCTCTACACACCTGAGTCGTGACAGGGTCACTTCTCAAATTACCCTGGGTGTCTGATGCAGGAGCATCCTGGGTGTAAGAATAATCTTGCATCACCCAAAAAAAATATTTCTATTTTTATATTCAATAAGGGCTATTTTGTGCAGAGCTGCTATTTATGGAAAGTTACTATTTTTGGTAATTTTCGTATGTACTCAGAATGATCTAATTTCTTTCTTGGAGGTTCATTTTGGTCATATAAGTCTGCCAGTAAAGTTTCATTGCCAGATCAAGTGTATATTGGAAGATACTGAAGATTTTTGGTATTGGCAGCAGGGTACAGAAACTTTGAACTCAGTTTTGAAGGCTTTAGAGGCCCTGGATGAGGTCAAAAATTTGGGTGACGGGCACTTGCGTGGGTCAAGCCTGTAGAGCACTTCGTGGCATTTCCGAATTGGGGTTATAATAGCCGATCGGGTCAACTGGTGATGACTTATGGTCTTCGAAAGTTGGGCCACCTGAAATGGTGGAAAATAATTTTCTTCAATATTTCTGTTCAGGTTTCAAAGGTTATCTTGAGCCTACTATGATGTAATAAAATGTAAAATAAAATAATTCTAAGTTTGGTCGGCCTTATTGGCTAAAATTCTGGAACCTTCCCAGGCGGTGGAAAATTGCCTATATAAGGAAGGCTGTATTATTGTCTTAGACAGTTCAGAATAGTTCTGGGTAGTAGATCTGGGTATTGATTCGAGGCTTTGTCCTATAGAATATTGTAAGGGAATGCCCATGTGGCTTTACATATTGTAATTTTGAAAGTTTGTAATTCCACATTTGTGGAGATAATAAGAAGCTAATTTTCTGTTCTTGCATATTATTGTTGTTGTTTCTCTATTTCTGTTATGTGTTTGTGGTATTAAGGGGAGCACCCTTCATCAAATTGGGTGAATAATTAATTACATAAATAAATAAGGTATGTGATAGAAGTGTATTTTACAATAAACTTGTGTATCACAATAGAAATAGCATTGCAAGTGTACAATAAGAAAAAAAGGAAGAAAAGAGGTTAATCTTATCTCCTAATGCACAATCAGAAGGAAGATGACCTAATAGGCTCAAGTAAGACTTAAACACTTAGTGAGTCAATGATCCTTCACTGATAAAGAATTACAAAGATTGGGATGAATTGGATTTGAGGAAAAATTATATGATGATGTAAGATAGAAGGACAAATAAGAAAATACAATAAGTTACAAAAAATCAGATTGACAAAAAAGAGAGACACCTTCAATGACTTAAAATAGAAACCATAAGACTTTAAATGTGATCAAATATATTGATGCAATAGCTTTGACTTGATACAAAAATCCAAAAGGAAATCATAAGAGACAAAATCTTGTGTAATAGATGTTGTAGTTCGTTATAACGTAAATTACAAATTAGTTTGAGAGAAGAAAAAACATAATTTCAAGGAAGAAATATTAAATGATAGGAAATACACTCCATAGTTCATACAATGAATTTAAAAGAGTTTAAAAATGAAAGATGTGAATTTTTATGTGAAATCATTTAATATTTTCATTTTCTAGAAATAATATTTAGTGCAAAAGTTTGAATGGGTGAGAGACATTTAGACTTAGAGAATATCATTATGATTCTAATGATTTCTTATATGATTCTAATGATTTATTATTGGGTGGGTATTGGACAGGAAGTTATATTCACTAGAAATAATCATATTACTGAAAACTAAATCTATGATTCATACCATATTGGAAGAGTGAATCTATTACCGAATTTATCAATAAGAAAAATATTTTCATATTTTCTCAAGGTTGTTCAATTATAAATCTTCATATGTGAAAGAAGATAATAATCAATAGAGGTTTGGATGTTTGAAGAGGTTGGCAAACGTTTTGACTCAGAAATAGTCATTAAATTGTACAAAATCATCTGAATAGGAAACATTAGTTAATGAGATTTTAGGATCTCAACCTTTCAAGTTTGATGTTGGGAAAATAAAAAAAACTCATCTAGCAACGAAATTTAAAAATCAATTTGGAATTACAAACCATTGAACCAATTATCATATAAAATTAAGTACAAGCCCTAAAAATTCAAATTATGATAAATTATTTTGACATTAAGTTCTAGGTTAATTATGATGATTTCTATTTAACAATTTAACTTTAATATTTATCCTCTCTATCACATTTGAATTTACATAGATTTAGATTACATTTTATCTTTTTGATTTACAATCTAACAATTAAATTTTCACACTTATATCAATTGAAGCACTAATAAATTAACTCTTTTATGTTATTGTTTTATTCTCTTTCATTCATGTACTATACTTTTAAAAATAAATGACCTATGTGTGTTATATTTTGATCTATCTTTATATTTTGTTGTACAAGAATAACTAACATTTTCTTCAATTTTACATCTAATTCCTATATAGTACACTAAGTTTTTTTATTTAAACATCTATTAACAGTATCATTTTTATAAATAAGTGTGATGAAAAAATATATTTTAATCAAAATAGTATTGATGAGTCAATATTAATTTATTATTAGTCAATCGTTCATTTGGAGTTGTTCAAAGAGATTTCACTGGGTAGCTATTAGAAACTCTAATCATTATAAATTACTTTGTTCATTATAAATTGCTTTGTTTAGTTAAAAAATAGTCAAAGAGATTAAATTTTTAACCATTCTCACTATGCAGTGATTTTACATTATTTTTTATGCAGGAGCTTTCGACAGTCATAACTTTTGACTCGGTTGTCCGTTTTGGCTGAAATTTTACGGGTAGATTCCATAGGAGATGCCATTTGGATTGTCAATTAAGATCAACTTGGTAGGGAGCCATTTTGACACTTTTTCGAGAGCCAGAAGGTCTGTTTAGGCCTCCAAAAGTGGCTTTCAGTGTTTTTTTTTTGAGTTTTTAGAAAGTTGTGTTTTTAATAACTTCAAAATGATGTTTCTAATTTCAAAGATTAGTTGGCAATTCTTCTTACCTTATTTTAGGGAAGCTTTAGGGGAAAAAAATGTTTTTTAGGAGTTGTTTTCAAAATTACCAAAAATGGCAAAAATGGATTTTGTGAAAATCTATCAAAAATGGTAATTTTGAATTTGGTTAAATTAGTGTTTTCATGTTATTGTAAGGCATAGAGGATAGTTGGATGAATAATGAAGAATTTTGGTTTCTGAAATCATTTGTATTTTCATGTATTCTTAAGATATTGGTTTATGGTTTGAACTGGGTTGCATCAATTTTATAAAGGAGTTAAATTTATCGATTTAATTGTTCTGTCAATGTGTAATATAATTATTTTCCATGAAGAGATAAATTTTTAAAATGGGAGTTTGAAATATATATTTTCAATATAAGAAATGTGTTCTAATGTATTGTGAAGTGATAGATTTTGAGTATGAAGCGTTAAAATGTAAACAATCATTAGAGTATTAATAATTCAAATTTAGTTAAACTATTTTATTCATTCTTATTATTATAATTATCAAATTGTAGGATCATTAGTTTATTAGTTTCTTATCTTCACTTTTTAGATTTATTTCTTCAAATATTATGAAGCATCTATTCAACTATCACACTTAAAATTCATTACTAATGTACTCTTCATTATAAATATTACATATTTTCACTTAGATATTGATTTCAATAGTGCATTATTATTTCTTATTATGTAGGAGTATTACATAACTTCAAAATTTAACATCCCCCCCATATCTTGTTTATATTTATATAATTTTTTTAAATAAATATAGCTACTATAATAATGAATCTATTGCATCTTCTCTCTCAGAGAGTCCACAAAATGTGATAAAGGGGTCTAGATGCCTACCAAGATTCTTATCCATAACTTTTCAAATAGAGAACATGGGGAAGGATTGTGTAAATGAAGAAGCTCAACAAGAAATAAGATCTAGGCTTACATTCTTCTACATATTCTTTTACTGCAAAAAATGGTGACTTGCTCCACTAGCCTAATGTGAGCACAACAACCAAGGTTAATAGCCAAAACCACAGGCAAGGGCTTAGCAGCTCCACCCAATCATCCAAGTCTCAAAGAACAAGCCCCTTAGATGATGAAAATGCAACTTTTCTACTTATCCAACTCTCCTTATGTTTTAATTTTAAATCCACGATAAGAGACTATTTCAATCTGCAAACATTTTTTTTCTAACTTTTTCCTGACTCAAATTTTCTCTATTAGGAGATTATTCCCTAGATATTTCATGCACTATATTTTTTGGTAGCACAATGATATAATTGATTGTAGAGTATATATCTATGTCTATGTTTCTTCTTTCTTGAAATGTTTATTGCAAGTAAATAAAAAAGTATATATAATGAATCAAAATTAAATCACAACTTTTGTACTTATTATACTAAGAGTTTCTACAGTCACATAATGGAGGTTGAAAACTAGTGTAAACAAAATTAAAAATGATGGTTAACTCCTTGTACATATCTAGTCATTATGCCTTGTGAACTACTATGTCGTAATGTGATAAGAGGGAAAGTTTCTTTAGTGGAGAGAACAGTTCATGGAGCTATACTATTTAATTAATTTCAATCTATAAGATGGAGGTTCTCATTAAGCAAAAAAAATTCTTATAATTCAAATTTAAAGCTATCAATGTTCAAATTTATAATACTAAATGTTGTGAGCCCATAGAGGAGAGGAGTCAATAAGTGCACAAGGTCCAAAATGTGTGATGTTAGTAGAGCTAATAGGGGTCCACACGTTAGCACCTAGACCCCATTACATGTCAGCAATAATTTGAAAATTCAAATGCAAAAGCACCATTTCTTAATACATAATAATTTATGCATCATAAAAGGAGATTTTTTTAATTTTATATATGCACCAAATCAAAATTTAGGTCTCTTTCCTATCATAAAAGAAACTTTTCAATCTCATTAATAGATTCTGACGTGGATTAAAGTGGGCCACTCGATACAAAATAGCCAACTTTTCTATGTGTAATACAAATTATGTCTAATCACTTAGATGGCAAATTTAAATCCTTAAATGAGGATTAGTACCTCAACCACAGTCTATGGTAAAATCTAAATAGTGTAACATGGACAAACATTGACCCACAACATGTTCAAGTTGCCACCTCATTGAAACTACTTAGACTTGTACTTCCTACATAGACTTTACGACCCTAGACACAAACAAGACCATGTCCCATCATTCCATCCAAAATGTATCTTCATTAGACTCCTTAAGCACACAAGATGTTTTCACTTCAACAATAAACCACCTACAATTTTAAAATCAAATTGTGTATGGCCACCAATAGCTATTAAAGACCAATCAAAGCTTAATTCAAAGCAACCATCAGATGAATTCTTGCAAGAAAAGATTCAAATTCAAAATTCAAATTTGTAAGATTGCACAAATTAAAGACAAGTAGACTTCAAACCATCTTATTCATCCTATTCAACACCCAGTGAAGAATACATATAAAGATGAGAACATAGAAATGAGAATTGAATATATTTATCCAAGTATATATGTTTTTATTACTGATTTATGTTAGTTCTATATTACCTTTGTTGTTCATATCATTTCCAAGTATCTACCCATTATACTATTTCCTTTGTGTTCATTTCTTTTTTAGTTTTTCACACCCTTAATGGTTTCTCATATGCTCACATGTTTTTGGTTATTTATACTATTTCATTCATGTTCGTTTCACTTAAAGTGTTGTAATTATCCATACTTCTATCCTTCCTACTATTTCATTCATGTTCATCTCACTTATAGTTTTTACACATCCACGTTTCTATGCTTTCTAATGTTATGTTCACGTTCATTTCAGTTCAAGCTGTGTATAACCTTATTTGTGCTCTTTCTTTCATGTTCATTTCACTTACAGTTTTCTATACCTTTACTTATACCATTTCGTACATGTTCATTTTGGTTATAGATTTCAAAAGGAGCATAAATAAAGCAGACGAGAAATAATTGAAGCTAATTTTCCAAGTATTTGTACGTTCATTAGTGCTTTATTTTTTCCTATATTATCCTATCTATTCAAAACTCATATCTACCATTTCCTTCATTTTCATTTCACTTACAATTTTTTATACCCTTATTTCTAGTTTTCCCTTCCTGTTCATTTTAGTTACTATTTCCTTCTTGTTCATTTCATTTTTTGTTTTCTATACCCTTGTTGTTTCAGATCCTTATGGTTTTTTTCTATTCATTGACGTTCAATTTAGTTTCAATTTTTAAAGTACTTATATATTTTTATTGATGTTCATTTCATTCCCAATTATCTTTCTTATCTATCCCTTTTACTAGTTTATTTCCCACACTTGTTGGATTGGAGAGATAGGGTACTGAGAGGGGAGGGGTGAATCAGTGCCCTCAAAAATTTTTACTCCCAAAAGTTAATCAACAAACATTAGTAACATCCATATATAACTTGAATCCATTGCATGCATCATTCATTCAATTAACTTGAAAAATTAAATAGCATGAAAACAACAATAAATCAATCACATAACACAAGTATTTTGGTAACGTAGAAACCCTTGTTAGAAGGTAAAAACTATGGTGGGGATGACACCCACAAATCTTTACTACTACAAATAATAAAGTATGTTGGTTAAGGCTATGAGTTGTGATCACTTCTGGTGATCTTATCCTGTTAGGAGTAATAATTTAGATCAACTAGATCTACCTAGTTATAGGATTTCAACAACACTACTTGAGTGTGCACTCGGTTAAGAGATTTACATAAAAGAATGTTAGGTCTACTCTGTTAAGAGATTTTACCAAACTCTATTACAATGATTATAAATTAACAAGATGTATCTACAAATGACAACTCAACCTTGTCTGATACAGATCAATATAGTATAGATTAGATATCACCTATGTATGTGTAGATCTTGTCTTTGATTTTCTTGATAGCCTTGTTTGATTCTACTCAATCTGAATGTCTCTAAATTTTGATCTTCTTTGTCTGATAACTGATATCTTAAAGTTGGCTTGATGCTCCAAGAACTTCTTCGCTTGTTCATAACTTCTTTTTTCAAGCTTATGTCAAAATGAAATGAAATATAAATATATAGCACACTGCTTTTTTTGCTTAACAAAATTAGGGTACAATGTCTTAGGAAAAACTCTAAGATCTACAGTGTACAAAATTAACCTAGATTTAGAAATTACATAGAGATCATCATCACAATTAATGATTACATCTACAATAAATGATCCTTGATCTTGGTAAAACATTTTATGATTCTGTTGTAACCATTTGCTTAGATAAATGTGCCATTCCTGAATACTATGCCATTTTCTGTATTGCTCGGTAAAAATTGGTACTCAATGTCAAGTCTGCTCGGTGTTTACTGATGCTCGGTATCGATGTACACTAATACTCGGCAAGACTGCTCTATTTCTTGGTGAAGTTTAACTGATTAGCTTGAGTAGCTTGAAGTAATTTGCTTTTACCAACTGGATTGCATAGGTAACTAATTAGATGTCTCTAATACTAACGACAATCTTTAATGCTCAAATAGAGATAACAATCTCTCCCTTTGGCATTAGTATCAAAACTAAAATGTATATAGACCTTATGTCTTCAAAAATTTATTCTATCTCCACCATATATACATAGATACTTAACTTCATCAAAATTTCTATACTCCCCCTCGGTGCATGCTCCTGGTAGTGTGTAATATACTTAGCATTTATTTACATATTTGGAATATACATTGTTATTCCCCTTTTTTATATTAATGCCAAATACAAAAATGTATACTTACAGCTTATCAAAAATATGCTTATGGGTTTTCGTCAATGACTCCAAGAGGTTTGCCCATTCCTCTTTCAAGTTGGTGAGACCAATTTTCTCAAGACCGACTTGTGCATGCATGTCAAAGATACCAATTGTTAGAATGGAGAGATAGGGTACTGAGAGGGGAGGGGTGAATTAGTTCCCTCAAAAAATTTTACTCCCAAAACTTAATTAGCAAATAGTAGTAACATTTATATATAACTTGAATCCATTGCATGCATCATTCATTAAATTAACTTGAAAAATTAAATAGCATGAAATCAACAATAAATTAGTCACATAACACAAGTATTTTGGTAATGCAAAAACCCTTGTTAGTGTTATACACTAAGTTTGCACCCTTGTTTCAAGCTCTCTTGGTCTTGATAACCTAGTATAACATGGGAATCATCTCTAGGTTGTGGGACCTATCCTAACTGACATGAGACCTCCAGGTTCTAGGATGATTCCTCTTGGATAATTACCTTAATTTTCTCTTTGATAGGAAAGTAAACTCTTGAGGGAAAAGGGATAGAAGGAATGCCTAAAAGGGAAATAACTGAAAGTAAACTATCCTACTAGGTGATACACTGAAATGATGGAACGAATTACAGTATAGAGGATGAAATCAGTGCTCAAAACTTAGGTCTAGGAGATCACAACTCACTAAATAGGTTTGCATCAATATTTCATAGAAGGGTCTGCAATAGAAAGAGGCTATTCAAGGAAAGAGAGAATTTCACAAACAATAGCATCCCTAAGAATTTAGACACAATCTATAACTTGCAAACAAACATTCACCTCTACAACTAGGTATAGGAATGAGACAGATTGTTAGGGGGTTGAAGTATACCCACAAGATCATTCAAATGAAATCATCCACATGAATACACATGAATTGCAGAAAGAAAGAGGGATCAGGAACCCTAAGATATTACTGAAAACATGCATATACTTAATCCATTAAGAGAAAATTTAGACAAGAAGGCATAGGGATAGAAAGAATGTCACAAAATACCTTTGAAATATCTAAACCTCAACGAAAGGTTACAAACTACAGAAAGCCAGAGGGCAGAAAGAATGCCATGGATAACTCCTCAGAAAAAAAATCTCTCTTTTACAATTGTAAACTCTGAGCTTCTAAAAGCTCCCAAAAACATTATATACATCTCCTTTTGCACATAGGTAGGAGCAAAAAATCTAATTAGGGTTACATAGATTTTCATAGAATAATAACCAACCCTAATTTTGTCAAGTCTGACCATAAATGCATCGCTGAAATATCTTGGCCGATCAGATCTTTGTACCTGCATGTCCATTTCATAACTACATCTGCCTACAGACAAGCCGCCTTGATCCATCTCCCTCTCTGCAACTCGGCCTCGCCATAACTGCTCAAATCTGGTACTCTCAGATATTTGAATTTAAAAATATAAATGGTCACAGGTGGTGCCAAGATTTATCTTTATCAACGGCTAATATTCAAACTTGATCTCATTTTAAATCATGGTCGTAGACCCTTCCATTTACCCGAGCACCGCTTCTGTTCTTAACCCTAACTCTGGCTTTACCTCAGGTTCTCTTTTCCCTTTAGTTGCTGAATCTACTAAACTTTTCATTAACTCTGGCCTGATCTAGCGATTACGTGACAATCGTTGATCCTTACTTGATTTGATGGTGGTCGTTGAGTCTCTTGATAGCTTCGGAATATTCCTTCTATATTATGAGATTGCCCGACTAAAGAGAGCCTCACAGTCACTGGATAAAAAAGAATATTCCCCTTTTCATTGGGTGATCACCCGACTGAAGCCTCAGTCGCTGAATCCTTGAATATTATTTAGAGACCTCGCAACAACACTTAAACCTCCAAGTCTCGAGACATCTTAACTTAACTCATTGCCTTCTTGAGACTTCGCGACTGAAGGGAATCAAAGACCTGACATAAACTGTGGTCAAATATAGAGAATAAGTGACTAGAGTATTCTCATGATCATTGAATAAGATCTTAACCATGAGTTAGATCATGAGAATATGAGACTACCTTTAGTTGATGAATTGATGAAAAACTTAAACTCTCCCAAGACCTTGACCGCTAACCATCTGGAGATCATGCGACTGAAGGAAACTAAACTGCTTGCCAGGTCGCTGAAGGTTAAACTACTAACCGCAAGAATCAAGAGATTTTGTGACCAATGCAGTCACTCAATCACTTAGTAAAAACTTAACCATCCCAAAGAACTAGAGACCTAGTGACTGCATTTGAAGAACCTGGGCCCCACCTTGCCATGTGTCACTCTTTCATTTGCTTTTGATTGCTTTATCATCTCTGACAACTGCCAGCTATTCTGATAATGGCCCACCCCATCTTAATCATAGGAAATCTGGTGATTGGGTGACTGTGTATTTGTTGATTTGCTAAAGGATTTTCTTAACCTAGGTCAAGTCTGGAGATCACGCAAACACTGCATTCGTGAGGTCACCAAATTGAAGTCTAACCCTTGAGTTACATCTAGATATTGGGTGACAACCATTGATTTTCTTTCATCGTACGGTCCTTGCTGAGTCACTTGATCATTCTTAACTTAGCCACTGCATTTCGAGACCAAGAGATAACCATGTCATTGAATCTCTGAATGTTAAGGACATAACCACTAGGATCAAGAGATTATGAGAACAAACAGTCACTGGATCTTTGAATGAGAAACATAACTACTGGGTTCTGACTAGTTTCAACCTTTTATTTAGCTCAGGCATATCTAGAGATCACGCAAAAAAGGTCTTTGTTGAATCTCACAATCCTTTTCTTAACTAGGGTTAAGTCCTAAGATCACGTGACTGAGACCATTCTCGAAGTCGTGGAAACATTTCTTTACCTTGAGTTAGATCTAGAGACTCAGCGCCAACCACATGATCAACATCACATCAATGGTCCTCGCTCAATCTCTAAATGCTAAAGGACCTGACTGCCAAATCATGAGATCACGCGACAAAAGGTCTATATAACTATTCACCAAGTCGTTGAAAGAAAAGATGTAACTTCCAGGATTAGGAGACTACGAGACCACACAGTCACGAAATCACTGAATAAAACTTAACTGCTTGAGGATTCAGAGATCTGGCGACTGTAAAGAATATACCACCACTTCATATTTGGAGATTTGGCGACCAAAGGGCAACCGCTAAGTCTCAAAAAGATAAAGAATATTCTTTGGACATTGAGAGATTGGGCGACAAAAGCATTTCTTGCAGTCGCAGGAAGGAAAAGAATATGTTGTTTTGGTAAGGAGATTAAGCGACTGACTGAGATGAGAAAATGTGCACATGCTTTTAAGATCACTTAAGTGGCTCAAAAAGGGTAATGACAAATTAGAGCCTGGTCAAGATAATTAGGGTTTTTACCTCCAATGGTTAGAAATATGAATTTGGAACCTAGGGTTCAAAGCCAGAGGCATGGAAAACACTTGCAGAGACTAGAGAAAACTATATAGCCATGAAATTTTTTTGCAGGTGCTAACATGTTCAATAGGATTAAAATGCAGACCCTTGGATAGAGCCCAACCTATAGCCAAATTTGTATGGAATGGGAAATTTTGGGTAACATTTTGGCGATTTCTACTGGATGTCAACCTGCTAGACATTAGATCAATGGCCTTTACACAATTCATTGGGAATAGGAGTCATCTTTTGAACACAAAGAATTATGATAGAGAGACAGACCTGGAACTGGGAGGAACAAAAGATGTGCACGAGCACTTCTTGAAAAGTAGGAAAAGCTAACCTAAAATGCAGGGACAGAGAAAAAGGAAACATATTTACAGAGATTTACAAGGAAGGATTGACCTCAAAAAAAGGCTTCAAATGGAATCCATTAACTGATATAGGCAAGGCATCTCCTTCAAGAGTTGATAGCTGAAAAGAATTAGGCCCCTTGCATTCTATAATAACAAATGGTCCACCCCAAAAAGAATCAAACTTTGCATGTCTGCCAGGCTTTGATCTGAATTCATCCCATTTGAGGACTATATCTCCAATTTTGAAATTTCTAGCCCTGGCTCTTTTATCAAAACTTTTCTTTTTCTAAATCTGATGGAACTCCATATCTTTCATGGATTTATCTCTGAGTTCCTCCAACTCCATGAGCTGAGTATATCTAATTTGTAAGGGATCTCCTTCTTCAAATAGTACATATTGAGTAGCCAAGTCTAGAGCTAGAAACTTAGTTGAAATGGACAACTTAGCCTCTCTACCATATACTAATACATGAGGAGAATTCCCAATGATCTTCTTTGGGGTAATCCTATCTAACCATAAGGCAGATTTCAATTTATTATGCCAATCCCTTTGGTTATCCTGTAGAGTTTTCTTGATTATCCTAATCAAGTTCTTATTAGTTGATTCAACCAAACCATTTCCTTGAGGGTAGTAATTTGAACTTGCATTCAGATAAATACCATTTCTGATTGCCCATTTTGAGACTTTAAGGCCTGTGAATGCCAATGCATTATCTGATATTATGGAGTCTAGAGTGCTAAATCTATGAATTATATCATCATAAAAACTTAAGACAACACTCTCATTTGATTCTTTTAAGGAAACTGCCTCTGTCCATCTGGTGAAATAATCAGTTGCAGTGATTATCCACTTGTGGCCCGCACTAGATGGAGGGTTAATCATACCAATAAAGTCTGCCCCACTTCATGAAAGGTTTTTCTATTCTGGTTGGCTGAAGGGGCAGAGCTGCAAGCCTTTCTTTTCCTACAAACATAGCACATTTGATGCATTTCTTCACATAATCATGACTATCCTTGAAGATAGATGGCCAATAGTATCCAGCCCTCATGATTTTAAAAGCAGTAGTCCTAGGAGAAAAGTGACCTCCAGAAGGTCCATCATGAAATTCAAATAGGACATTAGCTATCTTTTCTGAATCAATACATCTCAAAAGGACACCATTGTGATCCTTCCTAAAAAGAACTTCATCTATCAGCACAAAGGGAATAGATTGTAATCTATAATATCTTCTTTTTGCTGCATCTAGGCCTTCAAGACATTGTCCTATCTTCAAGTAATGAATCATGTTAGGCAACCAACCTGATGTCTTGGCATGTTCTTCTATAGAATGGACAACCAGAGATGCATCTGTTTGCTCTGATTTCTTTGAACTTTCATCCCCTGCCAACTGCTCACAAAGACCTCTTCCTTTAACCAGCTTGGTGGTTTGGATATCAATGTCATACTCCATCACTTTGGTAATCCAACCAGCTCTTTTCTCATTTAGGTCCTTAGAAAGAAAACATTCTTTGACACTTGGATGAGTAACTTTTAGGTGCACCTTTCTATGGGTCAATAAATATCTGAACTTTTAAAGACTTTTTACCACAGAGAGTACATGTTTTTCCACAAAAGAGTATCTTTGTTGATACTCTTCTAAACCTTTGTTGAAGAAAGCAATAGGCTGCTCCAACCCTTCTGAATTTTCTTGAGTCAGCATAGCAGATATAGAATCATGACCTCCATAAGCATAAAGGATAAAATCCTTACTGAAATTTGAGTTTAATAGAGCAGGAGCTTCTATCAAGGCTTCTTTAATAGCTTGGAAGTTGGCCTTCCCTTCTTTAGTCTAGCTGAAAGTTGAACTCTTCTTTAACATGGCTATTAAAAGCTTTAATAAATCTGCAATATTAGGCAAGAAA
This sequence comes from Chamaecyparis obtusa, assembly GCA_027943335.1. NCBI lineage: Eukaryota > Viridiplantae > Streptophyta > Pinopsida > Cupressales > Cupressaceae > Chamaecyparis > Chamaecyparis obtusa. The sequence goes on from BSBK01006312.1 coordinate 196,397, forward strand.
TTCTTAACAAAATTAATCTTTCCTATGAAAGATTGGAGACTTTTCTTATGATGTGGCAATGGTAGCTCTAGGATGGCTAAAATCCTCTTAGGGTCTACTATAATTCCTTTCTTGGATACTAGATATCCTAGCAATTTCCCTTCATGAACTGCAAACACACATTTCTTGGGATTAAGAGATATCCCAAACTCTCTACATCTTTCAAAGATTTTCCTCAAGTGTTTGATATGATCTGCTGCATGTTTAGAATAGACAGTTATGTCATCTAAGTAGACCAATACAAAATTGTACATGAGGCTTTTAAAGGCCATATCCATTGCCTTTTGAAAAGTAGCACCTGCATTTGACAAACCAAATGGCATCTTTTGATAAGCCATGGTTCCCCACTTGGTTGTAAATGCAGTCTTGTATTGATCCTCTTTATTAACTAAGATCTGATTGTATCTTGAATAGCCATCCAATAATGAAAATCTCTCAGATCCAGAGACACATTGTAAGATTTTCTCCATAGAGGGTAATGGATGGCGGTCTTTTAAAGAGGCTCTGTTAAGATCCCTGAAGTCAACACATAACCTCAACTCCCCATTCTTCTTCCTTACAGGAACAAGGTTGGAAACCCAACTAGTATGTTTGATGGGGTAGATGATACCACTTTCTATTAATATGAGCACCTCTTTATGCATAAGTGGCTCAAGCTTGGGATTAATAGGCCTTTGCTTTTGTCTCACTGGTTTGGCATTAGGTTCTAATTCAATAGTGTGCTGAGCAAGGGCTGGGTTAAAACCTTTGAGGTCTTCATATTGCCATGCAAATACATCACTGAATTCTTTGAATAATTGGGTGTAAGCCCGCTTTTCCAAATCAGTGTTTACTTTTCCAAATTGTAAGCTTTTACTTGGTTCCAATTCTAATTCAACACAATATTCTTGTTGAACTACCAGGCCATCTTTATTCTTCTTAATTTGATCATCCTTGTTGAAGAAAATCTCTAAGGTGACAAGACCTATAGGCATCTTATTAGACTTAAGTTGTATTACTTGGTCACCATAGTTCTACAATAGTCTATCTTGGTTATGTTCTGAGAAGACATCCTTTTCAAACAAGAATTGCAAGATCTGCTCATCATTGTCAAACACTTGCCAATTAGTATCATTATCAGGGATAGAAGGTTTGAAAATCACTTTGATGTTTTGTTGGGTCTCCTCCTTTGAAATACTATTAGGAATGTCATACTGAGATCCAACAATAGCTAATCTATCTACAATTTGATTTAGCTTTCTAGGGATAGCAACAATGTTGAAAGCGCAAAAGTCTTCAATTGCATCCCAAACTCTATGTTTGTATGCTCTCGAGGTGTCATTTTTGGTTGCACTTATCCCTCTCACTTGGATGACTACTAACTCACTGTCACCATAAACTTTTAGGGCTTTGAGCCCTCTTTTTCTAGCCCACTCTAGTCCATTCACTAGACTTTCATATTCTGCAGTGTTGCTAGTGTAGGAGAAACTAAATTTGAAAGCTATATAATATCTTTTTCCTTTTGGGGACAATAGCATAGCACTACCACCAAAGCCATGTCTGCTTCTAGCTCCATCAAAAAACATTTCCCAAACCTGGTTGCTTTGATCTTCTAAATCAGTGTCCTCTTTGAAAAGGTTTGGTTCTATGGGTCCATTTTCTTGTATCAAATAATTTCCCAATCCAGTATCCCAAATAATATTTTCTTGGGCTTCAAAATCCTTTTTTGACTCTAGCTCATCTAATAAAATATCAGGGATACTTTCTGTCTTAGTGTTTTCTTCTCTAATAGTTGGTAATTCATTGCTATCAAATGCAAGGCAACTTGCCTTGATGGTATTGGACACATATGGCTCTATATGGTGAGCTGCCAATGCTTTAGATTTAATGGTGACCTTGGTACCATATCTTGTGTGGAAGAGCATGTGAGACCAGTCAGAAGAAAGGTAGCCTCCTATTTTGGTTGTAAACTCCCTTGACAAACATATGGCAAATAAGGCAGGGAGATCTATGATATATATATCAAGTAGGATGGAGAAATTAGGACTTGCATGAAGGATTAGACTGGTATCCTTAGCTACACCTATAGTGTTAACTAAGGATCCATCAAGTTGTGTAACCTTCTTTTGGAGGGGTTCATATTGAAGTCCTAATTGGTCAGCTACCTTTTTGGGCATTACAATACTAGTAGCTCCACTATCTACCATACAATTATGTATTAAGGATTTTCCAATAATTAAAGATACATAAAAGGGAGGGGGTTTTGAGTTCCTACCTTGAATGGTATTGGATTTGAAGTTGCAACTTGGATCCTCCTTTTCTTGATCAGTGTTGACCAACACTGGCTTTGCATCTTCTTTTGTATGCTAAGGAGTTGTCATTTTAGTCATAGATTTCTTCAAAATCTCAGGTTGCCCTGGAATAGCCAAAGAGTCCCACATAGACATAGTAATGTTCACCTTCTTCATGTTGTCTACAATGTTGAAAGGTGTCACAGTATGTACTCTTTGTTTTTCTTTTACTATGATGGATTCCACTTCTTTGAGAGTCTGGCCCTCTTTGCTTGTAATGGCAGGAGCTTTCTTAAATATGATGGGAGTAGCTTGCTGCATTGGTTCTGCTGATGTAGTGGCTTTAGTCCCAAAATCTGCTCGCTCCATATCTTGAGCTCTTCTCTTTGACTTTGTGTTGGTATTAATGGAAAATTCACCAATGAATCCATTGAAGTCTTGCTACTCACAATTGAAAAGAGCAGTCTCATTATCTTGTGGTTCTTTTTGAGGAACTGATCTATTGGAAGAAGCCTCTGATTGAGCATGTGAGGCATTCTGAAATTAGGGCTTGATTCATCCATCCATTTGAACATGTAGCCTAATTATGAGGCTGATTACAAGGGAAACACCATTCATTGTCCATAACCATATTATTTTGACTAGGGACCATGTCCCTAATTGGATTCACAGAATTGAGAGGTGTAGGGATGTATGATTGGAATGGTCTTTGATTAAAATTTTGTCTTTGTCCTTGATAACCTCCTTGGTATGGTGGCCTATTTTGTTGATAAGGTTGTCCTTGATTCTAATATTGCTGATTAGGACTTTGGCCTTGTGGCTGAAAGGGTGGTCTAATTCCTTGCCCTTGCTTCTTTAGGTTTGTAACCTCTTTAGTTAAAGTCTGCAAAAAATTTGTCATTTCTTGCTGACTACTTTGTTGACTATTCTTCATCTCTTGTAATTCTTGAGAGAAACTTGCTTTTAGCTCCTCACTACTTGTACTAGCCTGAGGTACTAATATGGTGGGAATAGGGTTAAATGGAGGTACTTGTAGAGGTGTAGTGGGTTGAAGGCTAGGAAAGATATGCATGGGTGGCCTTCTAGCTATCATGCTTGCCTGGATTAAACAATTTTTAGCTCTGATAATTATGTCAAAAGCTTGGGGTATAGAGGTACCACCCATAGATTGGATCATGACAGAAATCTGACCATTCAAGCTTTGCAAGAAATATAAGAAAGCATGGTCAGCTGATGGCCTTATCGAGACTGGAATTCTATTCCATGTCTTGAGGAATCTAATGTTATAATCTGTCATTTGTTCTTGAGGGTCTCTTTTAATGGTCGTCAATTGCTCAACCAAAGACAAGTTGTCTGATTTATCCTCAAAATGTTTACTCAATGCATCTCCTAATCCATCCCATGAATTAATGGAACCAATAGTTAGAGTTCTAAACCATTCAAGAGACTTATCCTTGAGAGAGGTTGCTAATAGCTTGGTGGCCACATCTTCTTGAGTTATATTGTGTATGCGGCAGATAGTGGTCACATCTCTAATGTGTTCAAAAGAAGTAGTTTGTCCTTCACCCATGAAATTAGGTAAGCTCTTTAATGCCACCAAGGGCACATCATGATGTTGAGAAAAGACTAATGGACTTCCCTGGTTGAAAGGTGCAAAAGCAAACTGTCTAGCCATTATAGGAGCTAGAACTTGTTGAGTAGCAACTGTGTGAGTTTTGTTGGATGTTGGATTTGAATCTTCTTCTAGATCTCTGGTTAGAGATCTTCCTCTTCTTCTAAGATGAAAGGGAAAAGGTCTCCTTTCTGAAGTATCAGGTGGTTTAGATTATACTCTCCTTGCAAGGGAAGTTCTCTGGGTTCATCTACCTTTGTAGCCTCTTTTTGAGGGAAACTCTAAAAATTCAGTAGGCTTTGAGCTCCTAGTCTCAATCTTTCTCATAAACTTTGAACAAGTTTATCCCGAATCAGTGAAATCAGTGGAGTCGCCAGATATACTTGAATATCAACCTTCGAAAGGTCTGTATTATGTAATCAGTATATCAGAGATAACATAATCTTTAAATAATGAACTTCTTTTGCTCTCCCACAATGCGTGCTAGAATTGTTATACACTAAGTTTGCACCCTTTTTTCAAGCTCTCTTGGTCTTGATAACCTAGTATAACATGGGAATCATCTCCAGGTTGCGGGACCTATGGTAACTAAGATGAGACCTCTAGGTTCTAGGCTGGTTCCTCTTGGATAATTACCTTAATTTACTCTTTGACAGGAAAGTAAACTCTTGAGGGAAAAGGGATAGAAGGAATGCATGAAAGGGAAATAACTGAAACCAAACTATCCTACTAGGTGATACACCAAAATGATGGTATGAATTACAGTATAGAGGATGAAATCAATGCTCAAAACTTAGGTCTAAGAGATCACATCTCACTGAATAGGTTTGCATCAATATTTCATAGAAGATTCTGCAGTAGAAAGAGGTTATTCAGGGAAAGAGAGAATTTCACAAACAATAGCATCCCTAAGAATTTAGACACAATCTATAACCTACAAACAAACATTCACCTCTACAACTAGGTATAGGAATGAGACAGATTGTCAGGAGGTTGAAGTATACCCACAAGATCATTCAAATCAAATCATCCATAGGAATACACATGAATTGCAGAAAGAAAGAGGGATCAGGAACCCTAAGATATTACTGAAAACATGCATATACTTAATCCATTAAGATAAAATTTAGACAAGAAGGCATAGGGACAGAAAAAATGTCACAAAATACCTTTGCAATATCTAAACCTCAATGAAAGGTTACAAACTACAGAAAGCCAGAGGGCAGAAGGAATGCCATGAACAACTCCTCATAAAAAAAATCTCTCTTTTACAATTGTAAACTTTGAGCTTCTAAAAGCTCCCAAAAACATTATATACATCTCCTTTTGCACACAGGCAGGAGCAAAAAATCTAATTAGGGTTACATAGATTTTCATAGAATAATAACCAACCCTAATTTTATCAAGTCTGACCATAAATGCATCGCTAAAATATCTTGGCTAATCAAATCTTTGTACCTGCATGTCCATTTCATCACTACATCTGCCTACATACAAGCTGCCTTGATCCATCTACCTCTCTGCAACTTGGTCTCACCATAACTGCTCAAATCTGGTACTCTCAAATATTTGAATTTAAAAATATAAACGGTCACAGGTGGCACCAAGGTTTATCTTTATCAATGGTTGATATTCAAACTTGATCTCATTTTAAATCATAGCCATAGATCCTTCCATTTACCCGAGCACCACTTCTGTTCTTAACCCTAACTCTGCCTTTATCTCAGGTTCTCTTTTCCCTTTAGTCGCTGAATCTCATGAACTTTTCATTAACTCTGGCCTGATCTAGCGATTACACGACAAGCATTGATCCTTACTTGATCTGACGGTGGTCTCTAAGTCTCTTGATTACTTTGGAATATTCCTTCTACATTATGAGATTGCTCGACTGAAGAGAGCCTTGCAGTCGCTGGATAAAAAATAATATTCCCCTTTTCATTGGGCGATCACCCGACTGAAGCCTCAGTCGCTAAATTGCTGAATATTATTTAGAGACCTCACAACAACACTTAAACCTCCAAGTCTCAAGACATCTTAACTTAACTCATTGCCTTCTTGAGACTTCACAACTGAAGGGAATCAAAGACTCGACATAAACTGTGGTCAAATCTGGAGAATAAGTGACTAGAGTATTCTCATGATCGTTGAATAAGATCTTAACCATGAGTTAGATCATGAGAATACGAGACTGCCTTCAGTTGCTAAATCACTGGAAAACTTAAACTCTCCCAAGACCTTGACCGCTAACCATTTGGAGATCATGTGACTAAAGGAAACTAAACCACCCGCTGGGTTGTTGAAGGTTAAACTATTAACCACAAGAATCAAGAGATTCTGCGACCAATACAGTCGCTCAATCACTTAGTAAAAACTTAACTGTCCCAAAGAACTGGAGACCTAGCGAAAGCATCTGAAGAACCTGGGCCTTGCCTTGCCATGTGTCACTCTTTCATTTGCTTTCAACTACTTTATCATCTCTGACAACTGCCAGCTATTCTGATAATGGTCCACCCAATGTTAACCATCAGAAATCTAGAGATTGGGCGACTTTGTATTCACTAATTTGCTGAAGGATTTTCTTAACCTAGGTCAAGTCTGGAGATCACATGAACACTGCATTCGTGAGGTTACCAAATAGAAGTCTAACCCTTGAGTTACATCTAGAGATCGGGCAGCAACCGTTGATTTTATTTCATCTTACAGTCGTCGCTGAGTTGCTTGATCTTTCTTAACTTAGCCGCTGCATTTCGAGACCAAGAGATAACTGTGTCATTGAATCTCTAAATGTTAAGGACATAACCTTTTATTTAACTCAGGCATATCTAGAGATCATGCGACAAAGGTCTTCGCTGAATCTCACAATCCTTTTCTTAACTGGGGTTAAGTCCTGAGATCACGTGATTGAGACCATTCTCGAAGTTGCGAAAACATTTATTTACCTTGAGTTAGATCTGGAGACTCAGCGCCAACCACACAATCAACATCGCATTGACGGTCCTCACTCAATGTCTGCATGCTAAAGGTCCTGACTGCCAAATCATGAGATCACGCTACAAAAGGTCTATATAACTGTTCATCAAGTTGCTGAAAAAAAAGATGTAACTGCTAGGATCAGGAGACTATGAGACCACATAGTCACGAAATCGCTAAATAAAACTTAAATGCTTGAGGATTCAGAGATTTGGTGACTGCAAAGAATATACCACCACTTCATATTTGGAGATTTGGCGACCAAAGGGCAACCGCTAAGTCTCAAAAAGATAAGGAATATTCTTTGGACATTGAGAGATTGCGCGACAAAAGCATTTCTAGTAGTCACATGAAGGAAAGGAATATGTTGTTTCGGTAAGGAGATTGAGCAACTGACTGAGATGAGAAAATGCGCACATGCTTTTAAGATCACTTAAGTGGCTCAAAAAAGGTAATGAAAAATTAGAACTTGGTCAAGATAATTAGGGTTTTTACCCCCAATGATTAGAAATATAAATTTTGAACCTAGGGTTCAAGGCCAGAGGTAGGGAAAACACTTGCAAAGACCAGAGAAAACTATATAGCCATGAAAAACTTTTGCAGGTGCTAACATGTTCAATAGGATTAAAATGAAGACCCTTGGATAGAGCCCAGCCTATAGCCAAATTTGTATGGAACGAGAAATTTCTAGTAACAGTTAGAAGGTAAAAAATACGGTGGGGATGACACCCACAAATATTTAATACTGTAGATAATAAAGTATGTCAGTTAAGGCTTCAAGTTGTGATCACTTCTAGTGATCTTAACCTGTTAGGAGTAACAATTTAGATCAACTAGATCTACCTAGTTATAGGATTTCAACAACACTACTTGAGTGTGCACTTGGTTAAGAGATTTACATAAAAGACTATTAGGTCTACTCTGTTATAATGATTAGAAATTAACAAGATGTATCTGCAAATGACAACTCAACCTTTTCTAATACAGATCGATATAGTATAGATTAGATATCACCTCTGTATGTGTAGATTTTGGCTCCAATCTGCTCGGCAGCCTTGTCTGATTCTTCTCAATCTGAAAGTCTTTGGATTATGATATTCTCTATCTGATAATTGATATCTTGAAGCTGGTTTGATGCTTCAAAAACTTCTTCGCTTGTTCATAACTTCTTTTTTCAAGCTTATGTCAAAATGACATGAAATACAAATATATAGCATATTGCTTTTGTCGCTTAACAAAATTAGGGTACAATGTCTTAGGAAAAACCCTAAGATCTATGGTGTACAAAATTAGCCTAGAGATCTAGCAATTACATAGAGATCATCATCACAATTAATAATTACATCTACAATAAATGATCCTCGATCTTGGTAAAACATTTTATGATTTAGTTGTAACCGTCTACATAGATAAATCTACCATTCCTAAATACTATGTCATTTTCTGTATTGCTAGGTAAACACTGTTGCTTAGTGTCTAGTCTTCTGAGTGTTTACTGACACTTGGTATCGGTGTACACTGATGCTCGATAAGACTACTCTGTGGCTCAGTGAAGTTTAACTTACTAGCTTGAGTAGCTTGAAGTACTTTTCTTTTACCGACTACATTGCATAGGTAGCTGACTAGATGTCTTTGATACTAATGACAATCTTTAATGCTCAAACAAAGATAACAACACTTCCTTGTCATGTCTACACTTAGAAAAATAGGTGGAAAGAACCACCTAGTTGACCCATAAAGTTTCAACCATGACTCACTACTAGTCTAATTGTTAGTTTTTTTCATGTCTTACTGATTCTTCTCCCCAATGTCATCTCTACACCATATTAATGCATAACTATCCACAAAAGTAAACAAAAAACATGTCCATGCATTTGTCAAAAAATAATAAAACCAAATAAGGGAATCATAAATCCTATGTTCAAGCATCACAAACACATTAAACTAGACTATCAGGAACTTAGAAAATATAGAAATTTTTTTCATTCAAGCATCTCTATTCACATTCTTTACCAAGAATCACTCTACAAAATGTCATGGTTAGTCGATTCTATTTCATAGGTACACATTGTGCACTCTACTATGCATTTTTTGTTTCAAGTTGTAAAACACATATTGTTCTTTTTGTATCACATATTTTAGTATCACATTGATCAACTTCTTATTTGTTTGAAACACACATTGTTATTATTATATGATAAATGGGGAATTCAAGTCGTTTGAAGGAGAATGAGCCATCTCTATTGAAAAGAGAAACAAGGTTTCCTTCCCATTATAGAGGTGCATGCTTCCCTCTAGAAGTTGAAACCCCACCTCAACCTCCTGTTGTGATAAATGCATAGCCTCTTGAACCCAATTTAGACCATGTTACACTATTACAGAAGGATACTATAGTAGTTACAATACCTAAAGTCATGATGCAACCCTACCACACATTGGAAATTCATAGTGGCAATGATGTTTCTACAACACAAAACATAATAATCCTATTTGGAGTTGATGTAAAAAATGAAGATGTGCTAGATAACATAGCTAAAATCTATAATTGTGATTCAAATTCAAAATTGGAGTTGGTTCAGCCAACAAAGAATGGTTCAAATGTACAAGTGGAGTTAGTTCAACCATCAGAGAATGAAATAGAGAGCCTTGGCATTCTATCACAATGAATAACACCCACATGGTTGGAAGAAGTGGATGAGAATCTGAGTGTGGATTTGCAAGCTCCAGAACAAGATTCCTCTTTCACTTTCCCTACACCATCCACCATTTTTGTGTGAGAAATAGTATATATTACTATGCAAAATATATGCAACGAGATAGTGATGTGGACGTAGATATGACACAAGAAATATATTTGAAGGTAGGAATGATGAAAATGAAAGGGTACTATCACAAGTATGTTCAAGACACCCAATTATCAATAGGAAGCATTGTTGAGTCAGTTCTTAAACTTGTCAACTTATCAGTAGGAAATGTTATTGAGCAAGTTCTTAAACCTACCTACTCACATCGTCACCCAAAAGAAGGGTAGGCTAGTTGACAAAGGGATCCACTTCAGTTGCCAATCCCAACTATTAACATTTGATGATTACATAGAAGTGTTGATGGAATGGGAGGTAAGGAAGAAAGAGCTAGAGGAGATAAAAGAGAGGAAGAAAGAGAGGATCACACAAAAAAAGGATACATGCAAATTGTTAAAGAAAAAGGAGGGGAGGAAAAAAAGTAGATTTTTCATAAGGGAAAGGAAAGGCTAAAAGAATAATAAAAGGAGAAGGGGAGACAAAAGTGGGTAAAGGAAGTGAAGGAACACAAGGATGAGGAAAGGAGGCTTTAGGAGTAGCGCATGGATTTAGAAAGACACTAGATGTTAAAAAAATCCATCCACTCCATCCATGTCACTTCCTAAAGGTCATCCCATAGTGTGGGATATGATCACATCTATGTCATAAACCATTCATTGAATTATAATTGTGCTCTCTTTTCAGGATGATTAGGGGACATAACTCCCATTGTAGGGTTAAGGGCATTCCCCACCTCACCACCACCTACTTTTCCTAATTGGTTTCCCTAAATTATAGATAATTTTGGTTGTTGGTTTATAGTAAATTTCTATGTATTTTATTTCTAACTATGTTAATTTTTGTTAACTTATAGGTCAATACATGGCTGCCACATGTACTACAATGATTGAGCCAATATTTGAACAAGAATATTCATTTATTTGTAGTGCATTTAATTTTCAACTTTGTCTTATCTGTAAAAGTAACATACATAAATACAATCTGCAACATGTAATATGATGATTGAGCCAAGATGGTGAACAATTGAGTGTTAAGGATTTTCAATTTCAATTCCAATATTGGGGATCAAGGGTTTAATAAGTTATTTGCTTGATGGTTTCAATGTGATTTTTAATGCCTTTTGACTTCATTCCACTTTACAAATTGTATGTTTTTTAGATTCAATTTCACTCCTAAGGTTTATACAATTTATTGGTTGTAGGGTTTCAAATTTAGTGTTAAAGGTTTTTAATGCAACTCAAGGCCAACATCAGGGGAGAGGAGATAGAACATGCACATCCTAGCTTCAAGGGTCTACAGGGGTCACCACATGGACCCCACACCTAAATTATTTTCTGCATCCCTAGCTGGCCTAGTTGGCAACCCAAAATCAAAAGATGAGATCATTTTGAATTACCTCGCCACATGTTCAAAGATGATTGGTCGAAGGTAGGTGAAACTTCCCATTTTGGTGCATCGAAAAGGACGTGTGCAGTGTAAAATGTGTATGTAGAAGTTTTTCCTTATGTGTAGATTGGGGTGGCCACGTGGTATTTTTCCACAATGCCACCCTATCCACCACCCTAGCTGCCAATACTTCCCAGGGCCACCTTATGTTGCAACATTGCATTTGAGTAGTTTTTCAATGTTAATCTTAAACAATGTTAGCTGAATTATTTTTTCTTATCAACTTTCTATTCTTATCAACATGATACCTTAGGGCCAAGGTCAAGTACAATATCTATTCTTATCAATTCAATATCTACTTGCACAAAGTGGCTTCTATTTATAGAGCAACATGAAGTTGCATTTACTACGCATCAAGTCACCTTAATTTCACTTAAGGGGATGCCTTTTAACGTCAAAAATCTATTGAATAAACCTTCTTCTATGCGGATCAAAACACCTAACATTCCTTTCATTCCCACCCATTCTGGAGTATTCCATTAGTTGGGAGCTAAAAGGTACCCGACAGAGAAAACTACAAACATAGAATGTTTCCATTATCTACTTGATTATGGACCACCTTCCATTTCAACTTTGTGTGTATATACTAGATTCTTTCATTTTTTAACTTGTTTTTATTTTGTTTCTCACTTCATTTTTGAAGTGGTTGTAGGAGAAACCTTCATCTACATGTGGGATGCTCAAGATTTTGAGGTGGAGGAGGTAGACGAAAATGATGAGTGGTGGGAGGAGATATGGGAACTCATTTATCATTTGGTCTTTGATGCAAGTCAATAAAATCTATGTTGGTTGATTTTGTTTTCTTGTTTCGCTAACACTAACCTCCATTGTCTATTGTTTTGGATGTATTCCATTACAAACAAGTTATTTCTAATTTTTTGTTACTGAATGTTTGAGTGCAACATAATTAAAAAGTACAAAGGTTTCAAATAGTAGAGTGCCCTTGTTCTATTTGATATTGGCAGTGTTGTGTGCATATCTATCTATGAATGTTTCAGTGCAAGATAAGCACTGATTTGTTTCTAAGAATTATATTATATATCAATGAAAGGTTGATAGCACCTCATTTATAACACTCCAATTATTTGAGGTTATTCAAAGTGTTCACGCCTTGGCCCAATCATCATATTACACGTCATAGGTTGCATTGTAGAATAGGGTCTTAATAGAGTTGATATTGTTGACCTTTGAAGTTAGGGTGTGCACATTATGGCTCCTCATCCGTACAAAGTTACATACATACATACATACACACACACACACACACACACACACACACACACACACACACACACACACACATATACACACACATACATATACATACATACATACATATATACATGCACATATATACATACATAAATACATATATATACATGCACATACATATATACATACATAAATAGATATATGCATGCACATACATAGATACATACATACATACATACATACATACATGTAGTTGCATATATGAAAGCATACATAAATATATACATACATAAATATGTAAGTATGTATGCATGCATGCATTTATGTATGTTAGGGGATAACAGATTCTAATTTCAATTTTTATGGGTTTTCAATGATAGTAGTCATGTTAAGAGATTCCAAATTGATTTCAATTAATTAGTTTTAGGCTTTCAATTTTAGAGTTAAGGGTTTACAATTTCATTTCCAATTTTATTTTCAATTTAATAAGCCATATGCTTTATGGTCTCAAAAAAATGGATTAATGGTTTAATAAGTCATCTTCTTTATGGTCTAAAAAAAGGATTAAGGAATACACCAAATGTGCATTGCATTCCTTGAAAGGCATCACAAAGCACCCTATAATGAGCATGTTATAAATTTACCCGTAAATAGAAAGGATTGTAAGTAAGTGATTCAATATCTTCAATTGTGTTCATTTGAAATAAATTGATGTAGATTAAGGACATCCTAATTGTAGGATGCTTGTGATACCTTTAATGAAATTGAGCAATTCAGGAATACAACACGCTTTGCAGTCCTAAAAAAAGTGGTAACAAGTGATCATACAAGTGGCCATGGAGTATATGTATATATTCACATAATTTAATTCAGACAACACCTAAAGAAATACAATTCAATGTTAGACAACACCTAAAGAAATACAATTCAAAGTACATTGTATTTTTATAGAACTAGATTTTAAAGTGTATTGCAATCTAAGATCCTAAATCAAACATGCATTGCATTCCTAAAAGTGTTCAAAACTATACAAAGTGCATTGTAATCCTAAATCAAATGTGGACAAAAGCATTGAAAGATATCCAATAATTAAGGATATTGTAAAATATCTATAAAATATAAATAATTGTAAGTCACAACTTCCATATCTTTAATTTTGTTCATCTCAACACCACTTGTGTTGATTTTTCTAAATTAGTGTCACCTAAGGAGCTCCAAAATTGAAACAACAATTTATAATCTTGTTTGTATGTCAAGTTGTGCCTTACAAGACTTTCCACTCTAAATATTTTTGACGACATCCCAAATTAAAGGGCGCTTTCAATTCCTTAAATGGGATTACCCAAACATATATGAAAAACATAAGCATAACGTTATTACCATTAAACATAATCTGGTAGAAGTGGACCCAAAACATATTTATTATGAGAAACATGGAAATCGATGCTTTAATATGTATTAAGAAATGGTTCTTTCTTGTTTGAATTTTCAATATAAATGAACATGAATGAATCAATAGATAGGATAGATATGTGGAAATAAATTTAATAGTGGCATGTAAGAGAGTTCACAAGGTAGTATTGAATGGAGTTATAATGTTAATAGGTGTCTCCTAGTTGAATGTAAATGCAATTGCATGTTGAAGCATATGGTGGACACATGAAGTAATGGCAATTAGGGTGGTGGTAGTAATAACCATGAAATAGAATGAGTTGGTTTCGAAATCTACTTGTATGTTACAACTTTGTTGTGCTGGTGTGGTGTTTTTAATTTGAGCGCTCTTGTCAATTTGGTTTTTCAATTAGAATCTTTACTTGCAAGAATTCATTTGTTTGGTAAGCGAGACATGTATAATGGTTTAGGGTGGTATGTTCTTAATAGCAACTAGTGTTGTTATAAGTTCAATGGCATTGGCAATTGTCAAATAGTTTTGGGTTGGGGATCTATTTTGTCAGGCACAGTTGAGAGAAGGCTAGCTTCACAAATAAGTATGGTTAGAGAAGCATTGAAAACACCATAACTTAAAAAGATGAAGAAATATGACTATTGTTACCAAATTGGTTTGTGATGTTTGACTCATCAGAGGTGCAATTAGAAAAAATAGTACATGCATAAACCCTTAACACTATTATGGAAACCCTTTAAGTGATAAATTAAAATGGAAATCCTCAATAGAAAATAAATTCCAAATGAGATCATTTTTTGATTTGGGGTTGCCACCTCGTCCAGCTAGGGTGGTGAAAAAAAAGTGTCTAGAATCTACAAGAAGGCATATTGAAACCATTAAATATATAACATATTAAACCCTTAATTCCCAACTTTCGAATTGAAATTAAAAAAATCTACTACGCTAAAATTGAGAACCTTAAAATGATAAATTGAAATGAATTCAGAAAGCATTAACAATCACATTGAAACTATCAAGGCGATAACTTATTAAAATCTTGATCCCCAAGATTTTATTGAAATTGAAAACCCTAAACACTAAATGCAAAACCCTCCAACCAATAAATTGAAATGTATTCTATATCCCTTAGGAGTCGAATTGATTTCAAACAATAGATAACTTATTAAACCCAAGTAATTCACAACATTGCAATTGAAATTAAAATCATCTATGATACTAAACTTGACAACCTAAAGCCCATAAAAGGAAATGAAGTCAGAAAGTGATGCAGGAGCATCCTGGGTGTAAGAGCAATCTTGCATCACCCAAAAATATTTTTGTTTGCTTTTCAATAAGGGCTATCTTGTGCAGAGCTACTATTTATGGGAAATTGCTATTTTTAGTAAGTTGGTCATACGATCTCAGAATGTTCTGATTTCACAGTTGGAGGTTCATCTCAGTCATATCAGCCTGCCAGTAAAGTTTCATGGCTAGATCAAGTCTAGTTTTGAAGATATTGAAGATTTTCGGTATTGGCAGCAAGGTACAAAAACTTTGAGCTCAGTTTTGAAGGCTTTAGAGGCCCCAGATGAGGTTGAATTTTTGGCTGAATGAAGCTTTCCTAATTCAAGTGTTGCAAATCTCCTCGTGCCCTTTCTGAATTGGGGTCATAATAGTCAATCAGAGCAACTGGTGATGACTTATGGTCTCCGGAAGTCGGGCCACCTGAAATGGCAGAAAATAATTTTCCTTCAAAATTTTTGTTTAGGTTTCAAAAGTTATTTTGAGCCGACTTTGATGTAATAAGTTGAAAAATATAATAATTCTAAGTTTGGTCGGCCTTGTTGGCTAAAAATTTTGGAACCTTCCCAAGCGGTGGAAAATCGCCTATATAAGGAAGGCTGTAGTGTTGTCTTAGGTGGTTTAGGACAGTTTTGGGTAGTAGATCTGGGTATTGATTCGAGGCTTTGTCCTATAGAATATTGTAAGGGAATGCTCATGTGGCTTTGCATATGGTAATTCTGAAAGTTTGTAATTCCACATTTGTGGAGATAATAAGAAGCCAATTTTCAGTTCTTGCATATTGTTGTTATTTCTCTATTTCTGTTATGTGTTTGTGGTATTAAGGGGAGCACCTTTCATCAAGTGGTATCAGAGCAGAAGTTCCTGAGTGTGTAAATAGATTGCCGATTGTGAGGCAGTTTGCACCAGGACCGTGGTTAGGGTTTCAATGAGAAGCACAAAAATGCCTCCATGAAGGGAACGTGGTGGAAGAGCTAGTGTTGTAACATAGTTAGAGAACTGGAGAGACAAGTGCGAGCATTGCAAGAGGAGATTCGTACAGGGATGGATCTTAATGTCAGAGACGAAAGTGAGGATGAATCCGAAGAAGAAGATCAAGAAGGAGAAGTCGAAGTTTTGAATCAAGAGGAAGAAAGGCTTTTCTGGGCCATTTCCAAGATCGAGAAAAGACCTAAGATCGAGGTTCCTACATTTTCAGGGAATCTTAACCCAGAGGAATTGATCAATTGGATCAATGAATGTGAATAATATTTTGAGTATGAAGATATTGAGGATCCTGATTGGGTCAAGTTTGCGAAGGCCAGACTGAAAGGTCATGAGAAGATCTGGTGGCAATAGATTCAATTGGAGCAAAATAAAAAAGGGAAAGATAAAATCACAAGATGGGATTGGATGGTGGATAAATTGAAGCGACAGTTCATTCTTATTGATTATGAGCTTGACCTACTGAAGAAGATGCAAAGTTTGAAGCAAGTAGGAAGATCTGTCCAGGAGTATGTATAAAGGAGTTCTATCGAATCCTCATTAGAACAGGCCATGCGGAAGCTGATAAGGAGAAAGTTTCCCGTTACCTTAATGGGTTAAGGCCAAGCATTTAGGAAGAATTGAATCTGGTTTGAATGAATGGTATTGAAGAGGCATACCAATTTTCCCTAAAAGTAGAGGAAAAGATGAACAAGAAGTTTGAGAGCAGACAAAGCAGAAGAGGTCATGATGGAAGATCTAGTGGATGGTCATATGACGATCGAAATGAAGATCTAAAAAAGCAAGATGAGGCCAGTAATAGTCAGAATCAGAGAAGAGATAATTTCAATCATTTCCAAGATTAGAACAATAGAGATTAGAGAGGAAGAGGAAGAGGATAAGGTTTAGGGAGAGGAGGCTTCCGTGGAACATGTTTTCACTATGGAGAAGAAGGTCATAGGGCATTTGAATGTCCTCAATGCCAAGGAAGGACGGAAAGGAGAAATGAAGGCCAGGCCAGAGTTGCACATGTAGATGAAGATGCCAGATCATCAAATTCAGAAGATGCTGAAAGAGGAGAAACGCTGATTAATAGAAGAGTCTTGTTGAGTGGTGAGAATGAACCTGAACAAAGGAGGAGCTTGTTTTGCACTAGATGCAAGTGTGAGGGAAAATGTTGTGATGTGATTATTGATAGTGGAAGCACTGACAATTTGGTGTCAGAAGAGATGGTGACAAAGTTGAAGCTCAAGAGACAGAAACATCCACATCCATATCGGGTTGCCTGGGTGCAGGATGACCACAAGGTCATGGTCAGTGAACAGTGCCTAGTGAAGTTCAAGGTTGACGGGTACCATGATGAGGTACTATGTGATATCATATCTATGGATGCATGTCATATGTTGTTGGGTAGACCTTGGCAATTTGATAGATGTGTTGTACATGATGGTCGTGCGAATACCTATCCCCTGACAAAGGATGGAGTGTGACATAAGCTAAAACCATTGATGGAAATAGAAGAAAATGTATGTGGTAATGCAAGAATAACTTTTGTTGATAGAAAAAATTTCTTAGATGGTATGCGACATAAGCATATGTGTTTTACCTTAATTCCAAAGGCTGGGAAAGAGGAAGTAGAAGATGTACCTGTAGAAGTTGCATAATTATTGAATGAGATTCAGGATATTGTATTTGATAATGTGCCTGATGGATTACCACCAGTAAGAAAGATTAGTCATTAGATGGACTTGATTCCAGGAGCCAGTTTGCCAAATAAGGCATCACACAGAATGACACTAGCAGAAAGTGAAGAGTTGAAGACAGATTTGAAGTTTAGTTCATCACATCATCCATAGAATGTATATGGAAGTAGTCCTAGAAATGCATCTGAGTTGAGAAAGATAAATAAAGGAGAAATAAGTAGTGCTGAAGCTGAGGATTTTGCAGAATATTTGAAGAACATCCATGAGGAGGTGAGGAAGCACATTACCAAGATGAATGCGCAGTATAAGGCTAAGGCAGATAAGAAAAGGATGCATAAAGAATTTCAGGTTGGAGATGAAGTCATGGTTCATTTGCGGAAGGAGCAGTTTCCGGTTGGTACATATAACAAGTTGAAAATGAAGAAGTTCGGGCCATGTAAGATACTAAAGAAGCATGATTCAGGAAATGCATATGAGGTCGAGTTTCCTACTGAGCTAAATATTTTACCAGTATTTAATGTTTTAGATCTGACAGAGTATCATGAAGAAGGTGTTGAAGATGAGGTTACAACAGCACAGTGGAGTATTCCGACAACCAGTTCAGATATCAAGGAGATTGAAGAGATATTGGATAGTTGTGTTGGTAGAAGCACAAGAAACGAGACATATGAAGAGTATTTGGTCAAATGGAAAGGATGACCTATTGAAGATTCATCATGGCTAACAAAGGAGGTTAACCGTCTTGGTTTTCCTCTTCACACCTAAGTCGTGATAGGGTCACTTCTCAAATTACCCCTGGTGTCTGATGCAGGAGCATCCTGGGTGTAAGAGCAATCTTGCATCACCCAAAAATATTTTCGTTTGCTTTTCAATAAGGGTTATCTTGTGCATAGCTGCTATTTATGGGAACTTGCTATTTTTAGTAAGTTGGTCATACAATCTCAGAATGTTCTGATTTCACAGTTGGAGGTTCATCTCAGTCATATTAGCCTGCCAGTAAAGTTTCATGGCTAGATCAGGTCTAGTTTTGAAGATATTGAAGATTTTCGGTATTGGCAATAGGGTACAGAAACTTTGAGCTCAGTTTTGAAGGCTTTAGAGGCCCAGGATGAGGTCAAATATTCGTCTGAATGAAGCTTGCTTAATTTAGGTGTTGCAGATCTCCTCATGCCCTTTCCGAATTGGGGTCATAATAGTCAATCAGAGCAACTGGTGATGACTTATGGTCTCCAGAAGTTGGGCCACCTGAAATGGCGAAAAATAATTTTCCTTCAAAATTTTTGTTCAGGTTTCAAAAGTTATTTTGAGCCGACTTTGATGTAATAAATTGAAAAATAAAATAATTCTAAGTTTGGTCGGCCTTGTTGGCTAAAAATTTTGGAACCTTCCTAGGCGGTGGAAAATTGCCTATATAAGGAATGCTGTAGTGTTGTCTTAGGCAGTTTGGGATAGTTCTGGGTATTGATTCGAGGCTTTGTCCTATGGAATATTGTAAGGGAACGCCCATGTGGCTTTGCATATAGTAATTCTAAAAGTTTGTAATTCCACATTTGTGGAGATAATAAGAAGCCAATTTTTTGTTTTGCATATTGTTGTTATTTCTCTATTTCTGTTATGTGTTTGTGGTATTAAGGGGAGCACCCTTCATCATAAAGCATTAATAATCACATGGAAACCATCAAGAAAATAACTTATTAAACCCTTGATCCCCAACATTGGAATTAAAAATGAAAACCCTAAACAGTAAATTTGAAACCCTATAGCCAATAATTTGAAATGAATTCTATATCATTGTGGAGGGAAATTAATTTCAAAAAATAGATATCTTATTAGACCCTTAATTCCCAACATTGGAATTGAAATCGAAAACATATACTACACTAAAATTGACAATGTAAAATTGATAAAAGGAAATGAAGTCGGAAAGCATTAACAATCACATTGAAACCATCAAGCAAATAACTTATTAAACCATTGATCCTCAACATTGCAATAAAAAATAAAAACCCTATACAATAAATGTGAAACCCTACAACCAATAATTTGAGATGAATTCTATATCACTATGGAGGGAAGTTGATTTCAAAAAATAGATACTTATTAAACCCTTAATTCCCAACATTGAAATTGAGATTGAAAATATATACTACACTAAAATTGACAACCTAAAAATGATAAAAAGAAATGAAGTCAGAAAGCATTAACAATCACATGGAAACCATCAAGAAGATAACTTATTAAACCCTTGATCCCCAATATTGGAGTTAAAAATGAAAACCCTTAATAGTAAATTTGAAACCCTACAACCAATAAATTGAAATGAATTCTATATCACTTTTGAGGGAAATTAATTTGAAAAAAAAATGTCTTATTAAACCCTTAATTTCCTATATTGGCCGAATTGAAATTGAAAACATCTACTACACTAAAATTGACAAGCTAAAAATCATAAAAGGAAATTGAAATTAACACTAAATTTGAAACCCTACAACCAATATATTAAAATTAAAATTGAAAACCCTTAACACTTATCATAGCATTCATCCCTAAAAGTGGAATTGAAGTTGCAAACCCTTCACAGTAAAATAGAGAACCTAAAAATGATAAAATAAAATGATTTCAAAAAGCATTAACAATGACATTGAAACCATTATGCGAATAACATATTTAACCCTTAATCCCCAACATTGGAAGTAAAATTAGAAACCCTTAACTTTAAATTAAAAACCCTATGATAAACTAGTTGAAACAATTTGTATATCCCTTAGGAGTGAAATTGATTCCAAAAAAAAGGTTTCTCAAAGCCTTAATACCTAAAAGTGGAAAGGAAATTGTAAACTCTTCACAGTAGATTTGAGAACCTAAACTAATAAAATAAAACAAATTCGGAAAGCATTAACAATCACATTGAAACCATTAACTAGATAAAGTTTATTAAATCCTTAATACCCAACATTAGAAGTGAAATTGAAAACCCTTATCAATAAATTTGAAACCCTACAACAAACAAATATAAATGAATTGTATATCCCTTAGGAGTGAAATAGATTCCAAAAAACTATTACAACTTATCAAAGCCTCAATCCCTAATAGTGGAATTATAAAATTGCAAACCCTCCACACTAAAATTGAGAACCTAAAATTGATAAAAAAAATAAAAATTGGAAACCATTAACAATCATATTGAAACCATGAAACAAATAACTTATTAAACTCTTAACCCCCAACATTGGAATTGAAATCTAAACTACTTAACATTCTTAACCCCAACCACTTGTCGTCGTTGTCTACCTTCTTCACCTCAAAATCCTGAGCATCTCACACACAAACAAAGGTTTTTCCTGCAACCACTTCAAAATCAAAGTGAGAAAATGAAAAACAAAATGGAAACAAGCTCAAAAATGAAAAAATCCATTAAATACCTACAAAGGCAAAGTGGAAGGTGGTCCATGAGCGAGCAGATAATGGCAGCACTCCATGTTTGCGGGGTTCTCTACTAAGGAAATTTTGGCTCCCAATTGATGTAAGACTCTAGATTGGGTGGGAATGAAAGGAATGTTAGGTGTCTCAATCATCGCATAAGAAGGCATATTCAATGGATTTGTGATGTTAAAATGCATCCCCTTTAGCAAAATTAAGGTGACTTCATGCGTGGTAAATGCAGCTGCATGTTGCAGTCAAAGCTGTTCGCGGGAAGTATTGGTAGTAGGGGTGGTGGATAGGGTGGTGTTGTGGAAAAATACTACGTGGCCACCCCAGTCTATATGCAAGGCAAAAATCCTAGGTATGCCTTAGTTGTTGTGCACGTCCCGGTCGATACACTAAAATGACAAGTTTCGCCTACCTTTGACCAATCATGTTTGAACACATGGTGAGGTAATTCCAATGTGATCAAATTTTGATTTTGGGTTGCCAACTAGGCCAGATAGGGGTGCGAGAAAAAATAGGTGTGGGCTCTGCGTGGTGACTCACATGGACCCCCGATGTTAGAGTTCTCACATTTTGGCTCCTCTCCCCTAGTTATCTAATAGGAAATGCCAACGAATACTAGGAAGAAGTTCTATGCCTACTAGCAAATTTGCGTAAAACATATCCAAAAGTTTATAGGGAGTGCCAAAAATGAGGCTTGCATAAAAGGGGATGACTTGAAATTGATGTGATGTAATTTTTTCAATTGAGAATTGAAAAACACTAGAGAAAAGACAAAAAAGATGTTTGAAATGCCAAACATGAAGCTTTCAAAAGATGCATAATAAAACCTACAGAAGATCAATGCAATTAAACTCATTTTTCAAAATAATATTTTGACATAGTATACCATTTGGTAAAAAAGATTCAGAAATTACGAGTACAAGGACATTACTAATTACTAATTGCACATTGCAAAATAAAGTGTAAACAAATTATTAAATAAATTAATTGCACCTGTAATAGTTTTGGCATTGCGACAATCACACCACAAATAGTCCTGGAACTGCAATCCTTCTAGAATGGATGCTAAAGATGATCGTCTCATCGATATCGTGAAAATGCAATTCGCTAAGCTAGAATTTGTATGAATATTTTCAAAGGTCTAAATAAATTCAAAGTGATTTTGATCTAAATTGCACCTGATCCTTCTAATTGTCACTCAAGTTTTTGAAAGAGTTTCATTTTGTGCTAACCAATTTTTCCTTGAATAGAATGTTCAAGGATATACTTAGATTGAACTTCCCCAAATACATCAATCTAGGTCTCCATGTTGCACTTTCCTCTTATTTCTTCTTCCTGTAAGCATGATAGACATTAATCAATAACATCATATGAATAAAACTGAAGATCTATTGGACGAAGTGACAGAATAAATAAATAAATGGTGATACCCATGAAAATAGATAGCTAAAATCTGCCATTCTCTCAACTGACTCGCTGCATTTGTCAACATCTTACAACTGCGTAACACTTTCTATGTGAAAATGAATGAGAAAAATGCGTCCCCTTCTCCTTGTTGCTGAAGGGGATGACATATGCCCTTTTGTGATTCATTGATGGTCCTAGGCTATGGCGTTGGTGTGAGTACTATTTGTTCACTAAATAGCAACCTAGTATGTTTGGATGGCCCTTACTTGGAGAAACTATGGAGTCCCTAAAATGGCAAAGAAACAAAGCCTCTTCTATGCTTTTCGCCACACGAGTACAAAAGTATGGCAAAATCTCCACCATAGAAAGAAACTGCCCAAGAAAAAGACAATAAAGAGTGTCACATTTGACGTGGTTTTCACTATATTCAAGTGGTGACGCAGATAAAAGGGAACAAGATTTGTCTAAGATTTATCCTATTATGAGTTTGTCAGGCGTGAGGGGATGCATGGTACTTGTTCGTTGAAAACCATCAAAGAACCATCAAAGCATTGTAAAGGATGATCGGTAAAGCATTTATTGACAGTTGTTTACTCGTGTGAGACAACTTGGGGCTGCCAGCAACCTCAAAGGGGAAGTCTATCAGCTAAGACCCATCAAAGCGTTATAAACCATGATCAGCAAACTATTTATCGACGGTTGTTTATTGGTGCGAGACAACTTTCGATTGCAAGCAACCTCAAAAGGGAAGCTTATCAGCTAACAAGTTGCTAGCTGAAATACGTTCAATGGCAATGCCCTTTCTTTACTTTTAGCGAGGGGTCTGTCTATAATGTTGTTCAACGATAATCTATGTTTAGTTTGATTTCTTCTGTGGTAGATAGATTCAAGGACGTCCTAGATAAAATTATGTCAATCTACGTATTAATACTACCATTGTAGTGGTAATCTTCGTCTATGGCTTTGTAATTTAAATTTGATATTAATTTTGTATTACTACAATACATGCCTCGAGTAGCCTCGCATACGAGATCTCTTCTTTTTCTCTTTATATTTTGCATTATTATTTATGTATTGTATTTTATCTGGTGTCATAGTTAGAAGAACATTTACCTGAGTAAACATGTGGTGTAGTTTTCTACACATATTTGCATATCTGTAGCATATGTATTTAATACTCATTTTCTTCTACTCCTTTAAAAATACTACTAGTTACTAAGATTCCCATCATCAAAACGAGTCTTTACAGAATTTAAGTTCATCCTGGTAGTTTGGTATTTAAGATTTGCATTTCCATCATGATTATGTACAGGTATATATAACTCTCTTAGATCCGACTGAGCACGATTACTTTCTGATATATACTCTCCCTTGAGTCATTCTCGACGCACATACTTTCTGATATATACTGCCAGGGTACACATGGCTCTGATCGCCCTTCTCGCTCTCTTCCTCGTTCTTATCTATGGTTCGACTGCTGTCGCACAGGATTACTATGCGCCTCCTCCTCAAGACTCGGGGAGCATTGCCCCTCCTCCTCAAGACTCGGGGAACATTGCGTCTCCCCCTCCTCAAGACTCGGGGAACATTGCGTCTCCTCCTCAAGACTCGGGGAGCATTGCCCCTCCTCCTTCTCAAGACTCGGGGAGCATTGCCCCTCCTCCTCAAGACTCGGGGAACATTGAGCCTCCTCCTTTTAACATCACTGGTGGAACCGGTGGAAATGAAGACAGTACAACTCAGGATTCTAAGAAAGTTGTTCTGATTACAGTCTTCACCTGCCTATTTTTACTATGCATTTTAGTACTTGCAGTTGTACGGTGGTATCGTAGAAGAAGAAAAGCCAGTGGGGAGGCAAGAGAAGAAAGTGGTCGGGAGACGAGAGAAGACAGAGATGTGGAGCTGGACGAATGTTTTTCTCGAAGACCACGCAAGTTCTCTTATGACGAGCTCTGTGCTGCGACTAGAAACTTCTGCGACTCTGAAAAGCTTGGGCAAGGCGGCTTCGGTGGCGTCTACAGGGGCATCCTGCCCGGCACGACGGAGGCGGTGGCTGTGAAGAAAATATCCCATGGTTCCAAACAAGGAAGAAAGGAGTATATTTCTGAGGTTACAACAATCAGTAAGCTCAGACACCGGAACCTTGTGCAACTTTTAGGATGGTGCCATCAAAAAGAAGAGTTACTTCTGGTCTACGAATACCTGCCAAACGGAAGTCTGGATAAGTATTTATTCGGGAATCAGAACGCTGTCTTGAATTGGGATCGAAAGTATAGCATTGCTTGTGATATAGCTGCTTCTCTTGTTTATCTTCACGAGGATTGTGAGCAGCGTGTTGTGCACAGGGACGTGAAGGCAAGTAATGTAATGTTAGATTCTGACTTCAACGCAAAACTCGGGGACTTTGGCCTGGCTAGACTGGTGGATCGCGATCAAGCAACCTCTCCTACGACCGTGGTGGCGGGGACATATGGGTACCTGGCACCGGAGTATGTATATACGGGAAAGGCCAGTATAGAATTCGATGTGTTCAGTTTTGGAGCTGTCACTTTGGAAATTGCCTGTGGTAGGCAACCGCTGGATCCGAGCTTGGATAAAAGACTTGTCGAATGGGTTTGGGATTTGTATGGCCAGGAGAGGCTATTGGATTCAGCGGATCTCAAATTGCATGGGAATTTCAAAGCCGACGAAATGGAGCGACTGCTGTTGCTGGGATTGTTGTGCTCTCATCCTGATCCAAAGGCAAGGCCTAAAATGAGAGGCGCTAAAGATCTTGAAATTTGAAGCCCAATTGCCAAATGTTCCTCTGAAGTTGCCTGCATTTGTATGTGACTATCAGTCGTCTTCAATGCCGACCGGGTATGGATCTTCTGTTTCATCCACTATGACAGGTACATCTGCATCATCCAGCTCGGCTATGCATCAGCCATTTTCTTCTTCTTCTACTGGTTCGCGCAACGAACTCAATTCCAAGCCTCTTTTATACAGTGTAGAAGATCACGTCGCGGTTGGAAAAGGTTCGCGCATCGAATCCAGGTCCATTTGAAAGCTGGTTATCCACTTCTTACGGTACCAAGATGGTTGGCACCGTAATTTCTCCGTTTTTCCATGTTAATATTATGTTTTTTTTTTTTTTTTTGGTGGCATGACTTAGAATTAAGTGTTCTAAATTTAGGTTGTGTGAATTTATAATATCTGTATGCTAAGTTTCAGGATTTTGTAGAATTGTTAAAATAGTTTTTAAAACCCTTGTAATGCATTCTTCATCTATGATCTCTACGATCAGTTGATGTTTGATCTTACTATCAAAAAGCTTTTTGTAATTCTATTAGATGAATGAAGAAAGATCTGTGTGCTTATTGTTGTGCAGCAATTAACGTGTGTCTAATTCAAGTGTTGCAATGTTGAAGCTCAGGGATCTCATCAACAACTACACGTTTGAGAACATTACGATATCTGTAATGTGCTTGAAAACAATTAAAGCGTCTACACGTTTAGGCATTACTTGCAAACTTATTATTTTAGCTCTTCTTGTCTTGACAGTCTTCCTGCTTTTTTGACGGTCATACCATTGGTCATGAAGAAGGAAATTTGTTCATTCGTTTGCTGCTCTGTTGTTTCTTTTGGCTAAAGTTGAAAGAAAGAAATCCAACATCCTGGGAGGACAACTTGATGAACTGAACTTGTAAATCTCTCAGCTTGCTAAGCTTAAGTATGTCTATCTTCTGTAATTTTAGACAGTATCTATTATGTTTATTGAAATGCTATTTTTTAAGCTTGTAATCTACCAGTGCCTCTTTGGATTGTATTTTTTATTCTTTAGATCAAGGTTTAGGCTGCTATATAACTCTGTATATGTTTGAATATGTTGGTATTCTTCATCTTTGTATTTTTTAATTCTTAATTCAGTTTTAAAAAACAATAAAAAAACTTAATCACAAGGGTAAAATGAATGTGGAATGGTACAAGGATAGTGCAAAGTAATTTGATTGAGAAATACACGCTTCAAAATGGGTACAAATAATATAGATGCATGACATAATACAGGACATAGGAGATAGGTTACAATGGGACATAATGCTACAAAAAGGTATAAATCAGAGAGACGTGGGACAAACATTTCTGAAAGCAAAATTACGAGATGAGGGTATTTTATTTCACACATTCAAGAGTTTTTTTTGGTTTGCTTCGGTGTTATTTAATAAAATCTTGATAATCATACGCATGTATTCCAAAGTGATTCACATATGTTAGTATGTGCATGATCAAATATGCTAGATTATTTTCTTTATTTGAGTGTAGATGCTAATTCTAGATATTATGTAATCAAATGTTGTTAAGTAATGGTAGAAATTATAACTCAATTTTTAATATGTGTACGATTAATTTTTATACATAAATATAATTTCAAATCATGAGTGATTATGCATAGTGTATGATGGGACTAGCCACTTAAATATTGATATTTATTTTTGCATATGATTGAATCAAAATCATGATCAGAAGGACAAACTTGTATTTTTAAACATGAATGAAGTCATACAACTAGGTTTATAGCTATATGTTCAATAGGATTGGATTATGGATAAGGATTGACTTAATGACCATAATCAAAAAAATAATTTAATTTAAATAATATTGTACTCACATAAGTATACAAATAAGCACAAGGGTAAGTGGTATAAAGTTGGGTATGCTGGCTCAACCATGCATAAAAATTGCATCACCATTATTTTTTGTCCCTCACTTGAAGGTCCATGTGAATCTTTAAGTAATAATTATGCATCTCTAAGTATATACTCGTTCTCAAACTTGCATAAAGTAGATGCGATAGAGATATGAACCTATAGTTTATACAAAGATGAAGATTAGCCTTTCATATTTTTAGTTTATTTTGATATGTTATCCTATGAATTTTACAAGACAAGGATATCTCCTTTGAGTATATTGTAACTCACAAGATAAATGAAATGCAATTTAATGAGAACATTAGTGCTCATGTATGCCCCCACCCTTCACTTGATTGACCAGCCTCATATAGTGTAATTGATTGGAGAAAGATCTTACTAAATTAATCAATGATACGTTCATGAGCATTTAAGAGTAAATTGACAATAAATAGCCATAAAATAATTTTAATCATAATCATATAATAAAATTATGAATAATAAGTGTGCAATCACATTAGTTATTTACACATGAAAGTATAAGAATCGTAACTAGAATGCTACACACGATGAGACGTGTAACAATGGACTAGAGATAAATTCAAAGATAATAGCATTGCCCCATCTTGGGTGTAATAATGGTAATGTAGTTTACAATAGATAAAATAATCATAGAAGCACAATAAGTAAATCCAATATGGAATTCATGAACATGAGCACACATAAACTAGATAGATAGGGTAACAAAGAACAAGACAATTGTGATGTAACCCTCTCGAGCAAAAGCAACTATAAAAACTTACAAAATCTATTGTGGCATCTGTAATTGCAATAAAAAATAGGGTAAGATTAGTATATGATGTTCATAGAATCAATGACAAGAAGGCCAACAAAGTAAGTGTGATAGATAAAAGATAAATGATGTAAAAGCCCAAAAGTGGGGAAGATAAAATTAAATATATTATAGACACCTAAAAATAGTCAGGATAATCCAAGTGAGCAATCAAAGGAAAAATAAAAAAATTATTGAAATCAAGGCCAAAGAGAATTAATTAAATAAAAAAGATCATTTAATTATGCAATTGATCTTAATCAAATTAATTCTATAGTTGAATTAAATCAAATCCAACCCATTCAAGGGGTACACATGGCTAAGGAAATTAAATAAATTGATTAATTAATTCCTAAAATTCCTCACCTATCACATGGGAAGGAATTAAATCAACCAATAGGAATTAAGGTTGAACTCACATGGATCAAAGCCAAATTGATTCTCCATCACTCACCTTGAGAATGAATTTGAGCCACTTATTTTGTCTCTTTCTCCCAATCTTTGAGAATAAAATATTTAAATTGTCTCACCATTTGAAACCATTACCTTGACCCAAACTTGATCATGGTTAAACTTACTCCACCCCCTAAGCTTGATAAAATCTATAAATAGAGAGTAAAAATCAGGAGAAAGGATCCATTCTAATTTAGTTAATTGCATCCCTATCATATGAATTTTAATTTGAAAGCATAATTTTAGCATGTTAGAATAATTGAGAAAAGATAGACCTTTAAATTCATCATTATAGCTTCAAATTCTCATTTTAGAGTTGTCTCTAATGGATGCTAGCCGAGAACATTACATTAGCTTCTTTAATTAGAGACCCATGAGATGTTCTCGCATTTAGATTTTGATTCAAATTTGTTTTAAAAGCTTAATTATATTCAATTGAGTTGATATCTTAGAAAATTAATTTCATGAAGGTATTCAATATACACAAAATGGCACCCACCGTGGGCCAAAGGCCTGTACTAATCAAATTTTATGTTTATTTGCTAAATTTGTATGAGTTTGTGTTTGAATTCTCTATTTTATAGGTGAAGTAGCGCGTACAAGTAGTGAAGTAGCACATTCAAGGAAAATTTTGATGCATTTACGTGGAGAAATAGTGCGCCTGCACAAAAGTTTGATGCCTTTGCATCGGGTGTCAGCTCGTAGAAGAACTTTCTATCCTTTGTCTTCTATTATTTTAGAGATTATACCTTGACCTCGTAGCGCTTACAATTATTGTTTCAACACTTATAATATTTTCTGTCATTTTAGTAATGCTTTCTAGAATTAAACTGTCGGCATTTAAAAGATTTTGTAGCGTGTAGGAAAAGCTACTTAGTGCATATAAAATTTTTGTAGCGCATACAGTAGACAAAATGATGCGTACAATAGTTTCTATAGCATGTACTACTGGGTATTTTAAAATTTAAATTTTGCAGGTTTAATGACAAATTTTCTGTGTTTTGTAAATGACATGATATAAAAAGGTCTGAAAACTTGAATCGAGAGGCAACAGAGAGGATAAACAAGCAAAAAGGAGGTTGAGAAAGGAAAAACAAGTCCATTTGAATAACTTTTTGGAAGATTCCAAGCAAGAAGAGGAGGCCTATGAGAGGTATATACAAATAATTCAAGCTTATAAATCTATATTTGCATCTCGTAATTAGATTTTTGATCCTTAGGATTCATAAGTATTAATCAATTTGAGGAAGGAAAGAAAACATTAATTTGCTTTGATTTCTTCACATTTGTCTTGAATTGTACTGTACTAACATTTTTGTGAAGAGGATGCTAAAGAGTTGGAACTATCCCCTGTTAGGAATAGAGATCTTTAATAGAGATAATTCAATATTGTTTATTTATGTTATTCACAACTATTATCTTTTGTATATTTACTAAATTA
Source organism: Chamaecyparis obtusa (assembly GCA_027943335.1). Lineage (NCBI taxonomy): Eukaryota > Viridiplantae > Streptophyta > Pinopsida > Cupressales > Cupressaceae > Chamaecyparis > Chamaecyparis obtusa. Next base: position 226,334 of record BSBK01006312.1, read on the forward strand.
TAAATGCAAATATATGTACTTTGTATGTTGTTGTGGTAATAACATGAACACTATAATATAGATGTTTTTCCACAACCACATACAAAGGCATATATATATAAAATATAATAGTCATGTCTATGTAGAGACATGACCATACATGGCTTAAGCCACGCATGGTCATGTCTTTACATAGACATGTCCTTTCACTTTGGCATTATTTATACATAATACTTGGCATTGTTTATACATAATACTTCATTGTTTAGTGTTACGTATAACTATCTTATGATAGTTATCATAACACATATTAATAAATGTGTTACAATAACTATCATACGGTAGTTATCGTAACCAAAGATAACCAATACAATAGTATCGACTACGGTCAATTTCATATGCAATAACAGTCTTGTAGAATATAAGGAATCTGATCCAATACATGTTAAATATATGTTATATGTAATCAACTAAAGTCGATTCATTCAAGCATATCAAATCTAATCAACACACACACACACACACACATACACACACACACATATTGATATGTCAATCAGATCGAAGCTATAATTTAACACTCCCTCTTAGCAAGAGAGGATTGATCAGAATCAAGATCTCAAGATGTGAGTGTTATTGAAATCCTCGACTCAATTCAAAACTGGATATAACACTTAGTCACTTTATATCAGGGTAACGACAAGGTCCAAAACACAAGTTTAATATACTCAACATGATAGAAGAAATTATCACAATCCTCGACTCAATTCAGAACTGGATTTAGTGATAAGTAATGGTGTCAAGATATCCGGTGCAATCCAGATCAAAAACTTGAAACACACGTTATCATAATCCCCGACTAAATTCAGAACTGGATTTAAATGATAACTTAAATAGGTCACACTATTGTAGGTCGTCACCTCACAATAGTGAACTCACACACATGAAAGATCGTCACCTTTCAAAACACACAATATTGCGATATTTTATTTATTTTATTCATGAATACATCAATTTACATAATAGAGAGATTTAATCTCAAAAATTTACTCACAACTTAATCATACCAAGTTTCTTTCTGAAGTACTCGATTTTCAACTTTGCAAGAGGCTTGGTAAAGATGTCAGCATTTTGTTCTTCAGTTCTAATGTAGACCAATTTGATAATATTTTTGTCTACCATGTCTCTTATGTAGTGGTAAGGAATTTCTATGTTCTTGGAATGATTGTGAAAAACTGGATTCACTAAAAGTTTAATGCATCTTTGATTGTCAAAATGAATTATAGTAGGCCTTAGAGGCTTTCCAAACAATCCAATTAGTAACTTCCTCAACCATACTGCTTCTCGATCTCCCATCGAAGTAACCATATATTCTGCTTCAGTAGAACTTTGAGCGACCGTTGATTGCTTCAATAGTGCTTTTACAGTCAATTGAATTTCCATCCCAGTCAGAGTTAGAGAATCCTTGAAGTTGTATCTCAACATTCTCATATTTTAGGCCCATTCCAATTGTACCACGTAGGTATCTTATAATATGTTTAGCAGTTGTTAGGTGAATCTTCTTTGGTTCACACATGAAATGACTTAAAAAATTTGTAGCATAGCAGATATCAGGATGAGTGTTTACTAAGTATAAAAGAGATCCAATTAGCTGTCTGTAATATGAAGGATCTGTAGGTTTTGAATTTGTGGCTTCATCTTTGATTTTATGAAGATTAGTTTCCATTAGAGTGGTTAATGGTTTACAATCCATCATACCAAATCTGGTTAAAATGTCCACAGTTTATTTTCCTTGATTTAGGAAAATATAGTTTTCTTTTTGTAATACTTCTACTTGCCTAAGAAGTAGTGTAACAACCCTAGATCCTGTTAGAATAACTGAGAGGGAGGTGAATCAGTTAGATCAGTTATCCTACAATCCCAAATGCAAAGATGTACCTTATCAAATAATTCCAACAAATTATGCAGCTCGATAACATAAAATATCAATTTGTTTGTTCATTTTACCGATTACTAGTTAAATAGCTAATTGTGATTATCGACCAAATCAAGTATGCAGTATGTAAAGTATGATAGTAAAACATTCATCACAAATAACACATAACACAATGATTTAACGTGGAAACCCTGTTAAGGGAAAAACCACATGGGACCGGTAACCCAAAATAATTCACTCTTCTGAAGTGAGCATGGTGAAGAGCCAAGCCTGTTAAAGGTTACAAACACACTGCTAGGTGTGACCTTGTTAGAGGATTTATCACTAACAATTAACTTTCGACCAGCATTCACTATGGGGTCAACAAGATAACAATGTACATTCTCTGAATGACTTAGGGCAGAATAAAAGACTGTTAAGTCCACCCGGTTAAGAGATTTTCTAAATCAATGGTTAAATCTTATATAGGGGTAAGTGCACAAAGATGGGGGACCAAAAAGGGGGTATAAGATGCCACTTTTTTCCTGAAATTAGCAAACTCTAAACTTCAACAAGAAATTGAAGATAGTTAGACTCAAAATTTTAAGATGTGACAAAAACAAGAGTTGTAATACTTTGAATCTAGCTCCTAAACTACTAACTTATTTTGAAAATGGTGTAGATTAAGGCCCTCAAAAAGGGGGAGCACAAAAAGTGGTCCTATTTTTTGTCCAAAAACATAACATAGCGTCTGGTGTGCTCCCCCTAAAATGTTAACTTTTTTTTTGAATTTTTTTAATCGCTCCAGTGATAAGTTAGCTAACACCACGTAATTTATCCTGGATTTTTTTGGTAATTTTTTGATGAACGTATAATTTTTGATGAATTTACGAAGTGCACACATCCTGAAAACATGAAATTTCTGTGTGCTCCCCCTAGAAATTTTTTAAAACTAATCAAAAATTAAATTTTCTTTTTTTTTAAAAGTGTGTAGAATGGAGTCTAGTTTCTAAAAATGTAACTTATTGTAAAATTCGATGAACGAGCCAAAATCTATGCCCAAAATACTGCATGTTGGTTTTTTATAAAAAATGGACATACACACAAAAGAAATTAGAGTTGAAAAACTTAACATAATCAATATGCTTAGATAGCTAATAGGGAGGTCTGCAATATCACGTCATTTGATTTTTACGTTCTTGAGCCACAAGTAAACCGGACGAGGAGCACACAAAAAAAGATGTCATTTTTTTGTATGTCTACTGGAAAACACATCTCAGGCCTATTTCAATCGTCCAAGCCTTTGGGTTGCATCTCCAAGGAAAATCCAAGCCTTAGGATTGGTAAATTCAAATCCTTTACAAAGTGTGCACGCCCTATAGGGCATGCGCACTATGTAAATTTATGATTTTCATAGCGCGCTCGCGCTATGAAAATCATAAATTTACATAGGGTATGCGCCCTATGTAATATATATATATATATATATATATATATATAGAGAGAGAGAGAGAGAGAGAGAGAGAGAGAGAGAGAGAGAGAGAGAGAGAGAGAGAGAGAGAGAGGGGTAATTTATACAAAGAGAGGGGGGGTAATTTATACAAATATAACATTTAAGTATAAGTTTGATAATTTTAATTTCTTATACTTTAAGTTATATTTGTATAAATTATAAAATATAATGCTTTCAGGATGTTTGGGATAGGTTCCAACTTCATAGGAGTTAACATACAGATTCTAGATTTGAAAAATTCCAGACTTAGCCAAATTTCAAGATTCAGCAAGCCTTTAGCAGGGTTACCTCCCACAATCCATCATGGATTTCTAAGGTCAAATTGAAGCTGGAAAAAGGATTTCCAAAGGGTTTTAACTCGTTTGATCACAAATCACTTAGTTTTGACCCCATCTCTACGACAAACTTAGCTTAGCTCTCACCCAAATCTCTCTCTCTCTCTCTCTCTCTCTCTCATCCACTCTCTCTCTTTCATTACCCTCCCTCTCTCTCTCTCACACACACACACACACACATCACCCTCTCTCTATCCCCCTTATCTACTCTCTCTCTCTCTCTCATCACCCTCTCTCTCCCCCTTATCTACTTTCTCTCTCTCTCTTCTCACATCACCCTCTCTCTCCCCCTTATCTACTCTCTCTCTCTCTCTCCTCACATCATCCTATCTCTCCTCCTTATCTACTCTCTCTCTCTCTCTCTGGAGAGTGGGAGAGAGAGAGAGAGAGAGGGGGGTAATGAAAGAGAGAGTAGATAAGGGGGAGAGAGAGAGGGTGATGTGAGAAGAGAGAGAGAGAGAGAGAGAGGGTAATGAAAGAGAGAGAGTAGATAAGGGGGAGAGAGAGAGGGTAATTACTCTCTCTCTCTCTCCTCACATCATCCTATCTCATCCCCTTATCTACTCTCTTTCATTACCCTCTCTCTCTCTCTCTCTCTCTCACTCTAGAGAGAGAGAGAGAGAGAGAGAGAGAGAGAGAGATGGTGATATATATATATATATATATATATATATATATATATATATATATATATATATATATATATATATATATATATATATATATATATATATATATATATATATATATAGAGAGAGAGAGAGAGAGAGAGAGAGAGAGAGAGAGAGAGAGAGAGAGATTTGGGTGAGAGCTAAGCTAAGTTTGTCATAGAGATGGGGTCAAAACTGAGTGATTTGTGATAAAATGAGTTAAAATGCTTTGGGAATCCTTTTTCCAGCTTCAGTTTGACCTTAGAAATCCATGATGGATTGTGGGAGGTAACCCTGCTGAAGGCTTGCTGAATCCTAAAATTTGGTTAAGTCTGGAATTTTTCAAATCTAGAATCCGCATGTTAACTCCTATGAAGCTGGAACCTATCCCAAACATCCTGAAAGCATTATATTTTATAATTTATAAAAATATAACTTAAAGTATAAGAAATTAAAATTATCAAAATTAAAATGATCAAACTTATACTTAAATGTTATATTTGTATAAATTACCCTCTCTCTCTCTCTCTCTCTCTCTCTCTCTCTCTCTCTAGTTTTTCATAGTGCGCACGTGCTATGTAAAAATATGGATTACACTTTTGTGGCTTTGCATAGTGCGCACGGGGGGTGAAAATTTTGGGATTTTACAAAGCGCGTGCACCCTATTTGGCACACACACTATTTGGCGTGCGCCCTATTTGGTGCACGCGCTTTGTTTTGGATTGCCCAAGCCTAGGGCTTGGGCAAACCAAGCCATAGGGCGTGTGCCCTATAGGGCACACGCCCTTTAGTGCGTATGCACTATGCATGATTTGGGACCAAAAAGAAAAGTGGCATCTTTTTGGTCCCCCATCTTTGTGCATATACCCATAGACAAGTAAACCATTTTTATATTAGCCATTAGATTTTGCCGCTTAATCTCCTTCGTCCATTTTTCCTCTTAAACCTTCCTCGACAGATGTGTCATTAACACATTTCAATCTCATCCTTTAGATCTTCTCTGAATTATGTCAGCCCTGGCTCTCATAACAAACTTAATCCTTAATCTCAAAATCATAACAATATCTAGCTCATCAAATTCAATTGGCTATTCTTAGCATTTAATGTTTTCATCCATCACCAGTTAATATAGAAATACGTTGATGATAACTAGTTAAACTAGCTCGGTTGATACTGCCATTCGGTATACACTGCACTGGCTCGGTGTATACAGAAATCTTCAATTACCGACCACATTGACTTGTTCAATTTCAAATCTCTTCTTCATAATAGATTAATGCAACATGCTCAAGTCAACAATATAAAGCCATAGACTCATCAATAAGTTACCCAATGTTTACCTTATCCTTATCTGTCATATCCTTTTTTCTTTCTTATGTAGATTTCTCATTTCTTCATCTTTTCTTCCTCTAATAGATGTTCATATGTTTGTAACTAACATGATAAGTATTGTCAAGACTAGTTGACATCAATGACAACATATTGACTGATTTAATCATCTTACATATCATTTCAGTACTCAGTGATCTCTAATCAATGTTTCTTCAGTTCATTTAGATATTCAATCAATTGTAGTTCATCAATCTCTCCCTTTGGCATTGATGGCAACAAAAGAAATATTAAAATATGCCAAAAACATACCAAACATGTATTCTACAACTATGTATGAAAATGATGTAGCTTGATAAGCATTTAATATGTTTAATCACTACAAAACATAGCAGCATTACAAGTGCAGACTCTCCCTATGGATTTGATCTTTTCAGCTATCATATTCCCTTTGTTCTCAACAACAAATATTCAAGTCTCTCCCTTTTTGTGTGTGTTAGGAATGAATGCTGAAGCCCTTGGCAGTCATTCTGTAGCAGTGGTTGTTGCATTCATGACTATGATTGTCATTGATGTCAACACAATGATATTCTGGAGTTTAGCAGAAAAGTAGGCACAATTTTGTTTTGCACACATGTTATATTGCAGATTGAGTTATGCGTAGTTGATGGTATGTTATTTGATGTGTTATTAGCCTATGGTTAAGAGCGCATAAAGAAATTCATTTATTCATGAAAGTTATAAGTATTTTGGTGGAAGCAGTATTCTGGCAGTATTCCTGTGTAGCGGTTTTTGGTAATCGGAGGATATCTCCTAACCGGGATGGAATCTGATTTTGCACAGTTAAAAGGAAGTTTGAGACTCATTGGTGGTGATGTGGTTCATAGCACAAACTTTGAGGTCACAAGATTGGAAAGTTATTGTATCTAGAAGCCGACAGTTTTATGTAATTTTGATGTAGCGTGTTGAAATTATTATTTTGTATTTGCATGCCGACTCATTTGTAATTATTTGAGTGTGGTATAAAGGAAGGAATGTTTTCCTTTTTATGTAGAGGATTGTGATAGTTATGATATGAAGTTGTGAAAGTTGTGATGCGAATGTATGCATGAAGTGAAGAAAAGAGCTAATTCAGTGATGAAGGAAGACTTGCGAAGTACAAAGATCTAGATTTGTGATCTTGTGTAGCAAAGAGTGTGGTTTTGGCATAGTGTGAAGGAGGTAACATATTTCATATTATTATATTGAATAATCCTAAGATCTGTTGGACAGTGAGTTCAAAGATCTTTCCTTCAAGCTGTTTGGGCAGTGGGTCCTTCTGTCTTCCATAACTCCTAACAGGGTTAGAATCTTTTAACAGGGATTCAAAACCTCCTAATAGAGATTCATATGTACTGAATGTATTTCATAAGACTCCTAATAGGGTCCATCCTCTAACAAGGAACTTTCATATTAGTGCATCATTTTGTGGGCATCATTCCCACCGGGGTTTACTCTTTGATCAAGAGGTTCCCTAGTTAACATATCTTGTGTTACTATGTCATTGTGTATGATAATATTTCTATGGTTGGTTACTGCATTAATTATATGGTTTAAAGATGTTGAAGTTGATATTGAAGTTAATGTTGATAAATGGTTTAATTATCAGATAATTGATTCATCCCCCGCCCTCTTAGTTATCTTGGTGGTCTTAACTTTCTAACAGTGTGTTCTCAGTAACTGATTTATCATGTAACTCTCTCCCTATTTTCATATTCATTCTCTCTCCCTTTGACAACAATGCCAAAGAAAATATACAAATAGATCTGCAGCAGCCAAGTATTCTCTATTGTTCAGTTCATATCATGTACCTTTACTGTATAGATAAATAAATTTATGTTCCAGCTTCTACAATCTTTCACAACCTTAGACATAATCCAAAGTAACTATGTGCATCAATATGAATGATCTTCTGATAAGTGTAGGTTGATGCAACCTCCAGATCACCTCAGTGGCAGGTAGACAGGGGACGGACCCCAAGTCTAGTTCTCAAATATTCAAATGTGTCCTTCGGTAATGGTTTAGTAAAGATGTCAGCAAGTTGTTCCTTAGATGTTACAAATTCTAGTTGTACTTGCTTCTCTTAAGTAGTGATACTTAATAGATATATGCTTTGTCTTCGAATGCCTCACCAGATTCTTAGAAATATTGATAGCACTGGTGTTGTCACAATATATAATCACCGGGTCAGTGATTATCTCATTCATTCCTTCCAACACTTGTCTCATCCAAGCTATATTTGAACAGTTTGCAATAACAACAACATACTCTGCTTCAGTAGTGGACTGAGAAATGCATGCTTGTTTCTTGCTAATCCAAGTCACAAGCCTTTCCCCTAAAAAGAATGCTCCACTAGTTGTGCTCTTCTGGTCATCTATGTTTCCAGCCCAATCTGCATCGATGTAAACTTTAAGTTCAAATTTTCCTTCCAATGTGTACCATAAACCATAGTCCTCTATTTTCTTCAAGTATCTCAAGATTCTCTTTAAGACAACCATATGTGAATCTTTAGGATCAGCAGAAATACTTGCCACAATCCCCACTGCATGTGCAATATCAGGCCTACTATGTACAACATACATTATTTTACGAATCATAGATCGGTACAAAGTCTGATTTACCTCGGTAGATTCATCATCCTTTGTCAATTTGCAGCCAGTCACCATCGGTGTTCCCACAGGTTTAGCATCTTCCATGCCAAAAGGATTTAGTACTTCTTTAATGTATTTTGATTGTGTGATGAAATTCCCATCTTTCTGTTGTATAATCTCCAAACCTAGAAAGAATTTAATCTCTCCAAACATAGACATCTCAAATTCCTTTCTCATTTCATCAGCAAAAAATTTGAAAATTTGATCTTGTCCACCAAAGATTATATCATCAACAAATATACCAGTAATCAAAATATTATCATCATAATCTCCTTTCATGTACATATTGTTATTTTCACTAGTTCTTACAAAGGTAATACTTATAAGATAAGTATGTAACCTTTCATACCATGCCCTCAGTGCTTGTTTCAATCCATATAAAGCTTTGTGCAGTCTACATACCATGTCTTTCTAATTTGGATCAACAAACCCTTCAGGTTGTTCTATGTAGATCTCCTCCTTAAGTATTCTATTTAGAAATTTTGATTTCACATCCATTTGATATACCTTAAATCCCTTATGTGCAGCATAGGCAAGCAATATTTGAACTCCTTCCAATCTAGCAACAGGTGCAAATATTTCACCATAATCAATACCTTCTTCTTGTGCATATCCTTTGCAAACAAGTCTTGCCTTATTCCTTGTAACTTCTCCATTCTCATTCAACTTATTCCTAAAAATCCACTTAGTACCAATAACATTTTTATCTTTTGGCCTAGGCACTAAGGTCCATGTCTTATTATTTTCAATTTGTTCAATCTCCTCATTCATAGCATTTATCCATTCATCATTTTCAAGTGCATCCCTAACATTCTTTGGTTCAAACTCACAAACTAAGCATGTGCTATGTCTTAACTTACTTCTTGTCAGCATGCTAGCTTGCTTGTCTCCAATGATTTGGTTCTCAGGATGGTGTCTTCTAACAAATCTTGCTAGTACTTGATCTCTCCTCTACTCATCATTCTGTTCAGGTACAATTTCTTTCTCGGTAGCTTCTTCCTGATTCTCGATGTCCATTTACTAATTCTTGGTAGCATTTTTCTAGTGCTCAGTAGACTGAGCCTACGGCTTCGGTAGATACTCTGGATCTTCAACATAAGTGAACGTACCATAGTCTTTCAGCTCCTTCATGCTTTCTACATCATTCTTGTCTACAAACTCATCAACTTTTACATTAGCACTATCTATCATCTTATTAGTAACTTTGTTCAGACATTTATAAGCTTTACTCTTAGTAAAATATCCTAAGAATATTCCTTCATCACCTTTAGAGTCAAATTTTCCATTCCTATCATCTTTTAGAATATAACACTTGCTACCAAAGATTTTGAAATAACTTACACTCAGTGTGTATCCAAACCATAACTCGTAAGGTGTCTTTGTTGTGTCTTTCTTTAGTTGAACTCGGTTCAGGACATATATAGTTGTGCTAATTGCTTCTCTCTAGTATATTTGTGCAACATTTTCCTCAATCATCAGTGTTCTAGCACAATCAACAATAGATCTATTTCTCCTTTCAACAATTCCATTTTGTTGTGGTGTTTTAGGTGCAGAAACTTGTCTTTTTATACCATTCTCATTACAGAAGTTAGTGAATTCATCAGAAACAAACTCACCTCCTCTATCATACCTTAAGCATTTCAATTCTTTTCTGGTTTCTTTTTCTACTTTAGCCGTATACCATTTAAACAGTTTGAATGACTCAGATTTTTCTTTTAAGAACATAACTGTCATCAATATAGTATATTCATCAACAAACAAAATAAAGAATCTATCTCCATAGTAGATTTGAGTTCTCATGAGACCACATAAGTCAGTGTGAACCAACTCCAAAATTCCTTTAGATGAGTAGTCCTTACTTTTAAAACTAGATTTTGTCATCTTTCCTTTCTGACATTGATGACACATAACATGATCAGGTTTGGTTAGACTAGGCAATCCTCTAACTCTTCTCTTTTTACTGATCTTAATCATGTTATCAAAATTTACATGACATAACCTCTTATGCCATAATCATGCATCTTCATTTTTCACAAGTAAACAAGAAGTCTCAACATTGTCAAGATAAAATAAGTTACCTTTTGATTGTCCTCCTATTCCAACAAGCTTTCCATTTTCATCATAGATTTTTACCTTCTTGCTCTCAAATTCCACTCGGTGACCTGAGTTATTAAGCTGTGCCACACTCAACAAATTGTAATTTAGTACTTTTACCCAGTATGCATTGTCACATCTAATTTTATCATTCAATAGAATAGATCTTTTTCCTTTAACCATGCAAGGTGTATCATTACCCATTTTCACTAATCCTCCATTAGAATGCTCAAGATGATCAAACTTATCTTCATCACTAGTCATGTGATGTGTAAAACCACTATCAATGATCCAAGTATCATTTTTACTAACTTTAGAAATGAGTGTTGTTTCTACATACCTTTCCTCCTCTTCAGAATCATCTTTCATTGCAAAAAACACTACTTCAATGTCATCATTAGTGTCCTCATCTCTAACCAAATAGCATGCCTTTTTGCCCTTATCTTTGTGATCTCGGTTGTCTCTGTTGTAGTGTCCGTAACCTCTGTTGTTTCTTCTTCCATAGCTTCCATCACTAGATCAATCTCTGTCTTTATCTTCCTCTTTCTTGTTGGGACATCTAGCAGCAATATGGTCAACTTCTTTACAATTAAAACAAGCTAAAGTTAACTTTCCATTATATCTACATTTACCTTTGTGTAGTCTCCGGGCCATAAGAGCTTCAAGTTTATCAAGCTCATCATCAGTATTACTATCACTTTCATTCCTTATATTATGCTTACTGCTAGATTTACCAATCTTCAGAGAATACATAAAAGAAGACTCAACACTCTGTACCACACTATTATCAAAATTGTTCAGCTCAAAAGTTGTTAACTTACCAATCAGACTATCAAGAGTAAGAGTGCTACTAGGTGCAGACCTGATTTCATGAATAGAAGATATTCTGATTGCATATGCATGCAATAGGGTTCTTAGTATCTTACTTACCATTGTATCTTCAGAAATGACACCACCAGCTCCTCGAATAGCATTGACTACCTCTTTGATTCAGTTTGTTTACTGTGTGATATTTTCTCCTTCCTTCATTTTCATATCATCAAATTTGCCACACAAGCTTTCAGCTCTGGCTCTCATCACTTTGGCATCACCACCATAGACTAGAGAAAGTTTATCCCACATTTTCTTCACAGTAGTGCAAGCCTTGACATCCTCAAATTCAGCATCAGATAGAGTAGCAACAATCTCTATCATAGTAATATTGTGTTCATGTCAGTCTCTCAACTAATCAAGAGTTAAAGGACCAGTCAGTTGTATGTAGACATTGTCAAGTAAAGCTATAGCAGATTCTCCAATTCCAGATATGTGAAGTCTCATTCGACTCTACCATGTAGTAAAGTTGTCCTTGTTTAGCTTCAACACTTCCCTCTTATACATCTTGTAATCTTTCTACTGAAGTCCTTAAAATTTTTTTCCAAGCAACCAATATGCTCTGATACTAATTGTTAGAATAACTGAGAGGGGGGTGAATTAGTTAGATCAGTTATCCTACAGTCCCAAATGAAAAGGTGTACCTTATCAAATAATTCCAACAAATTATGCATCTCGGTAACATAAAATATCAATCTGTCTATTCACTTTATCGATTACCAGTTAAATAGCTAACTGTGATTAACGACCAAATCAAGTATGAAGTATGTAAAGTATGATAGAAAAACATTCATCACAAATAACACATAACACAATGATTTAACGTGGAACCCCTGTTAAGGGAAAAACCACCTGGGACCGGTAATCCAAAATAATTCACTCTTCTGAAGTGAGCTCGGTGAAGAGCCAACCTTGTTAAAGGTTACAAACACACTGCTAGGTGTGACCTTGTTAGAGGATTTATCACTAACAGTTAACTTTTGACCAGCATTCACTATGGGGTAAACAAGATAACAATGTACATTCTCTAAATGACATAGGGCAAAATAAAAGACTGTTAAGTCCACTCGGTTAAGAGATTTTCTGAATCAATGGTTAAAATGATATAGTATGATCTGATTTAAATACTACTCAATTGAAAATATTCAGTTCTATGCTAAACCCATAAAAATCCTATGATCATTAATCAATTTACTTCTTCAATATTAATCAACTTACTGTCACTCGATAAATAGTTCTCTGATGCTCGGTTAACTCTGCAGCTCGGTTCTTTCAATAACCAGTCTGATCAGGCATGCATGAATAGTCTTCACGCGATATCTCTGTAGTCTTCTTCCTCCGACATGTTTCAATAATGAAACTCATATCTCTTATACAGACAAGTAAACCATTTTCATATCAGCCATTAGATTTTGCCGCATAATCTCCTTCATCCATTTTGCCTCTTAAACCTTCCTCGGCAAATGTGTCATTAACATGTTTCAATCTCATCCTTTAGATCTTCTCCGAATTATGTTAGCCGTGGATCTCATAACAAACTTAATCCTTAATATTGAAATCATAACAATATCCAGCTCATCATATTCAGTTGGCTGTTCTTAGCATTTACTGTTTTCATCCATCGTTGGTTAATACAAAAATGTGTCGGTGATAACTAGTTAAACTAGCTCGATTGATACTATCAGTCGGTATACACTGCACTAGCTCGGTGTATACAAAAATTTTCAATTATCGACCACACTGACTTGTTCAATTTCAAATCTCTTCTTCATAATTGATTAATGTAACATGCTCAAGTCAAAAATATAAAGCCATAGACTCATCAATAAGTTACCCAATGTTTACCTTATCCTTATCTGTCATATCCATCTTTTTTTTTATGTAGATATCTCAGTTCTTCATATTTTCTTCCTCTAACAGATGTTCAGATGTTTGTAACTAAGATGATAAGTACTATCAACACTAGTTGACATCAATGACAACATATTGACTGATTTAATCATCTTACATATCATTTCAGTACTCGGTGATCTCTAATCACTATTTCTTCAGTTCATTTAAATATTTAATCAGTTGTAATTCATCGGATCCTTCATGTCAAATTTGTTGGTGAGATCTTGTTTGCATTTAGAAACAAGATGATCTTCTCTTGTTGTTAATAAATCATCCACATAAAGAACTACAATTACCATTTCACCTATGAATGTTTTGAAGTATATATTAGGATCAGCTTCATTTTTGGAGTACCCTAGCTTGGAGAGATAACTGTCTATGTGTTCATACCAAGCCTGGGAGCTTGCTTAAGGCCATAGAGGGATTTCTTCAATTTGTAGATGTAACTATTACTGTCAAGAGTGGTGAAGCCTTTAGGTTGTTCTTTGTATAGTTCTTCTTTAATAACACCATTAAGAAATGTTGTCTTTACATCCATTTGATGTATCTTACACCCTTTGGCTACTGCAATAGAAATAATAGTCCTTACAGAAGTATATCGAGCAACCAGAGAAAAGGTTTCTTCGTAGTCAATTCCAGTCTTTTGAGAAAAACCTCTGGTGAGAAATCTAGCCTTATGTTTTTCAATACTACCATCTGAAGCATATTTTATTTTGAATAACCATCTTGAAGAGACAATTGTTTTCCCTTTAGGTCTTGGTACTACTTCCCAAACATCATTTTTTACAATAGATTGATATTCATCGATCATCGCATCTTTCGAGGCTTGACATGTTAAAGATTTTTTAACATTAGGTGGTTTGAATTTTGTAAGTTCTACCATAAGTGCAAGATAGCATTTTTGATTTCTTGTTCTTTTACTTTCTTTAAATATTTCATCTGGTTAAACATTATTTTCTTCAATAATTTTCCTTGTCCATAGTGGCATTTTAATATTGTTAGGAACTTCAACATCTTCAAGGTTAGATGAAGGGAGTTCATCATTTTCTATTATGTTCTCTCTTTGGTTTTCATCATCTTGAAGGGCATTCTCCCTCTGATTCTCAATTTCATTATTTTCTATAATATTCTCCCTCTGATTCTCATTTGATCCCTCTTCTGTAAGTGTAGAGACTTTAAGAGAAATGTCTTCTTCAAATTTGATATCTATACTAATGTCAATGAATTTTTATCTTGGTATGTAGACCCTGTTGTATGCACCCTAAAACGGTTGCCTAGACTTTGGGCCCCCATTCAGCAATTTATCAAATCCCTGAATCAATATTTTCAAAAATCAATATTTTTCAATTATATCAATTTCCTTGATCAAATCTTATTTTATCATTTATTTGATTATTTTCTATGGGCTAACCATTTTATCCTAAGTCTTTATTTATTTAAAAGGAATTTCCTCTCCTTTTATTAAATAAAAAGCCCCCACTTTTCCTCTTATCCTAAGTTGCACAAATAAAGCATTATTCCTATTTTATAAATTAAAAAAAAAACACTTTTTGTCTCACATGGACACAAAAGTCAACTCTTATTTTCTCATTGGAGGATATTTGTGCACATGGATTGCTCCTCTTTCAAGCTTCACCTTTGATTAAATCTTTTGCCTCTTAATCTCCATGGTCCATTCCTTTAAAAGGAGAGCTCTTTTCTCATTCTAGGATCCCAACTTTGAATACTAATCTTATGCTGCAAGATTTCTTGGAGACTTTGGAGCTTTGGAGATCATTCTTTCATTCTAGTTTCACTATTGCATCATAGCTTTCATAACATCTAGCTTAGTTTCCTTTATGCTTTAGATTAGCTCACATAGATTAATTAGCAAAGATTTGTAATACTTTCATTTCCATAGCTTAGCTTGCATCTTCATTCTTAGCATAGTTGCATTGCATTCTCATCTTGATTCTTGAGGATATTGGCATTCTTGCCCTTGTCTCTTTGAATCTCCCATTGTGTGTTTTACTAGCAAGGTTGCATACTTCAATAGCTCTAGTTGAGAGCACCATCAACATCCTTGTGACTCCATACCTAGGGAGCTCTAGGTCACTTTGTCAAGGTTTCCCATTCATAGATTCTCTTGGAAGTAATGACTTAGAAAAGTGCACTATTTAGTGTGTACATTTTTTGTGCCCCCGCCAAAAATGTACACACTAAATAGTGCACTTCTCTAAGTCATTACTCCCAAGAGAATCCATGAATGGGAAACCTTGAGAAAGTGACCTAGAGCTCCCTAGGTATGGAGTCACAAGGATGTTGATGGTGCTCTCAACTAGAGCTATTGAAGTATGCAACCTTGCTAGTAAACCACACAATGGGAGATTCAAAGAGAAAATGGCAAGAATACCAATATCCTCAAGAATCAAGATGAGAATGTAATGCAACTATGCTAAGAATGAAGATGCAAGCTAAGCTATGGAAATGAAAGTATTACAAATCTTTGATAATTAATCTATGTGAACTAATTTAAAACATAAAGGAAACTAAGCTAGATGCCATGAAAGCTATGATGTAATAATGAAACTATAATGAAAGAATGATCTCTAAAGCTCCAAAGTCTCCAAGAAATCCTGCAACATAAAATTAGTATTCAAAGTTGGGATCCTAGAATGAGAAAAGAGCTCTCCTTTTAAAGGAATTGAAAATGAATGGACCATGGAGATTAAGAGGCAAAAGATTTAATCAAGGGTGGAGCTTGAAAGAGGAGCAATCCATGTGCACAAATATCCTCCAATGAGAAAATAAGAGTTGACTTTTGTGTCCATGTGAGACAAAAAATACTTTTTCTTTTATTTATAAAATAGGAATAATGCTTTATTTGTGCAACTTAGGATAAGAGGAAAAGTGGGGGCTTTTTATTTAATAAAAGGGGAGGAAATTCCTTTTAAATAAATAAAGACTTAGGATAAAATGGTTAGCCCATAGAAAATAATCGAATAAATGATAAAATAGGATTTGATCAAGGAAATTGATATAACTGAAAAATATTGATTTTTGAAAATATTGATTCAGGGATTTGATAAATTGCTGAATGGGCGCCCAAAGTCTAGGTGACCATTTTAGGTTGCATACATTTTGTGTGTGGTTTACTAGCAAGGTTGCATACTTCAATAGCTCTAGCTGAGAGCACCATCAACATCCTTGTGACTCCATACCTAGGGAGCTCTAGGTCGCTTTCTCAAGGTTCCCCATTCATGGATTCTCTTAGAAGTAATGACTTAGAGAAGTGCACTATTTAGTGTTTAAATTTTTGGCGCCCACCGTGGGGTAGAACATTCTTGTTTTGTCCTTCTTTTTATGCATTTCTGTCAATTTTTCATTAATATTTGCTTGTTGTTTCGGCTCTCTATTTTTTTCTGACAAAATTATCGTGCAATAGTTTTCTAGTGTCGTATGATAGTTTCTTAAATACCAGTGTGATACTTTACCAGTTAAAGTATCACGTGCCTTGGCAAATTTTGTCGCATTGTTGTTTCGTTCTCTATTGCACGCAGGTATTAGGAACTATCGCACAAGGATAAAGTATCGCAACAGTATACAGAGAAGTATCGCATGACTCTTTCTTTGATAGAAATATCACCCAAGCTTGGCAGTGGGTAATTTTTGTCATTTCTTTGCAAGATTTAATTGGTTTGATTCAGATTTTTGATTTGTTGTGGTAGAACAGAGCTTGATTTGCATATTTCATTTGGTTTTGACGTGCTAACCCTTGTAGGGATAACAAGTTGTGCTTGTAGGTGCTCTCATTGCTTGATTATTTGCTTAAAAGAATGCATGTCAAAGCTCCAAATGCACAAGGGCTACTAATCCTTTCTTCCAGGGCCACCCAAAGCATAAAAACTAGTCAAGTGGTTGTTTAATTGCTTTCTTTTTTAGTGCGGCATATACTAGTTGTTTCTTTTCATAGGCACTTAATATCTCATTGTAGGAATCTTTTGGTGGTAGGAGAGTATGCTCTTCACCCTTGTGGTAAAATAGAAATCTTGACCCATCTTTGGATTTTGAAAGCAAGAGGGTAATTGAACCTTTGCTTGGTGTGTTTGGGAGAAAGTTTTGAGCTAGGAGAGTATGCTCTTCACCCTTGAGGTGAAACAAAAATCTTGACACTCAAAGGTTGATCCACTCTTTATTTATTTTTAGAATCCTTTAGCGGGCCTGCTCTTGAGCAATCAAGAGGAACGACCCAAGTGGGGACAAGCTTTTTGCCAGCTATTCCAATCCACTATAAACTCAAGGCTATCAAGGACACAAAACCTTGGTAGATGTAGTACTTGTCTTCACTTGATGTGAGTACTTGTGAGATTGTGACCATGAGAAAAATGTTGAGCAAGAATGCTTAAGGTACTCTTGTGGCTGCGAGGTCTATTACTTGCCGCAAGGTAAGGAGTCCCTTTGGGGAGCAAAAGGGGTATTACGAACAGAAGCCCTTACTAAGAACCATAGATAGAAGCCACCCTATTTTTCCACTTAGCTTCTTGGTGCAAGGATTGATCCTAGTGGACTAACCCGGATCACCCCAAGATTACTCACCATCTATGTTCCTTTGGTTGTGTCATTGGCACTTCCATGACAAAGCCAATATCTATTGTGGGAAATCACTTTGTGTGAGGCAATGAAGCATCAAGTGTGGGCCAAGTTGTTAAGTATTGAGCCATTGTCTTTCTAGGATAGTAAGTGCTTGAAGTGTTCTCGCTATGATCTACCCGTGTAAATGTTCTCAAACATCAAACATCACGGTAGCATTCATAAGATTTTATTGCTTTGATATCACAAATTGCTTGTCTTGGCAAGGTTTCTTTTGCCCTTGTGAAAGTGTTTTATGACATGTTTGATCACCTACTATTTGCAAACTTGTCTAATTACTACTAGTACTATGCTTGAAATCAAAAAATCCAACCTTCAAATTGAAATTTTGACCAAATTGCCCTTAAAACTAAAATTTTTAGCACTCACTGGTCAAGAGTCATACGATCCAAAAACTTCATTGCACACTGTTCTGAGATTTATCGTGTGATAGTTTGTTACTACAAAACTATTGCACTATTTGCCTGGAAAGTATCGCACAGGCTACCTGGAAACTGTCGCTCTTCTTAGTGTGAAATATCGCTTGGAAAGATTTTATCGTATTGTTTGCCTGGAAACTATCGCATAGAGTCTTTTTGTTGTCTGTTTGGTTTATGCAATTTTCAACCTTTCCTTAGTCGACCAGATTTTAGTAGGTGACTTACTCTGCCACTGGAAACCTATTTGTGCCTTGAGTTCCTGTATTTAGACCAGTTGAATTAGTGTTCTTTGATTTTCCAAAGTAGTCTTTCTTGGCATCGATAAGTTAGGAATTACCCTTGTTGAAAAAGTACACCTTGAGATTCTTTGGTAACACACTTGGAGAGTTTCAGCACTCTTTTGTCCCATTCACTTCCATCAAAATTTAATTTCAATTTCAAATATATTTGGGTAAATCCATCCTCCTGGTCCATATGTGTTAGGATACTCATCCTTTTATTATACACCTCTGTGGTAGTGTTGGTTTACACCTTTTACAACTTTCTATCTTACCATCTCTTTTTGGAAAATTGAACACTTTTACTATCCTAGTTTGGTATTGACGTTTCATAGGGTCATCTTATCACCAAGGGTCTTTTTCTTTCATGTCGGTTATGACAAGGTACCAAGTTAGTCAAGGAAAATGACCTCAAGTTGTCTTTGATCAGTTACCCTTAGTCC
This sequence comes from Chamaecyparis obtusa, assembly GCA_027943335.1. Classification (NCBI taxonomy): domain Eukaryota; kingdom Viridiplantae; phylum Streptophyta; class Pinopsida; order Cupressales; family Cupressaceae; genus Chamaecyparis; species Chamaecyparis obtusa. The sequence continues at coordinate 245,371 of BSBK01006312.1, forward strand.
AAACTCATCAAAAGTGAAAGGGAAAGGAACCTATCTTTGATCAATCACCTAGGAGTGAGTCTGAAGCTTGGTTTGACCCAAAGAGCAATCCTAGTGAGTTGAGTACCTCTTTAGCACCTTCTCAATCAGATATGGACATGAGCTACACCATGACTAGAAAGGAGAGAGAAGCGATGGATCAAGATCTTGATGACATTTTCCAAAGAGATAGGGATAACATGTTGTTTGGTGATGACAATCAATTGGAATCACCCCCTATTAACTCAAGATATTTAGACGCCCATCAAAGAGCTGAAAGACATTATGCTCGAGCTCACCAAGATGCATGGTCACAACATGAAGACCAAAACAATGAATCTGGTGATGCTCATGTCAATGCAACATTTACTAATGACTTGTTTAAACATTCAAGGCCCAACTCTCTGCTCAAAACAACCTCAAGATATGCAAATGAAAGGCTTAAAAGGATTGAGTGCGGAAAGAAAGCTTTTTTGGATGAACAAGCTGCTAAAGAAGAAAGGTTTAGACACCTAGAGGTGGAGCAACAAGCCTTGTTAGAGTTGAAAAGAAAAGCATTCCAAGAGGAACGAGATAGGCTTTTAGCCCAACAACTCAATGACCAATTCAACAATAGGGGTACCAACAATGGAAAGAACTCTCCACCATCTACTCCCTCAAGAACCCCAAGAAGTAGAAGGTGGTCAAGGACCCCTTCAAGATCTCCTAGTCCTAGAGGAAGGATGATTTCACAACATAGGAGACAAACACCTCCTAGGAAATCGAGACAACCCTCCCAACGAGCTCATCATGGCTCTCAACATGGAGGAAGTAGTGCAAGTTTTGATGATCAAGATTTTATGAGAATGCAACAAGAGCCACTATTCCAACAATATGTGGAGAAGTATCTTGATCAAAACAAGGATAGGTTCCTAGAGAGCTTGATTAACAAGGGTGCCAGGGTCCCTTACAACTTTGATGTGGATAGGAGAATCAAGAAAGTAGGACCCTCTCAAGAAGAGGAAATTAAACAACTCAAGCATATGATGGAAAAGGTGTTAGCACCTAAAAGTTCCTTTTCATTGGATTCTATCTGTCCCAATCCTTTCGACAGAAGTGTCAGTATGAAGGATTTTCCTAGAAAGGTTGAAATCCCCCAATATGACAAGTATGATGGCAATGGTGACCCACATGATCATGTGTGTCATTTCTACATCATGAGTTTTGAATTCCACCAAGATGACTCTTATCTTATGAGATTATTTCCAAGGAGTCTCAAGGGCCAAGCCATGGAGTGGTTTACCAACATAACCCCTCCCATCAAAACTTTCAAGGAACTTGTCCACAGATTTGTTCAACATTTCGCATACAACTTGTCAAGATCAGTCACTATGTTAGACTTGTGCAACTTGAAGCAGAACCAAGGGGAATCCTTTGTTGCCTTCTTACAAAGGTGGAGACGATTGTGCTCTCATTATTCTAGGACTATCCCTGTGCATGAAAGGATTGATATCATTGTTAGCAATTTGGTGCCGAAAATGTGGTATGAGGTTTAGAAGATGGTCTTTGATTCCTTCGACACTATGGTCAAAACCACATGTCGAATTGAGGATGTCTTGAAAGAGCAAGGCATTTTGACCAAACATAGCAATAACAACAATGGTCAGAATACTAACAATGCTAATAAGGACAAAGGCAAACACTCACACTGGAACAAGAATAAGCAAGTAGTCAATGACAGAGTTGTGGACTCTTCCCAACCCAAAGATCAAGGAGTCCTCCATTTGTCTAGTGCAGTCCAAGCTATGAAGCTCAACACATCCTCCAACCAACAAGAGCATAAACCAAAGTACCAGGATAAGCCTAAGAAGGAGAGGCAACAATTTTCTAAACTGGGTGACTCCTATGAGGATGTTTTCAAGATTCTTATTGCCAATAACCTTCCACAACCGCAAGATCCAGCAAATTTCTACATACCTGATGTTAAACCTCATTGGTGGAATGAAAAAGCTTTCCACAAATTCCACAATGGCATTGGACATGACATTGAACATTGCTGGAAACTTAAGCATCTTATTCAGGATCTTATTGAGAATGGAAAACTTTAGATTGATGGGTTGAATACCAATGCAAACCATAAGGAATTCAAGGAGCCTTTGCCCAGATATGAAAAGGGGGAAACCTCTCAACCCAAGAATGGCAAGGCCGCAATCAAATATACCTACACAGGCGCATAAAACATGGTCAATATGCTTGAGGTTGTCGAAGAAAGTGTTACATGATGAGAGACAAAGATCCTTATGGTTATGATGAGGGCTCTCCTCCTATATTTGACGAAGAACCTATGATTGTGCTTAGAGGTCCTCACTCTTAAAAGTCATCCCAAGCTCTCAACGCTATCACTAGAAGTCAAAGCCAAGGTCCTGTGGTTATTAGAGGTCCTAGTTCCAACCAGTCCAGCAAACCCAAGCAAGTGGCATCTAAGAATGTCACCACCAAATTAGCAGTCAACCCTGAAATGAGCTATAATCTTGTTGACCAGTTACAAAGAATGCCAACGCAAATATCAATCTTTGAACTCTTGGAATTGTCTCCAAGACATAAGTGTATCCTTGAGGATGCTTTGCGTGCAGCCAATGTTCCTAACAACATCGATGTTGACCAATTCTAGAACATGGTTAACCACCTTGTTAGCCCTCATTACCTAACATTCTCAGAAGAAGATGACAAAGCTTTGAGCCATCCGCATAACCTTTCCCTTCATATTGAAGTCATGATTCACAAGACCCGTGTCAGGTGTGTGTTGATTGATGGGGGTGTTGGGCTCAACATTTGTTCTTTAAGTTTGTTGAAGATATCAGGTTATTTCGAGCAAGTTATTGATACCCAGAAGAAAATTACCATTAAAGCCTATGATGAGGCATAGAGAAGTTCTAAAGGGTTGGCTATCCTTTCTGTCAGGATTAGCCTTGTTGAAAAGGACATTTTGTTCCAAATTGTTGATGATGGTCCTCTAGCATATAATATCTTGCTTGGTAGACCGTGGATCCATGACATGCAAGAGGTGCCATCCAGCTACCACCAATGTGTTAAGTTCCCCTATAATGGAGTAGAAGTCTATATACCCGGGGATAGCACATTATCTGTAAATGCAATTTCGGTAGGGACTCATGTTCCTCTCAACAAAGAAGCAGAGGATTTTGATGCAACTCTAGAACAATGCAAGAATAAGTTTAAATCCATAGACCTTGGTATGGGGGGGTATCAAATTGACTCGTTTACAAAAATGCCAGTCTCACCTAGGTCCTATGGAAAACCATCACAAGAGATGCGTCCTTCATCTTCAGCCATGACTTTTTTTGGTACATTTGTAGAATCCTCGGTGCCTATCTAGGATGAAAAAGAAGAGGTGGCTGTTAGAGATTGGATTTACAAAGAGGAAAAATACAAGCACAATGAAAACTTCTCCCCATCTCCTAAGGCTTATGGGAGAGGATACACTTTGGTAAAAAATATGGGCTACCCAGGTCATGCTCCTCTCAGTTACAGATTAGATGCTAAGGCTGAACCACTCAATCATGCTCTTTTTGGACGTAGGTCTAAGAAGATGGTTGGCCTAGGTTTTGAAAGTCATGACAAGAAAACTACTCCTATCCTTGCTGTGACAGATAGTGATGATGAATCAAATTAAATACCAAATTTTCAAAATCAACAAGATAGGTGTGAAGATTGGGTCCCTTCCACCAATCTCCTTTGGGGAAATTTAGATACTCCAGTTACCAATCCAACAATTTCAGACCTAGAACAAGAAGAGTCCGTTGTTGAAGACCATGTTGAGGATCCTATTCAAGAACATCAAAACACAAATGGCATTCAAGAAAGTGTTACCCTTGGTGACATTGGGGATTCCACATCTAGACATCGTAAATATGCTTGGTGTAAACATCCGAGCTGGGATTTAGATACAGACTCACATGAGTATGAGTGGGAATCTCTCTCCGATTCTTCTATAGTTGACTTGGACATTGATGTTGTCCATACATATGGTTCCCAACCTGAGGTAGCTAATGAGTCTAGTGTAGGATTAGAGGATTGGAATCTATGAGTCACTTTAGTGGACAATGCTTCATTTGGTAGGGTAAATCTTGATTTGGGTACCTTAGAGGGATACTTGAAAAACCCTAACTCTGTGATAACCAGAGATGATACCATTCACATCAACAATATTGAACAAGTCATTGACCTACCCCTTGCCAATCCTCATCTAATTGATTGGTCTCAATGTTATCAAGAGCTTTAGCTCTTAACCTTCCAGAATGACTATGAGATAGCATGTTACCTAAATGCCCTTGAGCCTATAGTCTCTTCCACCAGTGAACCATCTACAAGCATGACAAAATCGGATATCACGTACCTCAGTCATAAAATGAAAAGAAAAAAAAAAAAGAATAAGAGTTCTGATGGTGAAAACCACTATGTGGCGGTGTCATAACCTAAAAAAGTAAAAATAAAGGACGTATCCGAGGGTGAAAACCTCTCTGAGGCACCTAAGGATGAGGTACTTGATCATCTCCCAAGCTACTTTCAGGATAGATCTTCGGTGCTTGTTGAGCCTACACAGCCAGTTAATTTGAATATAGAAGAGGCTCCACAAATTGTGCCTTTAGCTTAGTCTTTATCAATGCAGGAAAAAAAGGCCTATACCAAGTTCCTATAGAGCAAGAAAATTAATTTTTCTTGGACTTACTCATACATACTAGGGTTGGACACTAGTCTCATTATGCATCACTTGTCCATAGCTCTAGGTATAAAACTAGTGAAACAAAAATTGAGGAAAATGCATCCTCACATAGCTCTTCTCATCAAAGCTGAACTAGAAAAACTCCTCAGTGTAGGATTTATAAGAGCCATTGATTATGTTGGATGGATATCCAATATTGTACCAGTTTCAAAGCACGACAAGTCCATTTGTGTCTGCATAGATTTTAGGGATCTTAATAAAGCATGCCCAAAGGATGATTTTTCACTTCCAAACATAGACATGATAGTGGACATGACCGCGGGTTATGAGATCTATTCATTAATGGATGGTTTTTCTAGGTATAATCAAATCAAAATAGCTCCTGGAGACTAAGAAAAGACTGCATTCACTTGTGCATGGGGAACCTATTGCTGGAACGTCATGCCATTTGGATTAAAAAATGTAGGAGCTACTTACCAAAGAGCTATGACTACTATCTTCCATGACATGATGCACAAAAATATGGAAGATTATGTGGATGACACCTTGGAAAAATCTAAAAAAAGGGATACACACTTAGGTGATTTGGAAGTCATTCTAGATCATATGGAACAATTTCAATTAAGATTAAATCCCAAAAAGTGTGCATTTGGAGTCACCTTTGGAAAACTCCTAGGATTTATCATTTCAGCCAAAGGAATAGAGGTGGACCCAGAGAAAGTTCAAGCAATCTTGGATATGCTGCCTCCCAAAAATATTAGCCGAATGAGGAGTCTCCAGGGATGCCTTCAATCTATAAGGAGGTTTATTTCACAACTGGATGATAGAGCTCAACCCTTTAATAAGACTTTGCACAAAGGGGTTAAATGTGTCTAGAATGAGGACTGTTAGCAAAGCATGGACCAAATCAAGCATTACTTGGCCAATCCTCCAATCTTAATGCCTCCTATCCCAAGAAAACCACTCATATTGTATGTTTCAGCAACATAATCTTCCCTGGGGGCATTATTGGCTCAACTTGATTATACTGGAAAAGAAAGAGCTATATATTACATCAGTCATACTCTTGTGTCATATGAGGTTAACTACACTAGTATTGAAAAATATTGCCTAGCGGTGGTGTTTTCTTCCCAAAAGTTGCGACATTACATGCTTGTGCATACAATACACCTCATTGCAAAAATTGATCCTCTCAAATATTTGCTTGGTAAGGCTTCTCTCACAAGTAGACTTGCTAAGTGGATGATGGTCTTATCATAATTTGACATAGAGTATGTTGAGCATAAGGCTATAAAAGGACAGACCATAGCTGACCAATTGGTTGATTTCCCAATTCAAGATAAAGCACCAATTCAAGTTGAATTTCCAAATGAGCACATAATGTACATGAATGCAAGAACATGGAAGATGTTCTTTGATGGCTCTTTCATGAAAAATGGTTCAGGAGTAGGAGTGTTATTTGTCTCTCCTCATGGGTACACAATCCCTAAGTCCTACAAGCTATTATTCCCATGTACAAATAACATTGCTGAATATGAGGCCTTGATAAATGGACTAAAACTAGCTATAGAATGGAGAATCACAGAGCTGCATATTTATGGGGATTCATAATTGATAGTCAACCAAGTTAATGAAGAATACCAAACAAAGGATGAGAAACTGGTACCCTACAAGAAAATGGTTGATTCATTGCGACGATATTTCACTTTTGTTACATTTCAACAAATCCCTAGAGCAAAGAATAAAGAAGCTGATGCTATGGCTACATTGGCTTCACTCCTTCAGCTAGAACAACATGAGTCCAGATTCAAATTCCTGGTGGAAGAGCTATGATACCCTATCTATGACTCCCAAGAAAGCCAAGTTGTTTGTACCCTTGTTGGCTATGAGTCATCCCGCTATGGTGCCATTTACTCATACCTCTGTGATGGCATTATCCATGAAACCTTCAACTGTTTTGAATGAAGAAACTTAACCTGAAATGCCTCTCGCCACACCCTTATCTCTGGTGATCTTTATAGGAGGGGTTTAGATGGGACACTTCCTAGCTGCTTGGAAAAGGATGAGTTCGACTGAGTGTTAGCTGACATTCACGAGGGCATTTGTGGAGGATATTCTAATGGTCTTTCCATGGCCCGAAGGTTGCTTAGGGCTGGGTACTATTGGCCTACCGTTAGACAGATGCAGTAGCTTTTGCTAAATCATGTGAAAAGTGTCAAAAACATGGTAACTTGATACATGCTCCAGGCAGAGAGCTCATTCCGTCTATATCTCATTGGCCATTTCAGCATTGGGCCTTTGACCTTGTTGGGCAGATTCATCCCAACTCATCAGGTGGACACAAATTCATCATCACTGCTACTGATTACTTTACCAAATGGGTAGAAGTTGTCCCACTTTCTGTTGCCTTAGGCAAGACAGTTTCTCTATTTATTTTGAACCATATCATCTGTCGGTATGGAGTGTCTTCTGAAATAATCACTGACAATGCAGGTCAATTTAAAAACAAGGACCTTAAACATCTCTACAAGAAGTTCAAGATAAAACAACATTGGTCCTCCATTTACTTCCCACAAGGAAATGGACAAGCAGAGGCTTCAAATAAAACCATTCTCAAAATTCTCCATAGAATAGTTCACAAGAATGGTAGAGATTGGCATCTACAGATAAATCCGGCCCTATGGGCCTATAGAACGAGTATTTGTACTGCAACTGGGGCTACTCCTTTTGCCCTCACTTATGGTGATGAAGTAGTGTTACCTTTAGAGGTGGAGATTCCTTCTCTTAGAGTTTCCCTTAAAGGTCTAGTGACAGATGAAGACTACCACGCCATGAGGCTCCAAGAACTAGAACTTCTAGATGAAAAGTGTAAAGCATCATTTGATCACATGAGAGTCTACCAAAAGCGTATGTCCAAAGCATTCAACAAGAAGGTTCGCCCTAGAGAATTTCAAGTGGGAGATCTTGTCCTATGAGAAAACCCTAAGAACCAACAACATAGAGAGCAAAAGGGGAGATTCCAACCTAATTGGCTTGGACCATACATTATTACTGCTACTTTTGGGACATGCTTATTTACTATCTGATCCAGAGGGAGAGCAGCTCCCTAATCCTATCAATGTCTTGCACCTGAAGAAGTTCTATCCATGATGCCTGTTCTGTATGGGGGCATCCTTTGTACATATTTATTGATCCTGAAAAAATTCCAAAAAAAATTCATATATGATGCTGAAAAAATCCTAAAAAGCATATAAAGTTCTGAAAAATACAAAAAAAATCAAAAAATTCAAAAAAATAGAAAAAGTGCCTTGGTGAAAACTTGGAAACAAGCACCTTGGTAGCAAAAATAGAAAGAAATTGAAAAAATTGAAAAAATCTCCAAGTGGTGAAAACCTAGAAATAGGCACTACTTGAGGCCTTTGCACCCTTGTTTCTTAGCACTCATCCTTGACACTTAGCCTTTCTCCATCATGCCTTGACCCTGTTGCCTTGGTTCAGAATTGGTCTTTGTCTTTGTCTAGGGGGCATAACTGTGTTAGCTTTGGTATCTAGGATGCATTGGTCTTTAGGACATCCTGCAAATGGTGTTTTTCAACACCACCCCAACTGTGTTTTTCAACACTACCCTAGCGTCAAGTATTTCTCAACAAGATATCTTACTTGCAGTCTAGCATGATATGATATTTTCTCACTGGTAGATGCGATACTCAAAGTTTGACTCTATGACCTACACACACACACTTAAACACTCAACTTGCTGAGACTTGTTTGACTTTATTTCTTTGTGTGCTGTCTATGATGATTTTTTTGGTGAGTGTTCTCTCCCTAATAGTTTTCGATGATGCTAAGCTAGAAGACTGAGGGCATAAGGATATGTTTTATTGCTTTTTCTGCTTGTGGGTATATTTTTTTGGTCCTAACTGTCATTAGCATTTATGCTTGTTCCACTTGACATTGGGATCTACAAGGTATTATCCTTGACTATTTTTGCAAGTGCATACTTATAGTCATCTTGACTTTCCTTGTGTCTCGATGCGAGTATAATCTTGCCATATTAAACTTAGGTAATCTCACTGCACTAGTCATCTTGACTTATATGTCTTTGATGATTAGGTAGGATTCCCACATATCTATTTGATATAGATCTTATTCAGATTCACATAGTCATACTAGTGTGTATTGTTTGATCTTACGACGCTACCAATAACACTCAATGATGAATATTAGAGTCTAAAAGCTTTGTGACCTTGCAAGTAAACCACTTTTTCATAATAGCTTGCATTTTTAGGTTTATGTTAGTTTAGTTTTGCATCTTACATCTGGAGAGAGCTCTCCTTTCATCTTTCATGGACTTTTCGGTCAACTACGCTCACCTTTCCTTTTCTCGATCATGTCTTTCACTCCTTCTCTTTCACATCATGTCCTTTTTCCTGTCATCACAAGGGGTTAATCTTATCATCATATCTATCACAAAGAGATCATTTTCAGAAACACGAGTCTATATCATAAACATGAGAACTAAACATACATCTATGAGAGAGATTATACATGAGCATATATATCATACATTTTGAACAATATGACAAGATAATATAAAAATTGAAACATCCATCACAAGTGGGACAAGTACACAAGATCTATTACAAATCTAGTAAATCTCATATATATAAATGTCATGATACAAATACAATGTGGGATCCAAAATCTGGATAATGTCCCAGGGTATGTCTCTATACATCTATCATCCTAAACCTAAGTTTGGCTAGCCCCATCATGAGGTGGTGGTGGTGGTGGAGGTGGTGCCGCCACCCTGTTAGGAACCATATTTGACATGCCTACCCTCTAAGAGTAGAGTGGCGCTCTCTGTCCCTCAGGTATAGCCTGTATGTAGAGTCCATGATAATACATAGCTCGTGTTGCCTCTCATCAGATCTCTGCTACATCAGCCTATGCCATCCTCTCCTGTCGATCTATCTCGACTTGTAGATTAGTCAACTACTGGTCTCTCATAGCTATAGTAATCCACAGCTACTGCATCTCTATCTCTAACACCTAGATCCTTGCCCTGAGATCCTCTCCCCCTACAGGATGATCCTTCCCAGCATCCACCCATCGATGAGATGGCCTCGCTGCGTCATCCCCCTCATCCTTGAAACCATGTCTTTGTGACCATTTTTGGCCACCTAATCGGGATCCCTATCCTATCTCCCTAACCCTCCCTCTCCCTCCTCTGTCCCCTCCATCCTTTTCATCTCCATCATCACCCTGTGCTGCCGGCTGTGCATTAGGTACAGTAAACCTAGGGAATGGAAACCTCCACCGCTCTGCCCTATAGGTCACATCTGCACCTACATCTACCATATCTGGGAGATAGTCCCATGGATCCCTGCGTATAGCTATGGTATCCTTTACTGCCTGCTAGTAGTCCAGCATCGGCAGCCATCCCTGTCCCTCCTCATCTATAACTCGAGCATAGGTGGTGGTCTCTGTGGGCACCCTCTTCTGTCACCCAAACTATCTCCAGACTCGGGTGATCACAAAGCACTCTACTATATTAGAGTGTCAACCTACTATTGGTAGACTACATAACATGTAACCTAGCTCCTCCCCCCGATCACCCCACTTCTCACAAGCCCTGTATGGTCTCCACTGAAACAATGTGAGCTCGTCTAGTAACCTATAGCAGTAAGTCACATCCCCGCTATATGGCTGACTGATGAAACCTGTATATCTGTATATATAGGGGCATCTCCGCTCCCTTAGCTACACATGTGGATGCACAATGGTGATGTGCTCCCATGCCCATACCTGTGCTAAGATAGCACTGTATGCCCAAGTCCTGCTGTCCCTGTACACTATCTCATGCAGATCATGGTACATGTCAGCTAGGATGGCTGGACCCCATGCCATCCATCATGGGTGTGTTATCAAGTCTGCCACCAACCTACCCCAGCCTAGTGGGAAACCCTTCTAACTCCTGTTAGTAATGAGGGCCTGTGCTACTATAGAACATACAATGCACGAAACTGAGAAATCCCTGCCGAACTCCTCCATTAGCCGATCCCAGCTGAGGTGTCTATCAAAAAATGTGACATCCTGGAACATGTCCTGCATGATCTGTCATCCCTCGGTCGGATCTTGATCGTAGTATACCTATGCCACCAAATAATCATGTCAGTTTTTCTCATATGGAAACTTTACATCTATGAATATCTATAAACATGATTATACTCACTGGATCTCCATCGCTAGGAGCTCGAAGGATCTGATAGACATCCTCCAAGCTAATAGTAGCCTTGTCGGTCGGCAAGTGAAAGGTGTTATGCTCACTGTGCCACCTCTCAGCCAATGCTGTCAATAACCCATGATTTGCTTGAATATGGGGCATTTGCAACAAGTACCCAAAGCCCATCTCCCTCAAGTCTTCTCATCCTGGATCATCAAGATCTCAGACACACCGTAGCCTGATCACTCTCGGTGCTCTAATGAGAAGTGCAGGAAAGTTCTCCTGCAAGCCATAACCCAAACTAGATTTCAGAACATATCATGATGGATGTATAAAATCAGTACAAAACAACTTAAAAGGAAACATTGTCTAGACCCATGTCATAGTGCTCAAAATTTAAAACATGTCATTTTTTTCTACACTGTGCGATACTATTTTCTGAGAAAATATCGTGCGATATTTTCTTCAGTAACAGTGCGATGATATCTTTGCATGCGATATTTCACATAGTATCACATGATGTTTCATCCGGTATCATGCAATACTGGATCAAACATTGGTACGATACTATTTTGACCCATGAAGTATCGCACGACAAAAGTTATCAAAGAGTGCAATACTTAGTAAATATCGTATGATATTTCGCACGAGAAAAATTTGACATATTTTAAAAACATTAAAAACATGTTTTAAAATGACATAAATGCTCATTAAATGACTTAAAGGGCAAGTTTTTCTGAAAAGATACCGGGGCACCATACTACGGAGGCCGGTTGTGCAACCGGGCGCACTCGAATCGATGCCTGTGAACCAGAATCACTGCTTGCTAGGCCATTTTCTCTATCTGAGCTCTCAAAATTTTCAAATCACAATAAGACAAATGATTTTGAAAATGACCTTTTTACCCCCTTTTATAGCATTTTGACTTTTTGAACTAATTTTTGAAACACCTCAAAATTGCGCGAAAATTGCACCCCTAGCTAATTTCGATGTCCTGGATCCATTTTCAGGATCGAAATTGAAATTTGAGTTCATCTTGATAGTCAAAATTGCATTTCAAACTTTTCACCCTCTTTTGCATAGTTAGCTGACCCTTTTGAGGCCTGATCCTTTGATCTTCATTGGGGCATCTTTATTTCTTCATCCCCATCTCTTTCAACCTTCTAGTCTTTCATTCATTTTCATTTGATTCATTTCTCTGAGGTTTGACTTCATTTTTTATCCTATATCTTTCTCAGTCAGACCTAGTCAAACTGGGGCATATCTTCACTGCTTGATGGTTATCCTATCATCTTTCACCTTTGATTATGATTTCTAGTGATTTGATTCGATTTATCAATTTGTTGTTTCTCCTCTACCTGATTTTGATTTCGATTCTGAGGAGGTAGTACCTATCAGCTTCAATCCTTGATTCAACTTATCAAACCTTGCTTGAGATTCTTATCTCTTATTTGAGGCTTGATTATCACCTAGCTATATAGGTGTTGGTCTTGTCTTTTAGATTATGTTTATGCTTGTCCTGATGTGTTCCTATCTGTAAAACACACATCTAGGTTGTTTTGTGATCCCAAATTGATCTCACATTAGTCAAAGAGGGGAAAATGTATGCACCCTAAAATGGTCACCTAGACTTTGGGCCCCCATTCAACAATTTTTCAAATCCCTGAATCAATAGTTTCAAAAATCAATATTTTTCAATTATATCAATTTCCTTGATCAAATCCTATTTTATCATTTATTCGATTATTTTATATGAGCTAACCATTTTATCCTAAGTCTTTATTTTATTTAAAAGGAGTTTCCTCCCCTTTTATTAAATAAAAAGCCCCCACTTTTCCTCTTATCCGAAGTTGCACAAATAAAATATTATTCCTATTTTATAAATAAAAGAAACAACACTTTTTGTCTCACATGGACACAAAAGTCAACTCTTATTTTCTCATTGGAGGATATTTGTGCACATGGATTGCTCCTCTTTCAAGCTCCACCCTTGATTAAATCTTTTGCCTCTTCTCCATGGTCCATTCCTTTTCAATTCCTTTAAAAGGAGAGCTCTTTTCTCATTCTAGGATCCCAACTTTGAATACTAATCTTATGCTGCAGGATTTCTTGGAGACTTTGGAGCTTTGGAGATCATTCTTTCATTCTAGTTTCATTATTGCATCATAGCTTTCATGGCATCTAGCTTAGTTTCCTTTATGCTTTATATTAGCTCACATGGATTAATTAGCAAGGATTTGTAATACTTTCATTTCCATAGCTTAGCTTGCATCTTCATTCTTAGCATAGTTGCATTGCATTCTCATCTTGATTCTTGAGGATATTGGCATTCTTGCCCTTGTCTCTTTGAATCTCCCATTGTGTGGTTTACTAGCAAGGTTGCATATTTCAATAGCCCTAGTTGAGAGCACCATCAACATCCTTGTGACTCCATACCTAGGGAGCTCTAGGTTGCTTTCTCAAAGTTTCCCATTCATGGATTCTCTTGGAAGTAATGACTTAGAGAAGTGCATTATTTAGTGTGTATACCTGTATCCTTTAGTAGTTTCACTGTAACCAACAAATATTTCTTTCTTTCCAAAGGGTTCTGGTTTGGTTCGATTCTCTTTAGGAATGTGAACATATATGGGACATCCAAAGATTCTTAGATGACTTAGATCTGGTTTCTTTCATGTAAAGGCTTCTGCAGGTGTAATGTTTTCTAGGATCGAGTAAGGACACCTGTTTTGAATGTATACGACAGTATTAGATGGTTTGGCCCAAAATAAGGTATAAAGATTTTGATCATGCATCATAGCCTTCGAAGCTTCAATAATGGTTCTATTTTTTCTTTCTGCTACATCATTCGGTTGAGGATTATAAGTTACTATATACTCCCTCTTAATTCCAATAGAAGTGAAAAATTATTTAAAGTTTTTAGATATATAGTCACCTCCATTATCAGATCTTAGAGTTTTTATTCTTCCCAGTTTGGTTTTCCACTAATGCTTTAAATTATTTGAATTTTAGCAATACTTCATTTGATTCTTTGAGTTTAAGAAAATAGATCCAAGTTTTCCTAGGGTAATCGTCAATGAAAATCACATAGTATGAAAAACCTCCTAGTGAGAGAGTTGACATAGGTCCACATAAATCTGTGTGAATGAGTTCTAATACAAATTTGGTTTTATTTTCACTATAAGGAAAGGATCTTTTGATATTTTTCCCTAGGGCACACCCTTTACAAGTACTAATATGATTTGATTTTAGATTAGGTATACTTGTAGTGATTTTCTTTATGGAAGGAAGGGTGCTAAATCTTGTTAGAAATACGGAATACTGAGAGGGGGGGGGGGGTGAATCAGTATTCTACAAACTTTATCTTTTTCCCAATTATGGATATAACAAATTATCTTTACACATGCATAACATAAGAAGCTAAACAACATGCATAGCAATAAAACCAAAGAACTCATAACATATTATTTGTTCTCGAGGAAACCCTAGCCAAGGGAAAACCCCAGTGGGGATGGTACCCACAAAGATCCACTAATAAAAAGTATCCTGTTAAGGATGTTGACCCTGTTAGGAGTCTATTACAAGCATATAGTGTATCAGTCCTGATTAAGGGACTATAGGCCTTGTTAGAAGCCTCAACCCTGTTAGGAGTTGGTAGTACAAAATGTGATTACCAGATGAGCCCATTGCCCAAACAAGTAATGTACAATATAAATTGATTAAAAAAATAGGTTAAGGTACATAACCTTATGCTGCTTGCATCAATATCTCTTCACTGCTCTTTCACTATCGCTATTACATATCCATCATATATTTCGCATCATATCACTTCACTATACATCTATTTTTCAACTCTACTTTTCTTACAATTACAATTACATTTATACAAGTAACTTTATCCAAGAGTAAACATCTAGGATGTCATCCCTTTATATTTTTAATTCATTATTTTGATAAACAAAATAATCCCTTAACTCTTTACTAATTCTGTCTTCATATTCTGTCTTGTCGGCTTGACACTATCTTCGGTAGAACTGTCATAACTTCTTCCGTACATGCCGTACTGACTTGCACTCTGAGATGAGTGATCAATAGTCATCACAAAGTATATGTTCAAGTGCACAAGTACTAAACTTACTCCAATCAACATCGCAAACAAAAACTGTGTCCACGATCACTGGTAAAAACACTATCTCACACTTAGACAAATTTGCAATGCGCTCTGTCATACTTACTCTCTGACCTGTGTGATCTTCATGTGGATCATATGTTGCCATAATGAAAACATCTATGTAATCAACTCAGCCAAATTTCCAACAATCTCCCCCTTTGTCATTGGTGGCAACATATGAGAAAATTGGCTAAGTGTACAACTTCAAAATCTCAAAATTGTCGCCATAGTATAAAATATATATATTATCCTCATAACTCCTCAAAAAATCTTATCTCAAATACAATACTCCCCCTAGGAGTATCAATCCTTATCATATACAATCAATTTTCTAATGTATATCTCTCCCCCTTTGACAACAATGACAAAATAAAGGTAAGGAGGGTTACAAAACTGTATCTCAAAAAAGATTATACCTCAATTCAATTATTGCAAAGCTGGTAGGCTTGCAACACAATCTACAAAATCAATCTTCATAGCTTCAAACTCCTTCTCCAATGATTTCTTAACGGAATCTGCCACATTGAGTAGTGCGCTCAGTCCATAAGATGCTATTTCACATGCTTGGAGGTTTTCAAAGTTAAACTTCTGAAAAGATGTCTTAGCTGAAAGACATTCTTCCAGCTGCTCTTCAATAATGCTTAACTTCATAGAATTGTGCTCTCTCAAAAGAGTGAATCTTTTCATTTTTCTATCTCTCTCATCTTGCAAAACTCTGATTTCATCATATAGCTTCCAAATCTTCTTCTCAACATCACATACCTTCACATTGGGGCTAGAAAGAAGGTTTGTTTCATTCAGAATCTCTGCTTCCTTCAACTTCATCTTATGATCTTCTTTTGCTGTCAAGATTTTTGATTTTGTACACTGGATGTACAAAGATTTACCTATTTCCAAATGCTTCCTCAAGTCCTTGATACAAATATCAAGATTGTTGATATCATTCCTGATATTCTGGCTGATGTTCAAAAGCATTCTGGCCTCATAGGCTGCTTGTGCTTTCACTTTTGCAATATCAGACAAGTTTGTGAATTCATTGTCAAAAGTGCTCATTACCTTCTTTGCTTTCTCCAAAGGATCATCTTCTACAATTTATTTAGTTACAATGGTTTGTAACTTCTCAGTAAGTTCCTTCAGGCATCCTTCAAGACTTTTCACTTTCTTGTTCTTGCCAATGATTTTATTCAAGGATGTGATCAATTCCAACTGATCATCATCATCTACTTCCTTTCCCAAATGCTCAATCATAGATCCAATTTGATTCTTCTTTCTAGTCTCAGGAGTAAGACTGATATCTTCTTTGGTGGGAATGGATACATGTTTTTCTATTACTGGGGGTTCTACAACTATTATCTTTGTTGTCTCTTCTCCTTTTGCAGTTTCCTGTTCTTCAAAGGCTGAATTGTCAACAATGTTCTCCAAATTCTTGAATACATTATCATCAGTATCCAAGGTGATCTTTGTTCCTTCTACATTCATGGTTTCATCTTCAATGTTAATGGATGGAGGAGAGGAAATGTCCTCTTGTTCTGTCTCACTTGCTTGCTCTGCTGCAATTGATGGTTCTCCAACATTTTCTGACATAACCTTGATAATTGCTTGCTCTGTCTCAGAATTAATTTCTTCATATTTGCCTACCATAATTATAATAGTTCTCCTTTTGGTTCTTAGATGGGTGCTTAAGGCTTTCATGATCTGACCAAAATGTGTTTCATCTCTTATTACACAAAGCTTCCTTACAATATTTTCTCTAATAGTTGTGTCTTCATCTGATGCTCTCTTCTTCCTATTCACAAGTTTATTATACAAATCATCAGGTATCTGACCTTGAATTGTATCAAACTTCTTATTAGCCAAAATCATATGCTTTACAACTGCATTCTCCAGATTAAGTCTATCTGTATAATCATAAAGATCATAATACTTGTTCATTCTTGTAAAGTCTCCATCCTCAATGATCTACTCATTAAGCTTTTCAACTTTGGGTTTCCAAGCTTTCTTCTTAACAGTAGTGACATCATCTTTTATTTCTGCAATTTTTCTTGGAACTGGTTGCACTATAGTTTTTTGCCTCTTTCCCGGTCCAGTAGCACTTTCCTTTACTCTTTTGCTAGGTGTGGAGGAAGTGGATCTAGTGGACATCTTTGCTTCTTTATCCTTCTCAATTTCTTCCACTTTCACCTTCACTTGTGATTCTTCCTACTGTGCTGCAATTGATGATAAAGGTGGAATAGACAAAAAAAATTTTTGTCCGCTTTCTCTGATTGTTGCTACTATTTTATTTGCTACCAAAAACTCACGCTTTGTCATCCATGTATCTTTTAAGATTTTCTTTATAGTGCTCTCAACTCTTTTCTTAGACTGTTTCTCTTTAATTAAGGTCTTTGCGGAGTTGAAGTTCTCCTCAAAGGTTCCAAACCTATTACACTGAGTGTCCAACTTACACTTAAGTAACCTGCTAACATACTCCTCTATCTCTACCTCAGATATCTCATAGCCAAGAGGGTCTATGAACTCTATTCTAGGTTCTACTGCTTCAATATAGGTAAAGTCAGTATCCACTATAAAACATATATCATCTTTATACTTCTCTACAAGAGACTTAGGGATCCTTGATCTGCTAGACACAATACTTTGAAATGTCTTGATTACCAGTACTACACTCTCATTTACTTTGTCAATAACATGTCTTCTTTACACTAGGTTAATCCTTTCCATTGTATTTTGTCCATCATTCCAGTCATTTCCAATGGTGTAAGGAAATCTCCTCAATAGATGAAAAAACATATAGGTGATTAAGGATGAGAACCTAAACTGTGTATACTTAGTTTTCTTAATCTTCTCCAAGTTCTCAAACAATTGAATTCTTAGAATCTCACACATATCAACTTGTACCTTGTCAACACATATTAGATAAGCTGCATGTATCATTCCAGCTACCATGTCATCCTCTCTTGAATTTGCACAAAACTTAGTAGTTAGGATCTTGCATAAGTATCTCACATCATCTTGTTTGATCTTACTAATCACAATTCCTTTACCATTATAGGATGAATTTGTGTTATCAATGACTGTTTTCCTCATGTTTTTCTCATTAAAAGGAATAGCTCCAGTTTTAGATAATCCGATGACTTCATGAATCAAATCAGCTGTAATATCTATCACTCTATCTTCTAACCAAAACTTCCCATTATGAATTCTGCTCAAGATCATCTTAGTGCATTCTTCATTATCAAATTCATACTGCAATGCATACTTAACAATTTCATTATCTTCCAAATATTCAAAACCTTGTTTCAGTGTCATAGCTTGATTGTAAATCTTCTGATATTCATTTGTAAAATCACTATCACTAACTGTCTCTAGTTTGCATCCAAGATAACTTCTAACATTTTCCAAATGTAAAACTCTGTCTGGTATGGATGATAAAGAAAACCTAGGATCATCTTCCAAGGGTTCTACTGGCTCCCTTTTCAACTTAGGTATATTCTTATCTCTGACATTGTGTATTAAAGAAACATCCATGATTTCTTCAAATTCCTTTATTGATTAAAGATCTGTCAAGTAAAATACCTTAATTTCATGATTTTAGGGCTTGCTTAGATCCGACACAAAATTCTTCTTCAAATCCTTGCAAAATGCTTCCAATCACCGCTCTTTGATCTCCTTAACACTTGAATTCACTTTGATGATCAAATAATACCGATCATAACCTTTTATTAATTCAATCTCACTTAGATCTGACATTGCATTCAATTCTTTTGCCGCTTCTTTCCAAAAAGTTGTTTTTGCTAACCTGCAAAACTTAAAACTTCTTGCGATCTCACAAAACATAATATTTTTCTTTACGCTCTTAACCATAGCATTAAAACATCATAAACTACTTCGCATTAACTATGCAAGACTCAGTTCATCATATATCTACTTCTACACTATTCTAAGTTCCTATTCTACTGTAATTTTCATAAATTTAAGTACTTTGAGATGGCTCAGCTAAAGATTCATTCTTACCTTTTGATACTTCACCTTCCTGATTACCTTCAATGTTGAGTATGTCTCCTTGGTCTATGCTTTTGATAAACTTCACTTCATCTGAATTACTACAATATCTTTTCTGACCGTTACTTGCATCTTCATTTCTTCTAGCATGATTTCTAGGGTTAGGATTAGGATGAAAAACTCTATTGTTCATTCTACAAAACCTTGCTGTATGTCCAATCTTGTTGCATATCTGACAAACAATTCCATTGTTTCCATATCTTGGTCCAAGTTGATTGATTTGTGATTTGCAGTTTCTAGCAATGTGTCCAACCTTGTTGCATCTGTAACATATTACTCCATTTCTTCTGTTCATATCTTTAGTAGGTTTCTTATCTGCATTATTAGTATTCCTAAATATTCTACTACCATCATTATTCTCAATAAATTTAGGTTTCCTACATTCAATATCTCTATGTCCAAAACCATGACAATTATAACAATAACCATTAAGAGGTTTAAATTGCTTACCTATGCAATCTCTCTTCATATGACCAATAGTATCTACCTTTGAATTCTCTTCGCATACCTTTGGGTGATTCCTCTTGCTTCGGTGCTTCTTCTTTAGGTATATCTTCAAATTTGTTGATCTCATCAGACTTCTTCTCATCTACGCTTTTAGATATTTTCAGATCTGGTTCCTTGCTTTCATCATTTTCTTTAAAAGTGTTGAATCCAAGACTAGTCTTATCATAGAATGGTTTTTTATAAGATATTTGTTCATCAATCTTCTCACTAGTTGAATATAGCCTTTCAAGTTGTTGTTTGGATTGAGTCAGTTCACCTTTCACAATCTTATTGTACTTCTCAAGTTCAACATACTGCAAATTGACTTTCTCAAGTTCAGATGTTACTATACCAAGTTTAGATTTTAGTCCTTCATTTTTAGTCTTTAGACTTTCATTCTCAGATTTTAGATTTGCTTCATTCTTGCCATTTCCATCTTTCAAGCTAAGCTTCAGATTTGCTATCTTCAGTTCATGCTTAAGGATCTCATTTTTTTTTTCTAAATTGTCATCACAATCTTCAATACAAACTTTAGATTCCTTTTCAGATCTCAAATCTTCCAATTTGTTTTTCAGTTTCTCAATGGGGTTCTTTGCATCATCATACTTTCTTTTCAAAGTATCTTTTTCAATAGTAAGCAAGTCAATCTATTCAAGAGCTTCTTCAAGATTCTTTTGTAGTTGATCCATATCCATAGAGATCTTACTCAAGCTGCTAGGCTTTCCTTGAATGATTCTTTTCTGAGTAACTAAGCTCTGATACCAATTGTTAGAAATAGGGAATACTAAGAGGGGGGGGTGAATCAATATTCTACAAACTTTATCTTTTTACCAATTATGGATATAATAGATTATCTTTACACATGCATAACATAAGAATCTAAACAACATGCATAGCAATAAAACCAAAGAACTCATAACACATTATTTGTTCCCGAGGAAACCCTGGCCAAGGGAAAACCCCGGTGGGGATGGTACCCACAAAGATCCACTAATCAAAAGTATCCTATTAAGGATGTTGACCCTGTTAGGAGTCTATTACAAGCATATAGTGTATCAGTCCTGATTAAGGGACTATAGGCCTTGTTAGAAGCCTCAACCCTGTTAGGAGTTGGTAGTACAAAATGTGATTACTAGATGAGCCCACTGCCCAAAAAAGTAATGTAAAATATACATTGATTACAAAAATAGGTTAAGGTACATAACCTTATGTTGCTTGCATCAATATCTCTTTGCCGCTCTTTCACTATCACTATTACATATGCATCATATATTTCGCATCATATCACTTCACTATACATCTATTTTTCAACTCTACTTTTCTTACAATTACAATTACATTTATACAAGTAACTTTATCCAAGAGTAAACATCTAGGATGTCATCCCTTTATATTGTTAAGTCATTATTTTGATAAACAAAATAATCCCTTAACTCTTTACTAATTCTGTCTTCATATTCTATCCTGTTGGCTTGACACTGTCTTCGGTAGAACTGTCATAACTTCTTCCGTACATGTCATACTGACTTGCGCTCTGAGATGGGTGATCAATAGTCATCAGAGAGTCTATGTTCAAGTGCACAAGCACTGAACTTACTCCAATCAACATCACAAACAAAAACTGTGTCCATGTTCACTGGTAAAAACACTGTCTCACACTTAGACAAATTTGCAATGCGCTCTGTCATACTTGCTCTTTGACCTATGTGATCTTCATGTGGATCATATGTTTCCATAATGACAACATCTATGTAATCAACTCAGCCAAATTGCCAACAAATCCAAGATGTCCAAATCTTCTGTGCCAGAGTTCATTAGAGTTTGATACTTCATGACATAGAGCTAATTTGTGATTATTGCCTAATTTATATAGGCTTCCATTCCTATACCCTATAGAAATAGCATTTTTAATATTAGTGTTCTTAGTCCATATTAACACTTTATCTTCTTGGAATGTGACTCGATAGCCTTGATCAGCTAAGCTTGAAATAGAGACCAAGTTCCTTTTTATGCCTGGTACAAAGAGAACATCTTTCAGTAGTAGAGTTACCCATGTTTTAAATTTGATTGAGTAGGTCCCAATTCCTTTTGTTGGATAGGTGGAGTTGTCTCCAATTGTAACCTCTTTAGAGGAATATTCTTCTAGGGTTTCAAATTGATCTTTGAATCTAGTTATGTGTCTTGATGCTCCGCTATCGATTATCCAAGTATTTTTGCTTGAGTTTACTTCACTTGATAAGGCCAAGAAGAATAGGGATATTTCTACACCTTTGACTTTGGCTAATATTGCTTGAATTTTCTTTCTCTCTAGACAGAACCTATGCGTATGCCCAAATTTATCACATTTATAGAATTATACTTTGGAGAAGTCTCTATTCCTTCTTTTAGCTATCCCATTTTTTTGTGGAGTCCTCAATATAGATACTTGTCTCTTGATTCCATGCTCATTATAGAAGATGGTAAATTCATCAAAGATAAATTCACCTCCTCTATCAGATCTCAAAGACTTCCATTGTTTGCCTGTTTCTTTTTCAACTCTTACTTTATACCACTTAAACTTTTGAAATGCATCAAACTTTTCTTTCAAAAACATAATAGACATAATTCTTGAATAATCATCAAAAAACAAAATGAAATACCGATCTCCATAATAGCTTTGAAATTTCATAGGACTACAAAGGTTAGTGTGAACCAATTTCCAAATACCATTGGTAGAGTAAGATTTTCTTGAAAAAGTTGACTTAGTCATCTGACTAATCTGATATTTTTTCCACACCACTTTATCAGGTTTGTATAAATTTGGTAATCAAGTTATCAAAGTTCACATGACATAGTCTCTTATGCCATAGTCATACATCTTCAGTTTTGGAAAATAAGAAAATCTTTGTATCAGTATCAAGATAAAATAAATTATCTCTTGATTGTCCACCAGTTCCAATTAGATCTCCATCCGGACCATATATCTTCACCTTTCTATTTTGAAATTCTAGTTAGTGGCCAGTATTGTTTAGTTGTACAACACTAAATAGATTATAATTTAGAACTCTAACCCAATATGCATCATTGAATTTCATCTTTTTATTCAATACTATAGATCATTTACCTTTCACAGGACATGGAGCATCATTTCCAAATCTGACAAATACTCCATCATACTCTTCTAGATTCTCAAATTTATTAATATATCTTTCATATGATGTGAACATCCACTATCAATAATCCATGGGTCCGGTTTACTTACTTGAGAAACAAGTTATTTTCCTTCTTCATAATTTTCCTCATTTGAGTCTTCTTTTGTTGCGACATAGACAACTTCATATCCTTCTTCAGTATGATCAGATTCATCACTTGTTACACATTCCTTAGCTAGGTAGCAAGACTTTTTACCTTTATCCTTAAAATATCTAAATCTTCGGTGTCGGTTGTGTCTTTTGTGATTCTAATCATTCCTTTCATTTTTAGGACATCTACATGCAATATGACTAATTCTATTACAATTGAAATATTTCAATAGTAACTTGTCTTTATACTTTCATTTTCCTCTAGGTAGTCTGTTAGCCAGCAGTGCTTCCAATTCTTCTTGCTCTCTTTCTTTAGTTAGGATACTATCATACTCTTTTCCATATGACCTAATGTGATTCTCTCTTTCTCTTCTTGATGGTACAATGCTCATAGATGACTTGAAGGCAGTCTCAATGGTCGATAGGCTATTATCATAATTACTAAGTTCAAATGTAGTCATTTTACTGATTAGGACTTCAAGGGTAATAATATTGTTCAATATTGATCTCAATTCTTGAATAGTAGATACTCTTATAGCATATTTGGAAGAAAGAGTTCTCAAGATTTTACTTACCACTTCATCATCATTCAGGATTCCACTAGCACCTCTGATGGCATTAACAACTTCCTTAACTTTTTTGTTGTATTGTGTGATGTTCTCTTCATCTTTCATTCTCATTTCATCATATTTTCTTTTCAAACTATCAACCTTAGCTTTTTGTACATGCTAATCTTGTCCATAGATAAGTTGAAGCTTGTCCCATATTTATTTTGAATTAGCACAATTCTTAATATCATTGAATTCAACATCGGTGAGGGAAGAAGTAATCTCTATCATAACCAAGTTTTGTTCCTTCTTTTCTCTCATCTAATCAATAGTCAAAGGTCTAGTAGGCCTGGAGTCTAATCATTATCAAGAAGTTATAGTGCAAAATCTCCAATCCTAGATAGATAAAATCTCATTATTCTTTTCCATGTTGAGAAACTTTCCTTGTTCATCTTAGGTACTTCTCTCCTATACATCTTTGGATCTTTTACTAAAGTATTTTAAACTTATCTCTTTAGAGTACTTAGCTCTAATACCAATTGTTGGATTATGGTGAGGGGGGGTGAATTAGTAATCCCTTATTCCAAATATCTTAAAAAATTTTCTCTAATTAATTCGGTATCA
Source organism: Chamaecyparis obtusa (assembly GCA_027943335.1). NCBI lineage: Eukaryota > Viridiplantae > Streptophyta > Pinopsida > Cupressales > Cupressaceae > Chamaecyparis > Chamaecyparis obtusa. Next base: position 269,501 of record BSBK01006312.1, read on the forward strand.
TCTCAGTAAAACACAGTTCACTATTTATCGACAACAGTAAATAAACTTTAACATTCAACAAATTATTCACATAAAGCATTCACAATATGAAACACCAATATTTAACATGGAAACCTAGCTTTTGGAAAAACCACTGTGGGAATTGTCACCCACTAAGAAAATACTCTTCTAAACTACACTCGGTTAAAAGCCAATTTGGTTAAAGATTACAATACACATTGTCAAGTGTGACCCGGTCAAGGAACTTAACTTAGATATGTTAGGATCTTCACTCTTTTAGGAGTGGCCTTGTTAGAGGGCTTCAAACACTCTTTTGAATGTTTAACTTTTTCACGGATTTTACAATAAGACTATTAGGTCTACTCTATTAACATATTTTCTCTGTTACAAATGCTAGTAAGTAATAGTAAATAAATTGACCTATAGATTTTCAACTATCTTTGCATAGTCAGATCCTTTGTGCACTCTTCAATCTTCACTTCAGTTCTTCATTATCCAATGGCTTCTACACTTCATCAGATTCTACTTTCCCATTCAAAATCTTTGTGTTCCTTCTTCACTGGTTCTCTCAGTGAACCTTCTTTTCATCAATTTATCATTCGTTTGTCCATACAAGATCATCCTCTATATAGATAACTTTTTTCCTCTTAATCTCCTCTATTGTGTTTTCTTTTAATCAATCTTGACCGTTGAATTCATTATACCTTGAATTTGGCTCTCGGTCAATATGGTTTTCTTACCTCGAAACTTGAACTTTTCTAGGAACTTTTTCCATCTATTTTTGCTACATAGATCTTGGTGTAGATCTTGTCCTTAAATTTTCATAACCGTAGATCTTGTAGCTAACTTTCCTTGTCTTTGTGATCATCAAACTCATCATAGATAATCATTAAATGTCAATTCAATCCTTTTTTAATATATATTCCTTTCTCAGTGTCCTTCATCATAATTTTGGTTAACATCGCTCAGTGTGTAAAACCTTTCTCTTTACTGAGTGACCTTCCTTCTCCTTTTACCTTATCGAGTGACATTTCCATCTCTGTAGCCAAAACTATTTTGCATACCGACTTGTCAAAACTTCATTACCATATCTTACTGACTTAACATAATTATATGTTAGGTAGAAAACAATTATATCAACATAATCACATCATTGTCTAATCTGTATCAGTTTCCCATTTAATTTCTTCAACTCCATAACATCTCATTTCTTATTCTCCTTAACTCATTCAACTTATATCATTACCGAATGATATGGAAACATAATATAAACTAGAAATAAATTTCTTGACATTAATGACAAGAAATTAATTGATCTAACATTTCTATTATCTTGTATTCTTCTAATCTTGGTCGGTCTTCATCACCAGTCTTCAATATTACTATCAATTATAGTAACAATTTTTAGTTTGTGTTAAGAAATGAATTATTCTTATTCATCAATGATAAATCTATAAGTTTTAATAATTTTCTCTATGATTTTAATTTTCTTCCAAAACATTATCTCTCGCACATGTTTTATAGTGATGGTCAAGTGTTAGTCCATTTACTAATTTCTAGTAAAAATTAAACCCCCCAAAAAATAAAATTCTTGAGGGAGTTGTACCCCTAAATTTTAGAGGAAGATCACCAATGCAAATGATGTTCTCTCTAATTATTTGTTAACAATTTTTCCTCATATTAGCGAAAGAGATTTAATTCATTTGTTGTTTTGAAAAGATAAATCCATTAACCAACACTAGGCTAGTTGAATAAAGTCTTGAATGGAATAAATCCTATTTGTTATGCAAAAGAAAGTTTTACAACTGTGACCCCAATGAAGTACAAGTTTCATGGATACTCTAAGTTGTACAAGCTTTGAGATGACCACCAAGAGATCAAAGATGCTAATCATGATCATGTTGAACTCAAATATTTTAGGAACCATGTGGAAAGGCCTAATGGGAAATCATTCAAGGCTAAATATTTGGTGTTCTTATGTTTAATTCAAGAAAAAAAATTCCTATCTCACTGCAATCCTTGATCTAATCATGGCCTAATCTGAGAGTTATTCTCTAGGTAGGGCAACATTCGGGAGAGAAGGAGAAGTGATCCTGGATGCAAGACCTAATAATGTGGAGATATTTTTTTGAATTCCAATGTATGAAAATTGTGCTAAGTTGTCCATGGAATATGGGGAAAGCTATTACAATAATGATACCTAATGTGATCTATATATCAATGAGAGCTTCCTATATAGGTCGAAGAAAATCCATTATCTTGACAAATTAAATCTACACAACCTATCTTAGAGAGGACATTCAAAATTATATCTCTCTTCTATATAATGTATTTTGATTACCATAAGAAAAAAAACTAGAGACTTGGATGGTCTCTTTCATCAAGGCCATCCAAAGTAAGAAATAAAATATTGACAAGAAAAAAATCATAATCAACAACTTCTATAAGCATCTAATAGAAATCAAAACATGTTGAACACCATAGGATCTTGAGAAGGGAGGTAAAATAAACTAAATAAATCCTCAACAATTCTACCATCATTCTTAGTTACTAATTACTAATCCAACTAGTTATTAGTAAAATGCATATTAATAAAAGCACATATATATGAATTGGTGCACAAAGATGGCCTGCAAAAAAGTGGCCACCATAGGAGAAAAAGTCCAAAAAACTAATTTAACTTGATTGGATTTTCTAAAATTCCAAATAATCCAATCAGGTTATGGCTTGGTAAATACCAAGCCTAATTTAAAAAACATGATTGGGTTTTAAAAAATATAAGTCTTTTTGTGTGGTCGTAACAAAAGCATTTCAAATCCTCATTGCAGGCTAATTATATAACAACTGGAGCCTTCTAAAGACCAGAATGTGGTTGTGTTTCGTGTAATTTAGCATTTTCCAAACATTCACAACAAATTTCACCATGTGTTGTCGCCACAAAGGTATGTATTACTTTTCTATATTTTATTTTTTAAATTAAATTATAATTTAGCAAGTTCTTGATGGATTTTCATATTTTTTTATTAAATTCATGAAAAGTTATTGAAACATTACCACCCAAAAAAACACACAACAACAAAAGGTTCTTAAAAAACAACAATGTGATGATCCTCAAAACAATTCCCCTCAACAACAACAAGATCCCCACAATGCTTCCCCTCAACAACAAGAGGCCCAAAACGTGCCCCTCAACAAAAAGAGACTCAAAACCCTCCAGCTCCTCTAGCAGACCCTGTACAAACAACACAAGAGGATCTCTTAAATTGCCTATCACAAAATATAACCCAAATTTATAATATAGTGAATAGGTTGAAAACCTATAGGCATGAGCATCATTCATCCATTGACACAACCCTAGAATCAATGGTCAATAGTACCAATGAGCTATCCAAACAAGTTACAAAATGGGGTACATATAGGGATAGATGTTGTGCATTTTATTCTACTGGTTTGTCATCTGATGAGGTGAAAAGAATATTCATAAGTAAATATGATATATGTGATCTTTTCACTGAGCCTAAAACTAATAAGACCTTACCTCTTGATTCAAAGATTTTTCCTACACCTTGGTGTAATCATGCTTGGATTAAAAAACTTTTTGGGATAGGTGAACATTAGATGGTGTTTGACCCACCACCTTGTAACAATTATGAGGTTCCTTTGTATATTTTGAGAAAATCATATTATGAGTTTATCCTTGGCGAGCGACCAAACTACTTTGGCATGAGGCAGTTCCAGGTTAGAGGGAGACAATCTTCCTAGGATGGAACATGGGCTCGGAGGGTGGTAGAACCTTGAAATATGGTTTCTCTAGATGTTAAATTCATGGTTTATATTACAATCCCAATAGCCCTCAAGGAATCTATGAAGTTATAGACTCTTTAGAAGGCTAAATCATTGATTGATGTCATCATTCAACATGGCATATAGTTAGTGTAGCCTCTTGGACCAGAGGCTCACCCAACACCTATACCAGTTGCATCATCATTAGTTGTAGCATTTGTCTCTAGCAAGCCTATCGATCACATGTGTCCTAACTACCAACATATATATTCTAGGGTAGACACTGATGCAAATGAAGATGGTTCCACATCTCATTCATGTACACACTACATGAGTAGATGACATGCTTAAACTGTAGTTGATACGACCCTCAAAGATGACCTAATGACTATGACTTTTTTCTAGTAGAGAGAATGTACAAGTGTGTTTGTTTGTATTTATAACATTTTGTTTACTAATCACTTAACACTTAAAACTATAAATACACTTTCATTTATAGAAAAATTAAAATCATGCTTGAACATTATGCATTTCAGGGTGTAGAAACTGGTGTGAGTACACCACATCATATTCCTTCATATTAATATGTTAAAAATAGAATAATTTACCTTGATTGAAAAATAATTTTTGATAATATATAATAACTCTCTAATGTGTATTTATTTGGTGTTTGATATAGGATACACTTTTGGCCATTCACTTTAGCCTAGAAAGCTATGTGGTATCTTATTTACAATTTTTATTAAATCTATACATAATTCTTTTAAATTTAGATTTGTTAACTTATATTTAATATTATATATTGATATCTCTTATATTAATTTTGTTTCTCTTAGGGTACCCCACTTAGGTATGGGACATCTTGTGGAAAAAGGCATCCTCTAAGACAATGAATGGAAAAAGATATCCTCACAGAGACATAAATGCCAAAACGTAATTGAGCACAATTTTAATTGACACAAATGTTTGAAAAGACTAAATAGTTTATTCAAGCATGATCAAGAATTTATTTGTTGAAATGTATTATGATTAAACATAAATGATTTACAATTTTGATAAATTTAGAGAAATCATATGGCATTTGATATTTCTTTGATGATACAAATATGTCATTGTGAATTATGGATTTCAATATTTATGATCTCATGGCTTATGTGGTTCAATTTAATCTTCCTTATGCAACAACTATGGGTATTTTAATGGTTGATGTCCATATTAGTTGTTTAATTTGTTTCCAATTAAGTCTTCCATGTCTACCATTTTTTGCATTTCCTTTAAAATTTGAAGTTAGATTAATTCAACATTTTTTTAGGTTTTGTTTGCAGGTGGTCTATATTTTAAAAACTTGAAAAATCAGTTTGAAATGAAAAGTAAAAAGTTGAGATTTTTATAAACTATAGAAATAGAAATTTCAAACTAGAAAAATAGCCACCATACAGTTCATCTCACATATTCTTCATTGACCTATTCAATGTGATTGTGACCCAACCTCCCATAACCTTAGGATTGATTAATCTAACTCTTTCAATACATGGACCTCACTCTTGTCATCCCTACCATTGTAAACAATATTGAGGTGCTACGGGAATGTACACTAAAGTGGAGACAAAAATGTAGATAAAATTACAAAGAGGTATACAGTTTTTTACTAGATATAATATAGAAACTTGAACATATAGCCATGAATAGTAGATCATACAATAAATATGTTCTAGAGAGAAAATTGCATGTATTATCTATTCTAGAAAATAAATATAATTCAAGGATTATTATTGTTAGGTTGAGACTGATAATTTAAGATACAAGTACGAGGGTTTTTTGTTTATGATTAGTGAGTGTACTAAGAGTACCGAAATATACACTAAGTTGTATGAGAAAATGAGTTGATATAATAAAGTATGCACTTTTCCACTCCAATTTTTCCTCCACCTTTTTGTGTATGTAAAACTAAGTGAATAAGTATGGTAAAGTATAAATAATTATTTCTTTTAAAAAAATAATATTAAAAATTCTCCATCTAGAGAAAGTATTCTCAAAAAAAAGACTTCATATATAAAAATTTAGAAATGGTAAAAATGATTCCCCTTTATTATTATGTGCAACATAAATAGTTAGAAAAAATAAATTTTGAATAAAATCAAAGTATGATTGTGTAATTAGATATAAGATTACAATTCAAAATTTGATTGTAAAATAAAAGAGTGAAATTGAATAGAAAAGACATCTCTATGATGTAGTTAATCAAATGGTTAAACAATGTGTAGATTAAGATGTATCCAATTTAACCTTAAGATGGGAAATAGTGAACACATGAAACTTGAATATAGACGCAATATATTACCTTAAGTTGCAAGATCATGTGAAATATTAAACAAAAAAAAGAACATCCTAGAGGACATACAAAGCCTAAGATAAACATGAGAAAGAGAATAGCCACAAATATTATTAAGAATTACTCATTTGAACATAAAGACCTACACAAATATTAACATTAATATAATAGTATTTATTATATTTTCCATGAAAAAATCTTTATTTCTATATAAAAGTAAAGAGGGTCGTAAAATGCACGTGTATAAGGTTAAATTTGTATGTCATTATTATTAAGAGAAAATCAGGAAAAATGTGTATGTCATTATTAAGAGAAAAGGTTTTTAATATAATCAATTTTGAAGTCAAGAAAAACCTAAACAACTCTACATTGTGTATTTAATGAGCATGTATAATTTGAAAAGAAAAATGAATACTATCTCTTTTACTATCCCTACAAACAAACAAGGGTTCTAATATTGCAATTATATCAAAATGTACAATGAGAAGATAAATGAGATACATGAGAAAACTGAGTGTGGACTACAACTCACAAGGGAGTGCACATAGAGTATGAGGATATTCCCCAACTTTAGCATCACAAAAGTGTCTTAAATCATATTCCAGATCCTACATGGTAAGGAGAATACGAAGAAGCTACTATATGACGTAGATGCATTCATTAAGATAAAATGATGGGATGATTTATTTGTTCTCTAGTTTCTTATACTATTGAAGAATTCATATCTTGTTTAGGTTTTTTTTAAAGATAGGGAAAAATCTTATTTAATTTTAATATCTATTTTTATTAGATAGTTTTGATGTTTGCAAAGCTTTGTAATTGCATCATTAGAGGAGTAATAAAATTTATGGCACCATTTCTTATTTGTGCATAAAGCAAGAATTCTTCCATAATTTCTTAAATAAATTATTCTAATGATTGATGATAGAATTTTGTAGTAACAAGTATATTACAAAGAATTAAATTTTAGATGCAAAAGGCATTTGTATGTACATCTCTTGTTCGAAATCATCAAAAGGTTAGCTAAATGTGGTAGAATTTGGTAGATTAGCTTGGTGGATGGGAGATAAATCTTATGACCATTTTATTACTCCTCACAATCTTGAACGAAATGCTACATAACATTTAATAGATCCATAGGATAAAGATACTAAAAACATAGGTGATTGCTCCTTGAAAGGATACGATATGGTATCCTCTTGAGTAAGGAATGTGATTTTGTTTTGGACATTAAGTTTGAGGGCCTCAAGCATAAACCGAATAATGGCGTACAAGCATTCAAGGGGGTGAACATGAAATGGGAGTAGGATTGGATTGATGAGAAGAAATACAAAAAAAAAAAACCTTATAGTAGCACCTTCTTAATAACTTGAAGACCATCTACATTGATGTAATCAAATGATATGAATGTACTATAATTGATTTATTTAATGTGAGAACAATAAACATATTTATAATTATTAGATTTTAATAGCTTGTGACTTATTAATCAATAAATTACCAAAATCCATACTCAAACATATGCTTAAACTAGAAATAAAAAATAATTAATTTTTAAATAAAATGAAACTACATTCCAAAAATTTAAAATGTATATACTTATAATATTTTTGATATTAATATATTGAATTTAAGATACTTTCATATTATTCATATATATATGTACAGTGTATTTATTAAATGATTAATTGTAACGTTGCGAGTGGAGAAGGTGAGTTGGCTCCATAAATTGAGCAAGCTCCCTCTCATTTTGCTTAACTTACTCCTATAAAAGCAAGTGAGCCTATAGATCAAAATATGCCGGTCCAATCAAGTAGCTAAGACAAGACATCTTGATCGAGCCTTCAGCATCAGAACATAAAGCCGCAATTTGTATTTGATCGAGCTTAGGATAGTGTTTAGGGTTTATCTGTCAGTAGAAGTCGAAGCATACGAACAATGGAGACATATCAGCGAGTAGATAAGCCTCGCCCTGAGGTCCCTCCTATGGATAACGAGATTCGCATAACTAGCCAGGGCAGAGCTAAGAATTATATTACTTATGCAATAACTCTGCTCGGAGACAGAGGTTTATCTAAAGTTGTGTTGAAGGCAGTGGGAAATGCAATCAGTAAGGCAGTAATAGTCGCAGAGGTCATTAAGAGGAGGGTTCTATATCTTCATCACAGCACAGTACTTGACGCTACTCCTATAACATATACTTGAGGAAGGTCTTTTGTCTTTGGAAACAATGAAGCACGTATCCGCAACAACAAGCACTTTGCCCACAACCCAACTTGACACATCATCTCCGGTTATCAACCACCACAGCCAGTTGATGAGGTTAAGCCTCTTATTGAATATGAGGGACAGCATTCTCAAATTATGCCAGGCATGCGTGATGATTATGAGAGTCGTTATGCTCTTGGCATGTGTGATGATTATCTCCATCCTCGAAGTCAAAGACGTCGTAGGGTTAGATCTAATGGCAATGTTTTTGGTAGACGCCGAGGCCGTGGTCAAGGTAGTTTTTAATGACAGTGGCCTGAGAGGGAGGTGGGTCAGGCTATGTAAGAAAACTGAAAAGTTGTAATTCTATTTTGAAAATTTATTATCATTTGAGTGTAAGTAATTATTGTATATTTAGGTTTCAAATATTCATTTTCTATTTTCTATTTTCTTTTCAATTGGTCTATTTTCTTTCCAATATTAAGTAGTGTTTTTTCAAATATTAAAGCATTGTCTTTCAATTTTTTTTTTTGGTCAAGCTCTGCTTAGGGGGCAGTACCCTTTCTATTGCTTAAAAAGAAAATCACAAAGAAGAAAAAACAACAGCCCATGCCCACACAACCAAAACGGTTTAGTGGGCAACAAACATAATCCCTTGCCCTATCTCAAGCGGCCTAGCTCCTATCTCGGCCAGGAAAAGATCTTCATTAGCCTGAAGAAAAGATTGTCTTTCAAATATTATATTTTGTATGCGAATTCATATTTTTCTTGAATGAGTTTGTGTGAGAATAAGATTCAAGCAGCAATGTTGTAGAGAATGAGACATTTTTTGGTTTTCTATGGAGAAAATTAATTATATAAACCTTTATTTGTAGCACTTTCAAGTAGGTTTTTTTTTTATAATTAATATTTCATTATTGAAATGGGTCTAATATATGTAATAAAACTGAAAGTTATAATTCTATTTCAAAATTTATTACCATTTTATTTTATAGTGTATAAATAATAGTTGTGTGTAAATAAATATTGCATATCTAGTTTCCAAATAAATTCTAATGGCATTATTTTCTATTTTTCTCTTCAAATAATGCATTTGAAATAAGAATAAAGTATTTTTTAAAATTTATTTTGTGAACCATTTTTTCTTATGTTTTATTAGACTTTTATGAAGTTTAATATGTTAATGCTAGATTCTTTCCATTTTTTATTATCTTCTAGCTAAATTTTCTTTAAATAAATTATTTTTTATATCTTTGAATTACTTAGAGTTGCATGTTTGATCCTTGATAGTAGTGCTAATTCACGTTATTATACTAATGCTTTGATTTTATTTTTTTGAAGGTTATGGAGAGTCAGAAGAACCTGGTGAAATGTGTGGTAGAAGACAATTTCCAGTGGTGAACTGTCCTCTAAAGAAGACATGAGCAAAATAAATGTGGAGTGTTTCTAGAGAGAAGTCCAAATTATAGGTATACAAAAGATGGTGAAGGTGATGCATAGGCTGTTCATCTTGAATGGTAACGTCTATAGGAGATACAAAGGAAATAGTTAAGAAGGAACCATTTGAAGGAGGTTTTTTTTAATCTGCTGAGTTTGTTGAAGGGTTTTGTTGAGTGGTACGGGGACAACAAGAGTCGGTGATATGAAGAAGTTTAATTTGGATAATTTTTCCCTATGGAAACCTCAAATGGAGGATATACTAGTTTTGAAGGATCAATATGAAGACTTGAAAAGATAGATAGCGGAGGAACTCTCCGCAATGACTTTCCCATTACTGGCTGATGGTTGACAAGGATGTATTGAATCAATTTTCCTTTTTTCAACTTATTTTTGTTGTGGCTTATTAGGAAGTCTTTTTCTCAGCCTCCTAATGAACATTTTACAATTGTTTGTTGAGTGGAGACTACTACCACATCTGTCACGGGAATTCTACTTCAATATTTTTCCGCCAAAGACTGTTAGTGGATGAAATGAAAATGCGAACTTGTTTTCACTGCGGTTATTTTGATTCTGGCAAAAGAATATAAATCCTTTTCTATGATATCTGTATCAATGTCGAATAATGTGCCGAGGGTTCTGCCAATCCTCTTAAGGCATTTATCGCTCCAACATTCAATGGTCAAGTTATAGATTTTGATCCATACTAGACCATCATCGACTTCTAATGGGACCGGGTTAAATCTGGGTTAATGTAGACTGGGTGTCCATCCAAGAATCAATTCTTACTATACATAATCATGTCACTTTTGGGAAGGAATTTGATAACCAATTTATCCCCCAATGATTTATAATGATAAATATACTTTTGGGAAGGAATTTGATAACCAATTTATCCTCCCAATAATTTACAATCCAACTTGCAATATGTAGTCTGGTCATTGTTTGCCCAACCACTCTGGTGAATAGCGCGTGCTCTTCCCAGACTCTTTTTTCTTCCTCCACGTCTTCAGATAGATCAATGACAAGTTTCCCCGAGTCTTCATCTTCGCTTGCACAGAGGTTTGAGGGGAAATTTTTTGTACGACCTCCATTGTTGTGTAACGGATTTTTCATAGTAGGTGTGCATCCCATTGTGTTCTATTATACCAACTATGTATGTATTTTTACCAGGTATGTAATTCTAAATCTTTTCTAAATAAATTAGGTTAAAATGATGATTTATCGTAATATTCATTTGGCGGACCCTTACACTAAATATGTATATTTTATAATCTAAGTTTGATTGTTTTAAGTATAGCTAGAAAAATACTATGGGATGAAACATAGATAATCTAGAAACTGTCATGTCTATAATTTTGCACTAAAAAACACCAACTTTTTTTTTAAAAAGGTTATAAGTTTAAGTTTTAGATTAACAGTTGACTATAGCTGTATAGTTGATCCTGAGAAGGCCTAGTACGAATATCTTAAGCAAGAGGAGTGTAGCATAACGAGGGATCAATTTTATACATTAGTTAATTTAATCTACTAGGTCAAGTAAATAGTTTCCCATAAAACAAATTACGTATGGTTAACATTACACTGTCCTCTTGAAATACTTAATTGGTTTATAGACCAAGTAATTGCATTACTAAGTCTAACGACCTTAATGAGGTTATTGATTAAAAGGGTCTATAATGATTCAATTTTAACCGTTGGCTATAATTTCATTGGGATTACTTTGCTAAAAAGAATTATGCAAATGAACTAACCAAATTGGTAAATTTTCCCTTAGTAAGAATGTCACTTGGAGAATGGATGCAATGATCTATGTTCAAAAGAAACATTACTAATTTCAAAAAACATATACATCTAATTTGTAAAATATAATTCTAATGAAAGGTCGTATAATTAATTTTATGAGAATTACTCTATCCATATAAACTTAATAAAAATGTTAATGTCTACATTAACTAAAACAATATAGTTATCAATGAATATCAATAAATAAAAATTAATATTAAATAAAATATTAACCAATAAATTTATTAATAAATAATATTATTAATAATTAAAATTATTATTAAATAAAATCGTTAACAAATAAATTTATTAATAATTAAAATTATTATTAAATAAAATTACTAAACAATAAAATAGTTAATAAATACTATTATTAATAAATAAAATTATTAACAGCAAAATTGTTAATAAAATAATTGAAGGAAAATATAATACAAAATACACTTACGCAGTGTATTGCTTAAAGTCCCAAAGGGACTAGCGTGGGTCCCCCACGCTATCATGCACAGGGGTACCCTGCCATGGCAGGTACTTTCTGCACATGGCAGTGCTTGGGAAGGGGGGCGGGGCCCAAGGCCCGCAGTCCCCCCTTTACAAACTCATCTTTTTTTCTTAAAATTTTTTTTTTAATTTTTTTTTTGAAATATAGAGTTGTCAACATGACGTATATATATATATATATATATATATATATATATATATATATATATATATATATATATATATATATATATATATATATATATATATATATATATATATATTTGCATAAACTTTATCTTGTAGCCAATTTTTTTTGAAACTGTATTTATATACCCTTTTTTTAAAAGGTCTTCAAGAGTCCTTTTTGGCTTCTTGGGTGGCGATCCAAATGGGTCCCACCCAAGTAGGTTCATTGCTAGATGAGTTGTTTGACTAGAATTTTTTTTTTCTTTTTTTCATACACATAGAATTTAGAATATTTTTACTTTCATACTATACTTACAAGTGGGTGAGTAGATATAATATTTTAATGATTGTGTGTTGGAAAATGTATGGAAAAATTTTCCATATATTTTCCAGAGACTTGTAGGTCAATTTTTCACTTTTCTCATCTTTTTTCACTTGTTTGTTCATTTTGTTTGATTTCTTTCTATTCTCCTTTTTAATTTTCTTCATCTACACTTAGCTTAAATTTGTTTGTCTCATATCACTAAAGGAGATATAGTTTAGGTCTAATAAATGAATAATTCCTAAAGCTCAAATTTACATAGAAAAGATCAAGAATAACTTGACTAATAGAAACTTAACCAAGTTAATTTTTTTTTAAACTATTGTATCTCAACATAGATTTTACTATCAAACTAACATAAAGCTTGCATTGAATGAATTGAGAGAGAATGTTTAAAAATTATTTCTTTCACACTACTATCATTTTAATCAAATGAAATCTTTACAATAGAACTATAAAGATACTACAAATACTTTTCTTTCTTATAATCTTTCAACATGAATACATAGAGTTCATCATTGAGAGATACACAACTACTCACAAAACTAATTCCAACATGAACTTTATTTTTTAAATGAACTAATGCATTGCGCATTCCTTATTGGAACTAATATGAATACACTAAATACTTCCTTTGAACATTATACAATATTTTCATGAGGAAATGAAACTATCCAAAAGGAACAAAACATTACTCATGACTTTGATACACAACACTTGATACATCCACAAGACTTGGAGTGATTATCTCCATTACAAGATAGCAATGAACTCATGAAATCCTTGAGATTCCCTTACAATAACATTAATAATAAAACCAAAGGAATCCATATCCACTTTTTAATATAATTCTTAACTATCTCCAAGAATGCAACTTCAAAACATGAAGTCTTCAATGGCTTCCAAACCTGCAAATAAACACATATAGGTCATAGAGTGCTCACCTCCCAACCTAGGCTTCTAAGAAGCCACCCCCGAGCTTGGGGAGCCATCACGTAGACATGGGATTACATTCAAGAAAACCAAAATCACAATAACACAATATTTACATTGAAACTCCCATCCAAGGCAAACAAAGAGTCTCCAAATGACTCATAAATTAGGGTGAAGGTGGAACCAAAACTCAAGGGGAGAAAACACATTTCATAGAAACAAAGACAAGCCTACTCTTGGCTTTCTCAACACACATTTTGCCACAAAATCCCCACACAATAAAACTCCTTATGACCCCCATGGCTTCAAGTTATACAATCTCTTATGACCCCCAAAAGAAATGGCTACATGGAGCCTATACATCTATGTTTCTTCCTTCTCCATACCAAGGAGAGGCTCTACACTCATGGTTGTCCCAAAATTCCCTTCACCACCAAGGCTACTCTTCCCTCCCAAGGGAGAGTGTGGCCTTGAGGAAACTCCCTTAACAAAAACCAATACAAAACAACAATAAATCTTCAAGAACAACAAAGCTTCACATTTACAAAACAAAAAGGCTTGCACAACAACAAGCACAAGTATTCACATAAACAACTACTCATGTATACAATAACAAGATTCACAATTAATAAGCACATAGTAACACAAAAACTAGATTTTACATGCAAGAATGAAAATATTCTTGAGAGCTCATTCACATGGAAACATAACAAGTAGAAAGATGAATGCCACCAACCTAGAATCCAAGCTTAAGGAATAAAGTTGATGAAGAGCCTCCTCTAAGCTTGCCTTCTCCAAACTAGAAAAGTCTCCAAATCTAGAGAGTGGGTGTCAAACTCTTCCAAAAGAAGAGTCCCCTCTAAAAAGGCCTCCACACAATCTCCTAGGGATAGGATCTCATTCTAATTGGATGGAATGAGACATCACAAGCCATGTGGCATATCCACTTGGGCATTCTCACATAAATCACATTTACAATTAACATATAAAATTAAATAAATTCATGCACAATAATTTCACGAATTAAATACATTACAACGAGGTTTTTGCTTCTCACTAGAAGCAAACTTGGCTCGAACTGATTTACAAAAAAGTCTATGCTCTAGTTCCCCGAATGTACCATGGTCTTTCCATAAATTTTTTTTGCAGGATTATTGAGGCTATGTTCATGTGGAAAAAGGCTCTTGGAGAGGACTTATTTGATGTCATATTGAAGCAATAGCATTGTGTGGATTGAAAGCTTGATACCACCCAAAACTTGAATATTTGTAACTAGAATATTATTATATATATTTTTTCATACACATAGAATTTAGAATATTTTTACTGTCATACTATACTTACAAGTGGGTGAGTAGATATAATATTTTAATGACTGTGTGTTTGAAAATGTAGACCTAAACTATATCTCCTTTAGTGGTATGAGACAAACAAATTTAAGCTAAGTGTAGATGAAGAAAATTAAAAAGAGAATAGAAAGAAATCAAACAAAATGAACAAACAAGTGAAAAAATATGAGAAAAGTGAAAAAGAGACCTACAGGTCTTTGGAAAATGTATGGAAAATTTTCTCATACATTTTCCAACACATAGTCATTAAAATAATATATCTACTCACCCACTTGTAAGTATAGTATGAAAGTAGAAATATTCTAAACTCTATGTGTATGAAAAAAAAAATATAATAATATTCTAGTCAAACAGTGCATCTACTAATGAGCCTACTTGGGTGGGACCCATCTGGGTCGCCACCCAAGAAGCCAAAAAGGACTCTTGAAGATCCTTTTAAAAAAAAGGTATATAAATATAGTTTAAAAAAAAAATGGCTACAAGATAAAGTTTATGCAAAAAAAATATATATGTCACGTTGACAACTTTTATATTTCAAAGAAAAAATTTTAAATATTTTTTTTTCAAAAAAAGATGTTCATATGTGAAAAGAACATATTTCAGGATTCAACACATAAATCTCGAACTGGTTCTTCACATACAAGTCCTCCACCTTTTTTGCTTGCAAACTCTTCCATTTTAGTTTCCTCTGTCTCTTCAAGTCTTTTCTTGACAATGTACAGTCAGTTCTCCATACTAATCATTCATTTTCTCTAGATCCACAATCTTAACTCAACTACCAATACTCAGGCTTCTCCTACCGAGCATTGTATCTATCAAAGACATCAGTGAAAACTTCATGTCATCCTTCTCAACAGTAAACACATTTCGGACATAGTCATCAATAGCTTTGCAGTCATATTGCCAAGGTCTACCGAGCAATATATCATAAATATTCATCTTCACAATGTCACATAACACAAGATCCTTGTACTGGCCAATCTGAACATCAATGAAGCATTGTTCTCTTACGTCCAAAGCATGAACATCTTGTAACCAACCAATCCTATAAGGACAATGATGCTTCATTCTATTCAAACTAAGTTTCTGAACCATGTCCTCAGCAACAAGGTTATCAATACTACCACTATCAATAATAACATTGCAAAGTTTACCTTCAGTCTTGCATCGGGTCCTAAACAAGTTACTCCTCTGACAAGGTTCATCCTTTGTATTGAGCAATGTTCACCAAAGCAGCAAGTTCTCTGATTCAGGTTCATTCTGAATGTTCTTATTCATCACAACAGTTCATCGGTCAACCTTCTTCTGTGTACACTCAAAAGAATGGCGTCCTTCCTCTCCATAGTTGTAACAAGTACCCTTAAAGATAACTCTACCTGTCTTCTTTTTTGGCTCCACAGGTTTTTGTTCATCTTCTGCATTAGTTAGTTTATCCTTGACCAAGTGATCAACCTTTTCCTTCCCTCGGGAGTTACTAGGTTGTTTCCTCTTCAACTTATCTTCTGCCTTTAGAGCATATTGATAAGCATCTTCAACAGAATCAGTCTTCATCATACCAAGATCATCCTGAATATTGAATCTCAGACCATTCACATTCTGAGCTACCTTTTCCTTACCAAGCTCTCGGTGTCCAGACCAAATAGTAAGTTTGTAGAACTCCTCGGTATAATCTTCAACAGAAAAATCTTTCTGTTTCAAATCCTGCAACTTAAACAAGTCAAGCTCATAGTCAGCTGGTATGAACTTATCTTTCAACTTAGTCACCATCAACCTCCATCGATTGATCTTTGTTTCTCCTTCATCTTCTCAGTCTCTTTGTAGTTCTTTCCACCAAAGAGCAGCATGTCCTTTCAACTTTGTCAGTGCTAATCTAACCCGAAGAGGATCTTCAATTTCTTCTAGCTCAAAGAAATCTTGAAGTTCACCAATCCAATCAATCAGATTTTTAGGTTTCAAAGTACCAGAGAAAGTAGAAACTTCCATTTGATAATTACTAAACCGAGTAGCAGATCTAGGCAACTGAGTAGTTCTGTCTTCACCAGATCTATTCCTCCGGTCATCACCACTAGATCTAGTAGTTTCAAAATTTTCAGCAGCTTCTTCACAGCCATCCTCAGTACCAACATTCTGAGGTATACCAGTAATAACTCTCATGATCTCGGTGACCATGTCATTCTTCATCAATTCCATCTCAGATCTAAAATATGATTTCACCTTCTCTGTGATCTGGGATTCAACAGTATCACAAAGATCATAAATAACTCTAGGGTCCAATCTTCTTGGAGGCATCCTTAAAGATATGCATAATAAACCCTCTGCAACAAACCCTCACTGATCACCTTGTGACAATTTCCAAGTTGTAAACAAGTCAGATCACAACCTGCAATCTTTCAAACAACTAGGGCACAATTTCATAAGTTTAGTGCTTTGGATCTGCAATCCAGATTGCGCACAATCTCTACTTCAACAAGATCAACTTTGCAAGATCACCTTTGCTAGGTTAACCTTCAAGATCAGCTCCAACATGAACAAACCTTCACTCTGATACCACCTGATGTAGCAAAGGATGGTGGATCCAATGAAGGAGAGTCCAAACCTTGCAGCCAACAAAATTACATAGTAGAATACTCAACACAACAAATAACACCACAAATGTTTCAAGTAATTTTCATTAACATGCCCGACTGTAAGGCCTTCCAGGTTAGGGCCAATTAAAGTGAAACAATTCTGCAAGATCCACAACCATATCCAATACAAACTTAGCTAGTTCAGCTTTGAAGATAATTAGAAGTTGATGGAAACCCTAAGGAAGATCTAAATTTGAGCTCACAAGCCTCCAAACAATCTCCTTGTCTCCAAGTATGCCAACCCCTAGCTCTGCTACAAACAACTATCAGATATCAATCTAGAACATGTAAGAACTCTTCCACAACTTCGCTAACTTCAGCTTCAGAACCTCAGATCTGACTCATTAAGTCTTCAAGTCATGAAATTCTCTACCCCTCCATGATCTCTCTATGCTCCCTAAAACATCTACCCAAGTACTCCTTAAATACTAATTATCAGCCACAAGTCGGTAAGATGAAACCCTTAACTCCCCAAAACAAATAATTAAATGTCATACAAGTCGGCTTACAAATGTATACAAATATTTAATTCAGCATGTCGGCCCATAACAATGGATACCAACATTAAATTCACCAAGTCAGCTCAACAAATCACACATAACTCTAGTCGGTAAGCCAGAACTACCAAGTGATAGTGAATTAACAGAGTAAGCTAGGCATCACCGAGCACTAGTGTCGACTAAGCACCATAGGCATGACTGAGTAACACTTTCACTAAGCGCCAGAGACTACTGAGTTCCTTTAGTGTCTGAGCTTCCTTCAATAACTGAGGCTGTTGGTCAAGGTTGCAACCGAATAACACTAGCCAAAATAAAAACACTCCATGCATTTTCACCAAGGACAAGAATGCCCCTGCCTTAAGTTTGGATGCCCCTACATCACACACCATTCACATTGGCCTCCAAAGAATGCAGGAGAAAAAAGGGGAAGGAAATTAACAATTTATGCCTAAAGTGGTTCAAAAAGGGAAGATGGTAGTTGAAAAACGTAGCAAAGCGGCCCTCTCAGGTGAAATATTTCATCACCAGCTTGCACATCTTTGACGAGAACTCTGGGAGTTTGGAGACACTGTAACCGCCATTTATAGGAGTTCGGGTAACCTCATCCTTGAAGAATTGTTCAAACTCCGTATTCGCCTGGGTTTTGGCCATTTTCTTACATAGTAGTAATTTCAATCTTAACATTAGTAATTACATACATATAACTCTTGTACTATCAAAAGAGTTAATTTAGTGTAGAACATTTACAGTCATTATATACCACTACTTTTTGTCGTATAAGGAAAATGATGATGTACTGTGTGCACAAGACCAGAGTCTCCTACAACAAAGCCTTTGTTCTCAACAGGCACATGCGAAAAATTTTAAATTGCGCAATAGATATTATAATAAACTGTCAGTACTACCCAACAATTCATAAAACCTGCAAAGCAGATATTAAGATGGCTAAGGTCTGTCAGTCTTTTCCCACACTGCTCTTCCTATGCTGTGTTGCTTCACTCATCTTTTCATCACAGGTAGGAAACCATAGCTTCTCGATCCCTCCCATGAGAGATATAGCAGCTCGTGGTAATGCTTCTTCTGTTTATTCATCTGAAGAACAGAGTTTGCATCTCACCAAAAATGAAACCAATAGTTCTGGTTGGGCATTTTATAAAAACTCTATTCCGCTATGAGACAGCTCCTCTAAGGCTCTGGCAAGTTTCTCTACCTATTTCCAATTTGTTATCGAGCTAGGTAATCCTGTATTTTCTAGAGACAGACTTGCTTTTTTCATGGCGCCTTTCGAGTTGGACCCACCCATGAATGTTGCTGGCGGATATCTTGGTCTCTTTAACTACACAACTTCTAATGTATCATTCTATCAGATGGTTGCTGTGGAATTTGACACTTACCAGAATTACTGGGATCTCGATGACAACCATGTGGGGATCGACGTCAAAAGCCTTTGGTCGAAGGTGAGTGTTCCATTGAGAGACTTAGATCTCTAGAATCGAAAGCCATGGGACGCGTGGGTTGATTATGATGGCGCGACAAAGAGTTTGCAAGTGTTTCTCATCTATAACCCCAATGGAGGAACAGTTTCCAAACCCCCAAGCCCAATCTTATCTTATGATATAGATCTACAGATCTCTCTCCTAGAAAATATCAAGGTTGTACTTTCGACTGCCACTGGAGACTTAACAGAGATGCACACTATAAACATGTCAGAGTTTTCATGTGAATATTCGTTAGAGATCTCACCTGCGCTCTCTCCAACTCCAAGAAACACTCCTGTTGAGTCGAAGCCTCCAACTCCAAGTAACACTCCTTTTGAACAGAACGCTCCGAAGGGAAAGAAGAAAAACAATTCTGTCAAAGTTATCTTGATATCAGTGCTTTGTAGCGTTGTGACTCTCTGCATTTTCATATTTGTTATCCTGGGGTGGAAGTTCAGAAAAACCCAACGCGGTGGTGAGACAATTGAAGAGACCAATGTGGAGCTGGAGCAATGTTATTCTCAAAGACCCCGCAAGTTCTCTTATGATGAGCTCTGTGCTATGACTAGAAACTTCTGTGATGCTAAAAAGCTTGGGCAAGATGGCTTTGGTGTCATCTACAGAGGCATCCTGCGCAGCATGGGGAAGGCGATGGCTGTGAAGAGAATATCCGAGGGTTCGAAACAAGGAAAGAAGGAATATATTTTTGAGGTTAACGTAATCGGTACGTTGAGACACTGTAACACAATATAGCTCTTGGGATGGTGCCACCAAAAGGGAGAGTTTCTTCTTGTTTATGAATTCCTTCCTAATGGAAGTCTCGATAAGCATTTATTCAGGAATGAGAACTTTGTCTTGAATTGGGATCAAAGGTATAACACTACTTGTGACATAGCCTCAGCTCTAGTTTATCTTCATGAGGAATGTGAGTAGTGTGTCATGCATAGGAACATGAAGTCTAGTAATGTACAGACTGATTCTGAATTCAACGCAAAGCTTGGGGACTTTGGCCTGGCTAAACCGGTGTGTTAGGCCATTTTTCCAGTCATTGCAAAATCTTGTGAAAGTGGCCTCCTCCCTGCAAATTTTTCATGGTTTATGTCTTGCCCCGTGCTCTTCAGTGTGTCACCTTGCTTCAGCCCAAGTCACTTTCAATAATGTGCAAAACCCAGAAAGTTATTAAAACTTTGAGGTCCGCGGGAAGCATCTTTAAAATTTTGCCACAGTGTCGAAAACATGCAGTGTTTTCGAAAACCCGTGTTGTTTTCGGCTTCCCTGCTACCTTTCGGTCTGTCGTAATTCCTGTGTGTTTTCGACCTTTTGCTAAAAACCTATGTTGTTTTCGACCCTTTTCCTTAAGCTTTTATGCACTTGTCTTTTGGTGCCGAAAACTTTGTGTGTTTTCGACTATGTTTAATTGTGCATGTTCGACCGGATGGTGGGTCCCAATCCTGTTCTACTGCCTGGTGGCTTCTTTGTCTTAAGCGCGCAAGTGCGATGATGTGGGGCCATTTTCTTCAATGTGGTAGAGGAAGGAGATCAACGGTTAGCATGTGATTGCATGGAATATTCTTTCCCCATGCGATCATGTGCCTGCCGTTGATCTTGTTTGTTTCCAGAGTTGCCTTGGTTTAGTGGGCTCGGAGTCGATGGGGGGACAGATGGAAAATTCTTATTGGCTGTCACATGGCCGCATGTCAGATTTTTCTAACATGCGATCATGCGACTGCTTGCCATCTATCTGCGTGGGGCCCGTTGTCTTTTGTTGCTATTTGGCAGTGTGATGACGTTTCGTTGGTGGGCCCGGGAGATGAAAAGGAGGTGGACATGTGGCATCCTATGATTGGCTGTTGCATGGTCACATAGCCTAGTTTTCAGCTATGTGATCGTGCGACCACTTGCCACGTGTCCCTGGGGCCCATTGGCAGAGTGGTGCTGGTTGCAGTTCGGTGCTGGTTGCAGTTTGGTGACATGTGACAGTTTTTTATTGGCTGGCGGGTGGTGGTGTTAACTCCATGCGGTGGTGGTAGCGGCGGTGGTTACGGTGGCTGCGGTTTGTAGGTGGTCACATGTTCACATAGCTCATCTCTGGGCTATGCAATCATGTGACAGGGCGCCACATGTCTTGGGGCCCGTTTGTGACTGTTTGGTGGGTGAGCTGGCAGGTGGTGTCATGGCGGTTTCCGTTTGGACCGTGCTGGTGGGAAGGTGGATTTGAACGTGGGCCCAGGTGGGATTTCTCAGTGGTGATTTGATAGCCGGTGGGGTGCAAGGTAGTGGCTTGTCACATGTTTGCGTGAGCCAGTTTCCCAGCTTGGGAACATGCGATAAACCTTGTTGTAGTAGCAGTCTGGCATTAGTAGTTAGGAAAGGGCAAGTGGTTAACGGGTGTCACATGTTCACATAACCCATTTTTGGGTTATGCGATCATGCGACCAAGCATAAATTATGGCCCATTTTCTTGTGGCGGTGGTTTGTGCCCATGCGGTTGCGCGACTGGGGCAAATGGTTAAAGGACATAATGCCCGCGCAATGTATTAGTGACCGTTTGAGCTGGATGAGTGTTTTCTGTGGAAGGAGGTATCCAAAATTCAATTTTTTGAGCGGCTGGAGTGGGCAAAGTGGATTGTCAATAGCTGTGGCTTGACCCCCTATCATGTTTGTGTTAATTTCTCAATGGGGTTAGGTAATTTTGAAATTTTGAGTTGGAAATGATCATATGCTTGCAATGTAACCCTGGTATAAAGGGATTTTCCTGATCATTTTGGACCATTGGGAGTTAGATTTTAAAACTTTTCTGGTTGTGAGTCTTCTGCCTAGTCAAGATTGTAACATTTTGGCATTTGGTATTTTGTTGATGGCAGAGAGAAAGTTACAAGTCTAAGCTATAATTTGCAAGCTTGACTCCTCTGGTTTGATTATTTACACTTAAGGATTCTTCACACTTAATGCAAATATAGGACTCTTATCTCTCCTTTGTGTCAACTTTGATAGATTCTGAACTTTCTAGTTCTCTGCATATTGTTTTGTGTATGTGTCTTCATTCTTGAGTTCTAATCAAGGATTAGATTAAATTATGCTTTAGATGGGACATAGGTCTATCTTGCTATCTATGTAAGGATATCTCATAAGTAGTGAAGGGGATTATAGGTGTGTTTATGGCTTGGAATCTCAGCTATTGTCTGGTGTGTGTAGCAGTCATGTTCTAGAAGATCTTGCCCAATGGATGAGGCACTGGCCAAAATAATTATCTCTTTATCAATAGATACTGATTGCTGCTGTTATGATTCAAACACATAAAATAAGAACCATTCTTTAAGTTTTCAGCATTTGGTTGTTTTTAGTTCTACCCCATAGCAATGGAGAGTCAATGAGTGTGTGGTTAACATTCAGTACTTTCTTGCTATCCATTTATCTATTTTTCAAACCTAGTTCTTGGTGTATGAAGTCTATTTTATACTAGGTTAGGTGCACCCGCCTTGGTCTTGCAGAGCCAGAAGTAGAAGAGGGCAGTCTTGTCCCTAGAGTTGGTCCAGTTACCCTAAGACCTCTTTCCATTTTGGAGCTAACCATTCCTAAAATCCTCTGAGGGTATATTGGCAGCCTGTTAGAGCATAAGAGTCATTTTGGACAGCCAACAAGATGGCGACTCTGCTGGGGAAGTGTTATGCATGTTCATCTTAACTAGTAGGTCATCATTGGAGAAAATAGGGTTGTTCTTGTCCCTTGTCTCTCTAACTTATTGGAGCATTTTTTGAAGTCAAGAAATTTCATTGTAATATTCCCAATACACTTGGGTGGTGACTCAAACATCTCTAAAGCAGTACTGGTCAGTGATTTGTTTTGCAAAGATGAGTTATAGAGGTTCCAGATCTTGGAGAAAGAAGCCTCTTGAAGATATAATGGAAGAAGGCATTCTAGGGACTTCTGGGCCTAGTCAGACAAGGGGAGGAAAGAAGAGAAGAGGTGTTTCTCAGACTTGGAGAAACAAGAAAGATACCAGACAAGAAACCCAGGCCAGGCCTAGTCAAGAAGAAGACAATTCAGAATATGAAGAGGCTGCTGTTGACTTGGGACTGAATCAGTATGAAGATGAAATTCAAGTGGGAGATGATGAGTCAGACACTACACTCCCTGAATCAAAAGAGATCTTTGAGGAGGTCTATGAACTAAAAAGAAGAGTTCAAGAACAACTTGCCATTAGGCAGTAGAGAGAAAAGGATAAAGAGGATAAAGTAAGACAAGCCATGATCAGGGTTGATCAGCTAAAGAGGCAGTTACTAGATTTGGAGGCAATTAATTCTGTCCTAGAGCCTGAAAGAGTAGATGAACAACTTATTATTCAAAAAATATGTGGAGAAACTAGGCCAAAGGATAAAGGAAAATAGAAGGCTATTGGGATTCAGATCAATGAACAAGCTATGGTTGATAGGACATCATATCCAGGACTAAGATTAGATTCAAACCTTGAGATATCAAGAAGGAAGAAAGAGATATTGGACAAAGAATTAGAGAAAGCTGAGTTGGAGGCTTCTGCTACAGAAATTAGGAAAAAGATTGATTTTCTCAAGCATGCTTCAGGACCTTCACATGTTGCTGCTTCCTTCTTAGGGTAAGGTGGAAATCATGGTAACAATGCAGCTCAAGAAAATGGTGTGCCGGGTGCTACTAGAGTTCGTGATGGTTCTAACACAAGAACATCTACATCTCAAGGAATGGATCCACCACATGGAGCTCCTATTCATGAAAGGTACAAACAACTTACTTTCTTTGGTATTCCTAGCTATCCTAATGTAATCCCTAATGAAATTAGAAAAAAGCTTCCTAAATTTACTGGAAATAATGTCATCACATGTGAAGAACATCTAAATTTTTTTATAGATGTAATAGATGATTATAATGTAGAGCCTGATGATGTTATCATGAAGCTATTTGTACAATCCCTGATTGAGGATGCTAGGGATTGGTTTAGAGGGTTACCCCATGCTAGTATAGGGTCATGGAATCAATTTAAAAACTATTTCAAAGAACATTATGGTGATAAGACTAATGAGGGTTTTATCTTGAATGAATTCAATAATATAAAGAAAAATCAGAATGAAGAGGTCCTTGAATTCAACATAAGGTTCCAAAAGGCTATGCATAGGCTCTTGCAGGTTATCAGACTAGATGCCAGGGTATGTCTTGTGACATACTTGAATGCCTTTGATGCAAAGATGGGATATCTCTTGAGAGATAAGAACCCTAGAAGTCTTGGGGAGGCTTACAAATTGGCTATCAACATAGAGAGCAATAGAAGAATATCAGGAAAGATGGGAAGAAGAGATGATTGCAAGCCTCAAATGCAGAGTAAGAAAGAAATGGGAAGGTCTGCTGACTCTAAACCTGATGCAGGAGCATCCTGGGTGTAAGAGCAATCTTGCATCACCCAAAAATATTTCTATTTTTATATTCAATAAGGGCTATTTTGTGCAGAGCTGTTATTTATGGAAAGTTACTATTTTTGGTAATTTTCGTATGTACTCAGAATGATCTAATTTCTTTCTTGGAGGTTCATTTTGGTCATATAAGTCTGCCAACAAAGTTTCATGGCTAGATCAGGTGTAGTTTTGAAAATATCAAAGATTTTTGGTATTGGCAGCAGGGTACAGAAACTTTGAACTCAGTTTTGAAGGCTTTAGAGGCCCCGGATGAGGTCAAAAATTTGGGTGACGGGCGCTTGCACGGATTAAGCTTGTAGAGCGCTTCATGGCGTTTTCAAAATGGGGTTATAATAGTCAATTGGGTCAACTGGTGATGACTTATGATCTCCGAAAGTCGGGTCACCTGAAATGGCAGAAAATAATTTTCCTTCAAAATTTCTGTTTGGGTTTCAAAAGTTATTTTGAGCCGAATTTGATGTAATAAATTGAAAAATAAAATAATTCTAAGTTTGGTCGGCCCTTAGGGCTAAATTTCTGGAACCTTCTCGGGCGGTGGAAATTGCCTATATAAGGAAGGCTGTATTATTGTCTTAGGCAGTTCAGAATAGTTCTGGGTAATAGTTCGAGGCTTTGTCCTACAGAATATTGTAAGGGAGTGCCCATGTGGCTTTGCATATTGTAATTCTGAAAGTTTGTAATTTCACATTTGTGGAGATAATAAGAAGCCAATTTTTCTGTTCTTGCATATTATTGTTGTTGTTTCTCTTTTTCTGTTATATGTTTGTGGTATTAAGGGGAGCACCTTCATCAAGTGGTATCAGAGCAGGAGTTCTTGAGTGTGTAAACAGATTGCCGACTGTGAGGCAGTTTGCACCAGGACCGTGGGTAGGGTTTCAGCGCGCATCACAGAAATGCCTCCACGAAGGGAACGTGGCGGAAGAGCTGGTGTTGTAACACCCGAGGTTAGAGAGCTGCAGAGACAAGTGCGAGCATTGCAAGAAGAGATTCCCAGAGGAATGAATCTTAATGTTAGAGATGAAAGCAAGGATGAAGCCGAAGAAGAATATCAAGAAGGAGAAGCTGAAATTGTGAACCAGGAGGAAGAAAGATTTTTTCGGGCGATTTTCAAGATTGGGAAAAGACCTAAGATTGAGGTTCCTACATTTTTTGGAAATCTTAACCCAGAGGAATTGATCGACTGGATCAATGAATGTGAGGAGTATTTTGAGTATGAAGATGTTGAGGATCCTAATAGGGTCAAATTTGCGAAGGCCAGACTGAAAGGTCATGCGAAGATCTGGTGGCAAGAAATTTAATTGGAGTGAAATAGAAGAGAGAAAGATAAAATCACAAGATGGGATCGGATGGTGGAAAAATTGAAGTGACAGTTCATTCCTGTTGATTATGAGCTTGACCTACTGAAGAAAATGCAAAGTTTGAAGCAAGCAGGAAAATCTGTTCAGGAGTATACAGAGGAGTTCTATCGACTCCTCATCAGAACAGGCCATGCCGAAGCTGATAAGGAGAAAGTTGCCCGATACCTTAATGGGTTAAGGCCAAGCATTCAGGAGGAGTTGAATCTGGTTCGAATGAACAGTATTGAGGAGGCATACCAATTTGCCCTAAAAGTAGAGGAAAAGCTGTATAAGAAGTTCGAGAGCAGACAAAATGGAAGAGGTCGCAGTGGACGATCTGGTGGACGGTCATATGGTGGCCGAAATGAAGATCCGAAAAAGAAGGATGAGGCCAGTAGCAGTCAAAATCAGCGAGGAAATAATTCCAATCACTTCCAGGATCAGAATAATAGAGTCAGAGAGGAAGAGGAAGAGGACAAGGATCTGGAAGAGGTGGCTTTCGTGGAACATGTTTTCACTGTGGAGAAGAAGGTCATAGGGCATTTGAATGTCCTCAGCACCAAGGCAGAATGGACAGGAGAAATGAAGGCCAAGCCAGAGTTGCACATGTAGATGAAGATGCCAGATCATCAAATTTTAAAGATGCTGAAAGAGGAGAAACGTTGATTAACAGAAGAGTCCTGTTGAGTGGTGAGAATGAACCTGAGCAAAGGAGGAGCCTGTTTCGCACCAGGTGCAAGTGTGAAGGTAAATGTTGTGATGTGATTATTGATAGTGGAAGTACTGACAATTTGGTGTCAGAAGAGATGGTGACAAAGTTGAAGCTCAAGAGACAGAAACACCCACATCCATATCGGATTGCCTGGGTACAGGATGACCACAAGGTCATGGTCAATGAACAATGCCTAGTGAAGTTCAAGATCGGCGGGTACCAAGATGAGGTACTATGTGATATCGTCTCTATGGATGCATGTCATATGTTATTGGGTAGACCGTGGCAGTTTGATAGATGTGCTGTACACGATGGTCGTGCGAATACCTATTCCCTGACAAAGAATGGAGTGTGACATAAGATAAAGCCATTGAAGGAGACCGAAGAAAAGGTATGTGGTAATGCAAGAATAATATTTGTTGATGGAAGGAAATTCCTAGATGGCATGAGGCATGAGCATGTATGTTTTGCTTTAATTCCAAAAGCTGGTAAAGAGGAAGTAGAAGATGTTACTGTAGAAGTTGTAGATTTGTTGAATGAGTTTTAGGATATTATATCTGATAACGTGCCTGATGGATTACCACCAGTCAGGAAGATCAGTCATCAGATGGACTTGATCCTAGGAGCGAGTTTGCCGAATAAGGCAGCACACAGAATGACACCTGCAGAAAGTGAGGAGTTGAACAGACAAGTACATGAACTATTACAGAAAGGTTTGATCCGTGAGAGTCTGAGTCCCTATGCTGTACCAGCAGTATTAGCACCAAAGAAGAATGGAGAATGGAGGATGTGTACAGATTCTAGGGCAATAAACAAGATCACAATCAAGTACAGGTTTCTATTGCCACGAATGGATGATATTATGGACTGTTTGAGTGGAGCTGTGTATTTCTCAAAGATAGATTTGAAGAGTGGATATCATCAGATTCGGATCAGAGAAGGAGATGAATGGAAGACTACGTTCAAAACAAAGGAAGGACTATACGAGTGGTTAGTCATGCCTTTTGGGCTAACCAATGCACCGAGCACTTTCATGCGGCTTATGAATGAGGTTCTGAAAGAATTTTTGGGTAAGTTTGTCATTGTTTACCTGGATGATATTTTAATCTTTAGTAAGACATTGGATGAGCATATGATGCATATTCGTATGGTATTTGAGAAGTTGAGAGAAGAGAAATTGCTGATTAATTTGAAGAAGTGCAATTTTGTGAAGAAAGAGTTGGTGTATTTGGGGTTTGTAGTTTTAGGAGAAGGTCTAAAAATGGACCCAGAGAAGGTACAGGCTATCCTTGAATGGCCTACTCCAAGGAGTGCTACTGAGGTAAGATCTTTTCATGGTCTAGCTAGTTTTTACAAAAAGTTTATCAAAAATTTTAGTAGTATTTGTGGACCCTTGACTGAAACAATGAGAGGGGATAGAAAAGAGTTTAAATGGACTAATGGGGCAGAAAAGAGTTTTCAATTGTTGAAACAAAAAGTTACAGAACAACCTGTTTTAGCACTGCCAGATTTTAATAAGGTGTTTCAAGTAGATTGTGATGCTAGTGGTACTGCAATAGGAGCTGTTATGAGCCAAGAAGGTAAACCTGTTGCTTATTTCAGTGAGAAGTTAAATGATGCCAAGAGGAAATATTCTGTTTATGATTAGGAATTTTATGCTATAGTTCAGGCATTAAAGAAGTGGAGACATTATCTACTTCCTAAGGAGTTTGTTTTGTATACTGATCATCAAGCTTTGCAATATTTGAATAGTCAAGGAAAGTTGAATCAGAGGCATTTGAAATGGGTTGAATTTTTGCAGAGTTATACATTTGTTTTGAAACACAGGAGTGGAAAGTCTAATAAGGTTGCAGATGCTCTTAGCAGAAGGCAACTATTGCTGACAGAAATGCAGATTGAAGTGGTTGGGTTCAAGGAACTCAAGAATTTGTATCCAGAGGATCCTGATTTTGGTGAAGCTTGTACAGAACTTGTTACTCTAGACAGGACGAAATGGTTGGATTTCATCATTCAAGATGATATGCTATTCAGAGGAAGTCAGTTGTGCATTCCACGAAGTTCTATGAGGGAGAATCTCATCAAGGAGAAGCATAGCGGAGGATTGGCTGGACATTTTGGTCGTGACAAAACCCTTTCTTTGGTTAGTGAAAATTATTATTGGCCACAATTGCAGCAAGATGTGAAGAAGTTTGTACAGAGTTGCAGAGTATGTCAGATGGTGAAAGGAGTGAAGTAGAATATAGGGTTGTATCAGCCATTACTTATACCAGAGAAGCCTTGGGAGGATATCAGCATGGACTTTGTTTTTGGTTTACCGAGGACTCAGCAGGGACATGATTCAATTTTTGTGGTGGTTGACAGATTTATGAAGATGGCACATTTCATTCCCTGCAAGAAGACTAATGATGCTGTTCATGTAGCAGAATTATTTTTCAGAGAAGTAGTGAGACTTCATGGTTTGCCAAAGACCATAGTTTCAGATCGGGACACTAAGTTTGTTGGATATTTCTGGCGTACATTATAGAAGAAGTTGAAGATAGATTTGAAGTTCAGTTCATCACATCATCCACAAACTGATGGACATACAGAGGTGGTGAATAGGAGTTTGGGAAATTTGCTGAGATGTTTGGTTGGAGATAAGCCAACAGGATGGGATTTGATTTTACCATAGGCAGAATTTGCATACAATAATTCTGTCAACAGGAGCACTGGTAAATCACCATTCCAGATTGTATATGGAAGTAGTCCAAGAAATGCATCTGAATTGAGGAAGATAGATAAAGGAGAAATAAGTAGTGCTGAAGCTGAAGATTTTGCAGAACACTTGAAGAACATCCATGAGGAGGTGGGGAAGCATATTACCAAGATGAACGCACAGTATAAGGCTAAGGCAGATGAGAAAAGGAGGCATAAGGAATTTTAGGTTGAAGATGAAGTCATGGTTCATTTGCGGAAGGAGCAGTTTCCGGTTGGTACATATAACAAGTTGAAAATGAAGAAGTTTGGACCATGTAAGATACTGAAGAAGCATGATTCAGGAAATGCATATGAGGTAGAATTGCCTACTGGGCTGAATATTTCACCAGTGTTTAACATTTCAGATTTGACAGAGTATCATGAAGGAGGTGTTGAAGATGAGGTTGCAGCAGCACAGTGGAATATTCCAGCAACCAGTTCAGATATCAAGGAGATTGAAGACATACTGGACAGTCGTGTTGGTAGAAGCACAAGGAATAGGACATATGAAGAATATTTGGTCAAATGGAAAGGATGACCTGTTGAAGATTCATCATGGCTAACAAAGGAGGAGGTTAACCGTCTTGGTTTTCCTCTGCACGCCTGAGTCATGACAGGGTCACTTCTCAAATTATTCCAGGTGTTTGATGCAGGAGCATCCTGGGTGTAAGAGCAATCTTGCATCACCCAAAAATATTTCTATTTTTATATTCAATAAGGGCTATTTTATGCAGAGCTGTTATTTATGGAAAGTTACTATTTTTGGTAATTTTCGTATGTGCTCAGAATGATCTAATTTCTTTCTTGGAGGTTCATTTTGGTCATATAAGTCTGCCAGCAAAGTTTCATGGCTAGATCAGGTGTAGTTTTGAAGATATCAAAAATTTTCGGTATTGGCAGCAGGGTACAGAAACTTCGAACTCAGTTTTGAAGGCTTTAGAAGCCCCGGATGAGGTCGAAAATTTGGGTGACGGGCGCTTGCGTGGGTTAAGCCTGTAGAGCGCTTCGTGGCATTTCCGAAATGGGGTTATAATAGTCAATCGGGTCAACTGGTGATGACTTATGATCTCCGGAAGTCGGGTCACCTGAAATGGCGGAAAATAATTTTCCTTCAAAATTTCTGCTCGGGTTTCAAAAGTTATTTTGAGCCGACTTTGATGTAATAAATTGAAAAATAAAATAATTCTAAGTTTGGTCGGCCCTTAGGGCTAAATTTCTGGAACCTTCTCGGGCGGTGGAAATTGCCTATATAAGGAAGGCTGTATTATTGTCTTAGGCAGTTCAGAATAGTTCTGGGTAATAGTTTGAGGCTTTGTCCTACAGAATATTGTAAGGGAGTGCCCATGTGGCTTTGCATATTGTAATTCTGAAAGTTTGTAATTCCATATTTGTGGAGATAATAAGAAGCCAATTTTTCTGTTCTTGCATATTATTGTTGTTGTTTCTCTTTTTCTGTTATATGTTTGTGGTATTAAGGGGAGCACCTTCATCAAAACCCAAAGAGGATAACAATCTAAAACAAATTTTAAAGGCTTTGGAAGGTTTAAAGCCTTGAGAAAAGGGAAATAACAGGGTTGTGACTATGGAGAGGTCAGCTCCAAAAAATTTTAGCAGACAGCCAAGGATGCAGAATTATCCCTACAACACTCAGTGGAAAGATGGAAAGCCCATTTTCCCAACCAAGCAAGAAAGGCCTGATGGAAGGATCCCTGATCCTTTGCAGAGAAATTCAATGAATTTAGCTGATGAGGTTCCATGGTGTGTAATTTGTCATTCTCCTCATAGTCCAGAGCATTGTGTCATTGCTTTGAATTTACTTGATAATCAAGAAGGCGAGGAGCAGTATGATAAGGAAGGATGTGGTATGACTTCTTCACATGCGTGGGATGAAGCTGAATCTACTAATGAAGAGGATGAAGTGTTTGATGATGTTGGATGTGGTGCAGTGAGGGGTGAGGAGCAGGTTTCTTTAAGAAGACCATCAGATGAAGAAATTTCTCAAATCACTGCAGACATGGTCACTCAAGCTAGAAGCAATTACAATTTGAGAAATAGGACAGTTGGAAATGCAGTTGGTAAACCGGGCAGTATGTTCATCAAGAGGACATAAAATATTGTACAACAACATGAAGAAAAGGGC
Organism: Chamaecyparis obtusa; assembly: GCA_027943335.1. NCBI lineage: Eukaryota > Viridiplantae > Streptophyta > Pinopsida > Cupressales > Cupressaceae > Chamaecyparis > Chamaecyparis obtusa. The sequence goes on from BSBK01006312.1 coordinate 301,290, forward strand.
AAGGGTGCTTGTGTTGCTGACCAAGTGAAGGTAAAAAAGAAAATTATGCCTGTTACAACACCTAGGAATAAAGCAAAGACATCAGATGTGTTTGTTCCTGCCTTTCAGAAGGGAGAGGAATCCTCTCTCAAGGACAAATCTGATTTCACAAAAGATAAGGTTGCCACTATTTTTGATGAAGACATGAATAGCCAGAAGTATGTTCCAATAGATATGTCTAAGTTGCTTTCACAAATCACTGTCAAGGTTCCACTTTTGGAAATTATGAGAATAGAAGAACACAAGGTCAAGGCCTTGAATTGGGTAAATGGTGTTTCTTCTGCAGGAATCCAAGAAGTGAATAGAAATGACAAGCATGTGGCTTCCTTGGAAGACACACCTGATAGTAAGAGTGAAGAAATTATTTCTAAGATCCCTCAAATCTTCTTGGATACAAATGTTGTAAACAATGCAGTAGGGACAGTTGATCCTTTCTTTTTGTCCCTTGAGATTGATGGTAAAATATTGAAGAATTGCATGATTGAGTCAGGAGCATCAAACACTGTCATGCTTGCAGAGATCATGAAATCATTAGGACTGAAGGTTGATACACCTCATGGGAAATGCCAAGCTATGGACTCAAGAGAAGTGCCGGTTATTGGTACCATTAAGGCTTTGCCTTATAAATTAGCTGCATTTCCTAACAAACTGTTGACTATGAGTGTTCTTGTAGTTGACATTCCTCCTCAATATGGAATGTTGTTATCTAAAAAGTGGAGTGCCTCTATGGGTGGAAGTATTCAATGTGATCTATCTTTTGCCACTGTTGACATTGAAGGAGAGAATGTGAAGGTGTCAAGGGAAGCTAGAACTCCACACATGATTGAGGAGAATGAGAAGGATAGCATGAATTGTTTTGTTGACACTAACATTGGCTCATTCCAAGTTTAGAGGAATGAGATGCAAGAGAAGGTTAGGCCTATCCTTTTGGTTGATGATGAGAATAACATGGCAGAAGGTAATGTCTTATGGACATTATATTTTGATGGAGCAAGTTCTAGAGAAGGTGCTGGAGCAGGAGTGTTGTTGGTATCCCTGAGTGGTAAGACTTTTAAGTTTTCTTTCACTCTCTTGTTTCCTTGCACAAACAATGTTGCAGAGTATGAGGCCCTATTGATTGGTTTGAGACAAGCATCAGAACATGGGATCAAACATCTTAGGGTGATTGGTGATTCTGAGTTAATAGTATCTCAGATTAGATCAAAGTATGCATAAAAAAACCAAAGGTTGAAACAATATAGGAATGCTGTATGGGATGAAATTTAATGTTTCAGTGCCTTTGGGATTGATTGGGTGGATAGAAGCCAGAATAAGATGGCGGATTTACTAGCAAACATAGCCTTTAGGCCAGACGATGTTACCTTTGCAGAGATATCTAGAATTGAGTGTAATTCCAGGCCTTCTATCCTAGATAATGTTGAGAATTGACAAATATTTTCTGATGATTAGGATATTTTGAGGTTCTTGCAGTGTGAGTCTCACTTTGATGGTCCGGAAATGGATTTCAACACCTATGTAGACAACAAAGATGGAAAAGAGAGTGTCCTTGGGAAGGAGGTACTGCAATTGAAGTCAAATAGGATCCCAAGGGGATTGGTTGCTCTTGAGAGAGCATTTGATGATAAAGAGAGGGCTTGTGTATCTAGACTTGTTGATAGGGTAAGTGATTTGGAGGAAGTAAATCTAGGGACAAGCCAAGAACCAAAGAATGTTTACATAGGTAAATGTTTATCTCAAAGAACTAGAAGGAATCTGATTGATCTTCTCAAAAAATTTAGACATGTCTTTGCATGGTCTTTTGAAGATTTGAAGGCCTATAGAGAAGATCTCTTCCAGCATGAGATACCATTAAAGGAAGGAACTAAACCCTTTAGGCAAAAATTAAGGCCTGTGAACCCTACTTTGGCACTAAAAATGCAAGATGAACTCAAAAAGATGATGGATGCTGGTATTATAAAGCCTGTCAGAAATTCTACTTGGGTGTCAAATTTGGTTCCAGTCAGAAAAAAGAATGGTGACATTAGGCTGTGTGTTGATTTTAGAAATCTAAATGTCAATTCTTTGAAAGACAACTATGGTCTCCCTAATATGGAAAATATGCTGCAGAGAGTCATAGGGTCAGAGTTAATGTCCATGATGGATGGTTTCTCTGGGTATAATCAGGTCATGGTCAAGGGGTCAGAACAATTCAAGACTGCATTCACAACTCCTTGGGGGACCTATGTGTATGTTAGGATGCCTTTTGGCTTGACAAATGTAGGAGCTACCTTTCAAAGAGCTATGGATGTGGCCTTTGCAGATTTCATAAACAAGTTTTTAGTGGTATACCAGGATGATCTGACAGCATATTCAGAGAAGGAGGATCAACATTGTGAACATCTTGAAAAGATTTTCATCAGAGCTCTGGAGTATGGGATTTCTTTGAATCCAAAGAAGTGTTTTTTTGGTGTTATAGAAGGAAAGCTCTTAGGACATATTGTGTCTAACGATGGAGTGAGAATTGATCCTGAAAGGGTAATGGCAATAGATAGGCTTTCACCACCAAGAAATGTCAAAGGAATACAGTCTTTCTTTGGGCAGGTAAATTTTCTAAGAAGATTTGTTACAAATTTTACAGAAATTTGTATTCCCATCTCTGAAATGTTGAAGAAAAATGCAAAAGTAGAATGGAATGAAGGAGCAAATGAGTCTTTCAAGAATATCAAACAGGCCATTAAAGATGCCCCTATTTTGAGGACCCCTGATTATGGTAAGCCCATGCAGATTTTCTCTTTTGCTTCTTATCATACAGTTGCAGTAGTTTTATTGCAAAAGAATTCAGATGGATATGAACAACCCATATCCTTTTTCAACAAATCCTTACATGCACCAGAACTAAAGTATGATATAGTTGAGAAGTAGGCTTATGCCCTAGAGAAAGCAGTCAACACTTTTAGGTGTTATCTTGTGGGAGCTAGGGTGGTTGCTTATGTTCCTAATGCTACTGTCAAGGATATTCTAGTGCAACAAGAGGTCTCAGGTAAGAGATGTAGATGGATCAACAGGATCCAAGAATTCAATATAGATATTCAGATTACAAAATTGGTAAGAGGCCTTGGTCTTGCAAAGTTGATGGCACAGAGTAATTTAGTTGCAAACCATGTGAACATGTTGGAGGAGGAAGAAAGGCCATATGTTTGTGATTTGGACTATTGTGATTGGTATAGGGATGTCATCAATTACTTGCAAAAATTGTTTCTTCCCCCTGACATGAGTGAAAATAAGAGGAGGACTGTCAAGCTACAATCGGCAAGGTATGCCATTATACATGGTGAGTTGTGGTGGAAAAGCAATGAAGGTGTATTGCTAAAATGTGTGGACCATGAAGGATCTAGGACTCTAATGGAAGAAATGCATCAAGGTGTGTGTGGAGGACACTACATGGCAAAGACCACAGCCCACAAGATTCTCAAGTCTGGATTTTGGTGGCCTATAGTTTTTAGGGACACACATCAGTTTGTGAGGAAATGTGATGCATGCCAAAGGTTTGCAGGAAAGTTGAAATTTAGTGGGAATTTGCCTCTCAGACCAGTCTCAGGTCAGGCCCCTTTCCAGCACTGGGGTATTGATTTCATAGGTGAGATTCCAAACAAGTCTAGTGGTGGGCATTCCTACATATTAGTGGCAACAGACTATTTCACCAAGTGGGTTGAAGCTATCCCTACTAGGAGGGCTACTAGTAAAGTGGTAATTGATTTCATGATGCAGAATATTCTCACTAGATTTGGTTGCCCAGAGACAATTATGGTTGATAATGCAATGTGTTTTAGATCACACGAATTTGGTGATTTTTGTCAGCAGTATGGGATACACATTTCATTTTCTTCCCCATACCATCCACAAGGGAATGGCCAAGCAGAGTACAGTAATAAAAGCCTTATCAAGATTCTCAAAAGGGTGTTGGATAGAAATAAGAAAGCATGGGACTCAAAGTTATGGTGGGCATTGTGGGCTGACATAGTGACTATAAAGAAAGCCATAGGTTGTGCCCCATTCGACCTGGTATATGGGATAAGTGCTAGGTTACATCAGAACAATCTTTTGCAAATGTATAAATTCATCCAGGGATATGATGAAGACTTAAATGATGAAATGAGACTAAGGATGGATGAGTTAATCCAGTTGGAGGAGGTAAGAAGAGATGCACATGAGAAAAATGAAAATTTGCAGCGATAGTGTAAAAATTTGTTTGATAAGAGAGCAACTCAGAGGAGTTTTGAAATCAATGATCTGGTCCTGATGTGGAATGCAAGGTTGGAGGATAAGGGAAAGCATGGAAAATTTGATCCTATTTGGTTGGGCCCTTATCTGATTGAGAGCAAGTGGGGAACAGATTCATATATTCTGAAAGATCTAACTGGTGGCACTTTGGAATTGCCTGTTCATGGACGATTCCTAAAGTTTTACTTCTCTTGAAGTATCTTTTTCCATGAGCAGTAGTTAGGATTCTTCCCTAGGTCTCTTAGGGTTGTTTTTGGTTTGAAATTTTGTGGTCTACTCTTCTAGTAGATTCTATTTTCTCATTGTATCTGCAGGAGATACATGTCCCCAAAAAGAGCCACTGTTAGGCCATTTTTCCAGTCATTGCAAAATCTTATGAAAGTGGCCTCCTCCCTGCAAATGTTTCATGGTTTGTGTCCTGCGCCATGCTCTTCAGTGTGTCACCTTGCTTCAGCCCAAGTCGCGTTCCCTAATGTGAAAAACCCAGAAAGTTATTAAAACTTTGAGGTCCGTGGGAAGCATCTTTAAAATTTTGCCACAGTGTCAAAAACATGCAGTGTTTTCAAAAACCCGTATTATTTTCGGCTTCTCTGCTACCTCTCGGTCTGTTGTAATTCCTGTGTGTTTTTGACCTTTTTCTGAAAACTTGCATTGTTTTCAACCCTTTGCCTTAAGCTTTTATGCACTTGTCTTTTGGTGCCAAAAACTTTGTGTGTTTTCAACTATGTTTAACTGCGCATGTCTGACAGGATGGTGGGTCCCAGTCCTGTTCTGTTGCCTGGCGGTCTTCTTTGTCTTAAGCGCGCAAGTGCGATGATGTGGGGCCATTTTCTTCAATGCAGCAGAGGAAGGAGATCAACGGTCGGCGTGTGATCGCATGGAATATTCTTTCCCCATGTGATCATGCGCCTGCCATTGATCTTGTTTGTTTCTAGCGTTGCCTTGGTTTAGTGGGCCCGGAGTCGATGGGGGGACAGATGGAAAATTCTTATTGGCTATTGCATGGCCGCATGTCAGACTTTTCTAACATGCGATCGCTTGCCATCTGTCCGTGTGGGGCCCGTTGTCTTTTGTTGCTGTTTGGTGGTGTGATGATGTTCCATTGGTGGGCCCGGGAGATGTAGAGGAGGTGGACATGTGGTAGCCTGTGATTGGCTATTGCATGGTCGCATAGCCTAGTTTTTGGCTATGCGATCATGCGACCACTTGCCACGTGTCCCTAGGGCCCATTGGCTGAGTGGTGCTGGTTGCAGTTCTGTGCTGGTTGCAGTTTGGTGACATGTGGTAGTTTTCTATTGGCCGGCGGGCGGTGGTGTTAACTCCATGCGGTGGTGGTAGCAGCGATGGTTACGGTGGCTGCGGTCTGCGGGTGGTCGCATGTTTTCATAGCCTGTCTCCGGGCTATGCGATCATGCGACAGGGCACCACGTGTCCTGGGTCCCGTTTGTGACTATTTGGTGGGCGAGTTGGTAGGTGGTGTCGTGGTGGTTTCCATTTGGACCATGCTGGCAGGAAGGTGGATTTGAACACCGACCCAGGTGGGATTTCTCAGTGGTGATTTGACAGCCGGCGGGGTGCAAGGTAGCGGCTTGTCACATGTTCGCGTGAGCCAGTTTCCTGGCTTGCGAACATGCGAAAAACCTTGTTGTAGTAGCGGTCTAGTGTCGGTAGTTAGGAAAGGGCAAGTAATTAACAGGTGTTGCATGTTCGCATAACCCATTTTCGGGTTATGCGATCATGCGACCAAGCATAAATTATGGCCTGTTTTCCTGTGGTGGTGGTTTGTGACCACGTGATTGCACGACTGGGGCAAATGGTTAAAGGACTTAACGCCCGCGTAATGTATTGGTGACCGTTTGAGCTTGCTAAGTGTTTTCTACGGTAGGAGGTACTGAAAATTCAATTTTTTGAGTGGCTGGAGTGGGTAGAGTGGATTGTCAATAGCTGTGGCTTGACCCCCTATCATGTCTGTGTTAATTTCTCGGTGGGGTTAGGTAATTTTGAAATTTTGAGTTGGAAATGATCATATGCTTGCAATGTAACCCTGGTATAAAGGGATTTTCCTGATCATTTTGGACCATTGGGAGTTAGATTTTAAAACTTTTCTAGTTGTGAGTCTTCTGCCCAATCAAGATTGTAAGATTTTGGCATTTGGTATTTTGTTGCTGACAGAGAGAAAGTTACAGGTCTAAGCTGTAATTTGCAAGCTTGACTCCTCTGGTTTGATTGTTTACACTTAAGGATTCTTCACACTTAATGCAAATAAAGGACTCTTATCTCTCCTTTGTGTCAACTTTGATAGATTCTGAACTTTCTATTTCTCTGCATATTGTTTTGTGTATGTGTCTTCATTCTTCAGTTCTAATCAAGGATTAGATTAAATTATGCTTTAGATGGGACATAGGTCTATCTTGCTATCTATGTAAGGATATCTCATAAGTAGTGAAGGGGATTGTAGGTGTGTTTATGGCTTGGAATCTCAGCTATTGTCTGGTGTGTGTAGCAGTCATGTTCTAGGAGATCTTGCCCAATGGATGAGCCACTGGCCTAAATAATTATCTCTTTATCAATAGATACTGATTGCTGCTGTTATGATTCAAACACATAAAATAAGAACCATTCTTTAAGTTTTCAGCATTTGGTTGTTTGTAGTTCTACCCCATAGCAATGGAGAGTCAATGAGTGTGTGGTTAACATTCAGTACTTTCTTGCTATCCATTTATCTATTTTTCAAACCTAGTTCTTGGTGTATGAAGTCTATTTTATACTAGGTTAGGTGCACCCACCTTGGTCTTGCAGAGCCAGAAGTAGAAGAGGGCAGTCTTGTCCCTAGAGTTGGTCTAGTTACCCTAAGATCTCTTTCCATTTTGAAGCTAACCATTCCTAAAATCCTCTGAGGGTATATTGGTAGCTTGTTAGAGCATAAGAGTCATTTTGGACAGCCAACACGGTGGAACGCAATCAAGCAGCCTCTCTGATGACCGTGGTGGCGGGGACATTTCGGTACCTGGAACCCGAGTATGCAAGTACGTGGAAGGCCAGTACAAAATCTGATGTGTTTAGCTTTGGAGTTGTCAATATGGAAATCACCTACGGTAGGCAACTGCTAGATCTGGGCTTGGATAAAACACTTGTCGAATGGGTGTGGGATTCGTATGGCCAAGACAGGCTCTTCAATTCAGTGGATCCCAAATTGTAAGTGAATTTCAAAGCTGAGGAAATGGAGTGACTGTTGTTGCTGGGATTGTTGTGCTTTCATCCTGATCCAAAGGTAAGGCCTAAAATGAGAGACGCGCTAAAGATCTTAAAATTTGAAGCCCAATTGCTAAATGTTCCTCTAATCTTGCCTGTATCTGTAAATGACTATGTCATCCCTCATAGCTTTCAGTCATCCTCAGTGACATCGACATCATTGAATATTGTAGGTATATTTGTATCATCTAGCTCAGCTATACATCTGCCATTTTCTTTTTCTTCTAGTGGATGCCGCACCAAATTCAATTCCGAGCCTCATTTATACCATTCAGACAATCGCGTCAGGGTTGGAAAAGTTTCGCACATCAAATTCACAACTGCATAATAGCTGGTTATGGAGCCCTTCTTAGTTTATCCACTTCTTACACTGTCAAGATGGTTGGCACTGTAGCGTCTTCGTTTTCCCATGTGAACATTAGTTTTTTTTATTTTTTGGGCATGTCTTAGAATTGATTGTTTTAAATTTAGGTTGTACGTTTATTTATAATAATTGTATGCTCAGTTTCATGATCTTCTAGACTTTGTTAGCAGGTTAAAACTTTGATTTATTGGAACTTTTGTAATGCATTCTTCATCTATGATCTCTTAGATTAGCTAATTTTTTATCTTATGGTCAAAAGGCTTTTTGTAATTCTATTGGATGAATGAAGAATGATTTGTGTGCTTATTGCTGTAGAGCAATCCACTTATCTATATTATATTTTGTTTTCTTCAAAGATGTCTAACTCAATGACGGTTATGTTGAAACTCAGGGATTTCATCAACAACTACACTTTTAAGAATAGTAGGATATTTGTAATGTGCTTGAAAATAATTAAAACATCTACACGTTAGGCATTACTTGGGAGCTTTTTATTTTACCTCTTCAAGTCTTCACATACTTCCTTCTTTCTTGATGAGTATTGTAAGGGTGTGGTTTCTGCACGGTCATATCATTGGCCATGATCAAGGGAGTGTGTGCCTTTGATGCTGCTCTGTTGTCATCTACCTTTGCCGATCTATTATCTACTCAATTTTTTATTTGGCTATAAAGGTTTATGAAGAAATTAAATATCATTTTCTCTCCTTCAATTGGTATTTATTCCTAGGAGGACAACTTGATGAACTGAATAGTCTCTATTATGTTTATTGAAATGCTATTTTATTTTCGCTTGTTGTCTAGCAGTGCCTATTTGCACTATATTTTTTATTCTTTACATTGAGATTTAGGCTGCTATATAGCTCTGAATATATGTTTGAATCTACTTGTACTCTTCATCTTTGAATTTTTTTAATGCTTAGTTCAATTTAAAAAATAAATAAAAATAAAAGAGCCTAATCAAATGGATAAACTGAATGTGGAAAGATTAAAGAAGGCACCTACGTACAAGAGAATACTGTTGTGTCAGTCAAAGAAGGACCTTCCAAAGGGGACATTCATAAATTTACATTCATCAAAGATAGGATTAGATTATCCATGAGCCATACTCTTTGTTCCAAAATGTAAAAATCACATGGATATGGAACGTATAAGATGGGTCAAATATTATCAATTGAAGATGGAACATATAAGATGGGTCAAATATTATCAATTGAAGTTAAGTGTCTTAAGAGGAAGCACATGTCTTTTCTTTGGATCTCTCATTTAAGAGGAAATATATACTAGCAATCACACATTAGTGTCCAATAGGTATGTCGTAGGGGTATGGAAGATCAACTAATTATTTGTCCTTGTGTTTATCTCTCCCTCTTTATGTTAGAAATAGGGAATACTGAGAGGGGGGGTGAATTAGTATTCTACAAACTTTTACTTTTGCCCAATTATGGATATAACAGATTATCTTTACACATGCATAGCATAAGAAGCTAAACAACATGCATAGCAATAAAACTAAGGAACTCATAACACATTATTTGTTCTCGAGGAAACCTTGGCCAAGGGAAAGCCCCGGTGCAGATGGTACCCACAAAGATCCACTAATCAAAAGTATCCTGTTAAGTATGTTGACCCTGTTATGAGTCTATTACATGCATATAGTGTCTCAGTCCTGATTAAGGGACTATAGGCCTTCTTAGAAGCCTCAACCCTGTTAGGAGTTGGCAGTACAAAAAGTGATTACTAAACGAGCCCATTTCCCAAACAAGTATTGTACAATATTTACTAATTAAAAAATTAGGTCAAGGTACATAACCTTATACTACTTCCATCAATATCTTTTCACTGTTCTTTCACTATCACTGTTACATATATTCATTCCTTCTTCATTCTCCTTCTTACAATTTACAATTACATTTATACAAGTTATTAAGATTAATAACTTTCCAGTTGGCTATCATATTACAAAATAACTTTATCCAAGGGTTAACATCTAGGATGTCATCCCTTTATGTTGTTAAGAAATTATTTTGATAAACAAAATAATCCCTTAACTCTTTACCAATTCTGTCTTCATATTCTGTCCTGTCGGCTTAACATTGTCTTTAGAAAAACTATCATAACTTCTTTTGTAAATTTTGTACTAACTTTTTCTCTGAGATGAGTCTTCACTAGTAACCATAGAGTCTATGTTCAAGTGCACAAGCACTAAACTTACTCCTGTCAGCATCGCAAACAAAAACTATCTTCAGGTTCACTGGTAAAAACACACTGTCTCATACTTAGACAATTTCACATTGCGCTCTACCATACTAGCTCTCTGACCTATGCGATATTCATGTAGATCATATGTTGCCATAGTGACAACATCTATGTAACAAACTTAGCCAAACTACCAACAATCTCCCCCTTTATCATTGGCGGCAACATATGAGAAAATTGGCTAAGTCTTACAACTCAAAATCTCAAAATTGTGGCCATAGTATAAAATATATATACTATCCTTATAACTCCAAAAAATCTTATCTCTAATATAGTACTCCCCCTAAGAGTATCAATCCTTATCATTTTCTTATCAATTTTCTACTATGTATCTCTCCCCCTTTGACAACAATGACAAAATAAAGGTAAGGAGGGTTACAAAACTATATTCACAAAAAGTTATACCTTAATTAAATATTGCAAAGCCAGTAGGCTTGCAACACAATTTGCAAAATCAATCTTTATAGCCTCTAACTCCTTCTCCCATGATTTTTTAATAGAATCTGCCACATTGAGTAGTGCGCATAATCCATAAGATGCTATCTCACATGCTCGAAGATTCTCAAAGATAAACTTTTGAAAAGATGTCTTGGCTGAAAGACATTCTTCCAATTTCCCTTCAATAATACTTAACTTCACATTGGGGCTTGAAAGAAAGTTAGTTTCATTCTGAATTTCTGCTTCCTCCATCTTCATCTTCTGATCTTCTTCTGCTATCAAGGTCTCTAATTTTGTACATTGGATGTACAAGGATTTTCCTCTTTCCAAATTCTTTCTCAAGTCCTTTATATAGATATCAAGATTGTTGATATCATTCCTGATATTCTGTCTAATGTTCAAAAGTGTTTTGGCTTCATAGGCTACTTGAGCTTTCACTTTTTTCTATATCAGTTAAATTTGTGAACTCATTGTCAAAAGTGTTCATCACTTTCTTTGCTTTCTCTAGAGGGTCAACTTCTGTAATTTGTGTAGTTACAACACCTTGTAACTTCTCAGTAAGCTCCTTCAGGCATCCTTTAAGACTTTTTACTTTCTTGTTCTTTCTAATGATCTTGTTCAAGGATGTGATCAATTCCATCTGATCATCATCATCTACTTCATTTCCCAAATTTTCAATCATAGATCCAATCTGATTCTTCTTTCCAGTCTCAGGAGTAAGATTGATATCTTCTCTAGTGGAATCAGGTACTTATTTTTTTGTCACTCTAGGTTCTACAATTGTGCTCTCTATTTTCTCTTCTCCTTTGGTAGTCTCCTGCTCTTCAAAAGATGAATTGTCAACAATGTTTTCCAGATTCTTGAATACATTATCATCAGTATTCAAGGTGATCTTAGTTCCTTCTACATTCATGACTTCATCTTCAATGTTTATGGCTGGTGGAGAGGGAATGTCCTCTTGTTCTGTTTCACCTGCTTTCTCTGCTGCAACTGATGGTTCTCCAGCATTCTTTGACATAACCTTAATGATTGCTTGCTCTATTTCTACATTAACTTCTTCATATCTACCTCCCATAATCAGAATGGTTCTCTTCTTGGTTCTCAAATGGGTGCTTAAAGCTTTCATAATCTAACTAAAGTGTGCTTCATCTTTTACAACACAAAGCTTTCTTACAAGATTTTCTCTAATATATGTGTCTTCTTCTGATGCTCTCTTCTTCCTATTCACAAGTTTATTGTACAAATCATTAGGTATCTTACCCTGAATTGTATCAAACTTCTTATTAGACAAAATCATATGCTTTACCACTGCATTTTCCAGATTTAATCTCTCTACATAATCATAGAGATCATAATACTTATTCATTCTTGTAAAGTCTCCATCTTCAATGATCTGCTCATTAAGCTTCTCAACTCTAGGTTTCCAAGTTTTCTTCTTAATAGAAGTGACATCATCTTTGATTTCTACAATTTTCCTTAGAACTAGTTGCACTAAAGTTTTCTGCCTTTTACCTGGTCCAGTAGCACTCTCTTTTACTTTTTTGCTAGGTGTGGAGGAAGTGGATCTAGTGGATATCTTTTCTTCTTGATCCTTCTCAATTTCTTCCACTTTCACCTTAACTTGTGTTTCTTCTTTTTGTTTTCCAATTGATGATAGGGGTGGAACAGACAAAACTTCTTTTTGTCCAATATCTCTGATTGTTGCTGTTGTTTTCTTTTCTACCAAGAATTCATGCTCATTCATCCTTGTATCTTTTAGAATTTTCTTGATAGTACTCTCAACTCTTTTCTTTGACTGCTTCTCTTCAAGTAAGGTCTTTGTGGAGTTGAAGTTCTCCTCAAAGGTTCCAAACCTATTACAGTGAGTGTCCAACTTGCACTTAAGTAACCTGCTCACATACTCTTCTGTCTCTACCTCATATATCTCATAGCCAAGAGGATCTATGAACTCTGTTCTAGGTTCTACTGCTTCAATGTAGGTAAATTCAGTATCAACCATAAAACATATCTCATTTTTATACTTCTCCACAAGAGACTGTGGGATCCTTGATCTGCTAGACACTATATCCTGAAATGTCTTGATTACCAATACTGCATTCTCATTGACTTTATCAATAACATGTCTCCTGTACACTAGGTTAATCCTTTCCATTGTACTTTGGCCATCATTCTAGTCATTTCCAATGGTGTAAGGAAATCTTCTCAATAGATGAAAAAACATATAGGTTATTAGGGATGAGAATCTAAACTGTGTATACTTAGTTTTCTTAATCTTTTCCAAATTCTCAAATAGTTGAATTCTCAGAATCTCACACATATCAACTTGTACTTTATCAATACACATCAGATAAGCTGCATGTATCATTCCATCTGCCATGTCATCCTCTCTTGAGTTTTCACAAAACTTAGTGGTTAGGATCTTACATAAGTATCTCACATCAACTTGTTGAATCTTACTAATCACAATTCCTCTACCATTATAGGATGAATTTGTGTTGTCTATGACTATTTTCCTCATGTTCTTCTCATTTAAAGGAATGGATCTAGTTTTAGATAGTCCAATAACTTCATGAATCAAATCAGCTGTGATATCTATCACTCTATCTTCTAACCAAAACTTCGCATTATGAATTCTGCTTAGAATTATCTTAGTACATTCTTCATTATCAAATTCATACTGTAATGCATACTTAATGATCTCATTATCTTTCAAATGTTCAAATCCCTCTTTCAATGTCATGTCCTAATTGTAGGTCTTCTGGTATTCCTTGGTGAAATCACTATCATTGATAGTCTCTAGTTTGCATCCAAGATAACTTCTAACATTCTCTAGATGTAAAACTCTATTTGGTACGGATGATAAAGCTAACCTAGGATCATCTTCCAAGGGTTCTATAGGTTCCCTTTTCATCTTAGGTCTATTTTTATCTCTGAAATTCTGAATTAAAGAAACATCCATGAATTCCTCTAATTCCTTCACTGATTTAAAGATCTGCCAAGTAAAATACTTCGATTTCACGATTTAGGGCTTACGTAGGTTCAGCACAAAATTCTTCTCCAAATCTTTGCAAAATGCTTCCAATCACTGCTCTTTGATCTCCTTAACACTTGAATTCACTTTGATGATCAAATACTACCGATCATGACCTTTTATTAATTCAATCTCACTTAGATCTGACATCGCATTTAGTTCTTTTGTCGCTTCTTTCCAAAAGTTGATTTTGCTAACCTGCAAAACTTAAAACTTCTTGTGATCTCACAAAACATAATATTTTTCTTTGTTCTCTTAATCATAGCATTAGAACATCATATACTACCTTGCATTAACTTCCCAAGACTCAATTCATCATATATCTACTTCTACACTAATCTAAGTTCCTATTCTACTACAATTTTCATAAATTAAGTACTTTGAGATGGGTCAGGTAAAGATTCGTTCTTACCTTTTAATACTTCACCTTCCTGATTACCTTCAATGTTGAATATGTGTCCTTGATCTATACTTTTGATAAAATTCACTTCATTTGAATTACTACAGCATCCTTTCTGACTGTTACTTGCATCTTCATTCCTTCTTGCATGACTTCTAGGGTTAGGATTGGTATGAAAAACTCTATTGTTCATTCTGCAAAACCTTGTTGTGTGTCCAATCTTGTTGCATATCTGACAAACTATTCCATTGTTCGCATATCTTGGTCTAGGCTGATTGATCTATGATCTGAATTTTCTAGCAATGTGTCCAACCTTGTTGCATCTATAACATATTACTCCATTTCTTCTGTTCATGTCTTCAGTAGGTTTCTTTTCTGCATTGTTAGTATTCCTAAACATTCTACTACTATTATTATTCTTAATAAATTTAGGTTTCCTGCATTCAATAGCTCTATGTCCAAAAGCATGATAATTATAACAATAACCATTAAGAGGTTTGAATTGCTTACTTGTGCAATCTCTCTTCATATGAACAATAATATTACAAGCAAAACATCTACCTTTGAATTCTCTTTGCATACCTTTGGGTGATTCCTCTTTCTTAGGTGATTCTTTTTCCTTAGGTGTATCTTTAGATTTGTTAATTTTATCAGACTTCTTCTCATCTATGCTTTCAGATATTTTCAGATTTGGTTCCTTGCTTTCTTCATTTGCTTTAAAAGTGTTGAATCCAAGACCAGTCTTATCATAGGATGGTTTTTGATAAGATATTTGTTCATCAATCTTCTCACTAGTTGAATATAGCCTTTCAATTTGTTGGTTAGATTGAGTTAGTTCACCTTTCACAATTGCATTTTATTTCTCAAGTTAAGCATACTTCAAATTGATTTTCTCAAGTTCAGATGTTACTTTACCAAGTTTAGATTTTAGTCCTTCATTTTCAGTCTTTAGACTTTCATTCTCAAATTTCAGATTTGCTTCATTCTTGCCATTTCCATTTTTCAAACTAAGCTTCAGATTTTCTATCTTTAGTTCATGCTTAAGGATCTCATTTTCTTTTTCTAAATTGTCATCACAATCTTCAATGAAAACTTTGGATTCCTTTTCATATTTTAGATCTTCCAACTTGTTTTTCAGTTTCTCAATGAGGTTCTTTGCATCATCATATTTTCTTTTTAGAGTATCTCTTTCATCAGTAAGCATATCAATCTATTCAAGAGCTTCTTCAAGATTCTTCTATAGTTGATCCATATCCATAGAGATCTTACTCAAGCTGTTAGGCTTTCCTTCAATGATTCTTTTCCGAGTAACTATGCTCTGATACCAATTGTTAGAAATAGGGAATACTAAGAGGGGGGGGGTGAATTAGTATTCTACAAACTTTTACTTTTTCCCAATTACGGATATAACAGATTATCTTTACACATGCATAACATAAGAAGCTAAAGAACATGCATAGCAATAAAACTAAAGAACTCATAACACATTATTTGTTCTCGAGGAAACCCTGGCCAAGGGAAAACCCCAGTGGGGATGGTACCCACAAAGATCCACTAATAAAAAATATCTTGTTAAGGATGTTGACCTTGTTAGGAGTCTATTACATGCATATAGTGTCTCAGTCCTGATTAAGGGACTATAGGCCTTCTTAGAAGCCTTAACCCTGTTAGGAGTTGGCAGTACAAAAAGTGATTACTAGATGAGCCCACTGCCCAAACAAGTAATGTACAATATTTACTAATTAAAAAAGTAGGTCAAGGTACATAACCTTATACTGCTTGCATCAATATCTTTTCGCTATTCTTTCACTATCACTGTTACATATAGTTGTTCCTTCTTCATTTTCCTTCTTACAATTTACAATTACATTTATACAAGTTATTAAGATTAATAACTTTCCAGTCGGCTATCATATTAAAAAATAACTTTATCCAAGGGTTAACATCTAGGATGTCATCCCTTTATGTTTTTAGGTCATTATTTTGATAAACAAAATAATCCCTTAACTCTTTACCAATTCTGTCTTCATATTTTGTCCCGTCGGCTTAACACTGTCCTTAGAAAAATTGTCATAACTTCTTCTGTACATGCCGTACTAACTTGTACTCTGAGATGAGTCTTCAATAGTCACCATAAAGTCTATTTTCAAGTGCTCAAGCACTGAACTTACTCCAGTCGACATCGCAAACAAAAACTATCTTCAGGTTCACTGGTAAAAATACACCGTCTCATACTTAGATAATTTTGCATTGCACTCTGACATACTAGCTCTCTAACCTGTGTGATCTTCATGTAGATCATATGTCACCATAATGACAACATCTATGTAACCAACTCAGCCAAATTGCCAACACTTTATGTCTCCCTTTGTAGCTCCCTAGATGTATTTCTATCTTAAACTCTTGATATATCTTGTAACGCCCCGCCAGGGAACCCAAAAGAAAAGCACTAAAATAATACTAAGTTATGCAACATTTTTTTTTTTTTTTGTTTATTAAAGTTTACAAACACATTGAACATAGAACACAATGATATACAAACATGAGTTTAGAATAAAACATATCATTACATTATCGTTCTCAAGGGTCCCTGACATAGAATTACGTCATCTAACTAACACTACGCTAACATGATTAATGCTTAAGAACTCTTAAGTACAAAGTAAGAATTAAATACATCTCTTAATCAATATTTCATTACAACTCATGATCACCTACATCCGCTACACATGTCGTAGGGTATGCGGTGGAATTTAATACAATCACAAATATCCAAATACATCATGGATCCACATAGGGATCATTACAAATCAAGTGAAAACCTCCTAGAAGTACAACATAATAACTTTTAACATCTGGGTACATAAATCTGCAAGAAAGAGATAGACTGATCCAAGTGTACAACCAAGTGACGAAGGGTAGTCTGCAACTGTCTCAATGGAGAAGTACACTACCACCCGACCATGTGGAACCCAGAGGTCCACCTCACCGTGCGAGGGAGATAACACCAGGCCCACACACACACTAAGGACCAATCTCCAAACCACATCTAGGAGAATATATCTAATACAAGAGGGTATACGGGTTACCAGAGGCACTGACATACGTAGGATATCTACGGTGTGAGTAGGAAGGTGTCATCACGTAGATCCACCCTCGAGTTTAGTCCTGAAGGTTCTTCACTGAACCGACGGCACTCAAGTGATCATACGTGGCATCAATATCTCTCATGAAGACAAGTATATCGATGATGCATCTAGCATCTTCCCGCATCCATCCTTAGTCTTAACTAGCACTCAAGGCATGGGTGAGGTATTTCAAATTATCTTTTTTTTAATGTTATCCTGACTAAATCAATTTTTATAATGTTATCACTGGAATTAAGAAACTTGTCAATGGATGATCCATCAGCCACTTGCGGGCCTCGGCGATCCATTACAAGCCACCTTCTACACCACATCTAGATAACCTACCCTAGTTCCACAACAATACCCATCCTGGTTTGTGGCCACTTATGACACATTAAATTCCCATAACCAAATAAACAATTAAAGCAAATCTCATTTCAAAACATAAATTCACTTGGCCACTAAATCAAGTTTTAACCCACCATGAGGAAATAATAACAGGGATCAGTTTGACCATCCCATCAAGGTCTCACATTGACCCTAATCCAAAACAAGCAAATGAAGACAGAATCCACATTGCACCATGAATAAAATCAACAAACAGATAACTGATAAACACCACAAGGTACCCGACCTCTGGATTTAACCCCCTATTCGGTTATCTAATCCCGTATATAAATCACTATAACAACAGTATACTTCCATGCACAAACAGTATATGTAAAGAGAACATCTTGCACAAGTAATTAACATGTCGTAAAATAAATCAAGACATAATGATCATAATAACAAGTAATTATTTGCTCACACTAGTTAATTACACTAATCAGAATGTCCACGTCTATAGATTAATAACCACATTGTTATCATTCACTAATGCCTATAATGGTTTGATATAACGTCTTCATTAACTTATAAAAGATGTCAATGTAACATATCGATAATGAAAGTAATTACTAAAGTTAAAAGATTCTAAGGTGATTATAATTTACTCAGTAATTAATCCTAATATTAATTATACAATAGCTCATGAAGTATTAATTCTAACTAAATCCTTTTAGTTAAATTAAATGGTAAACATAATATATTCTCTAATAATAACAAAATGTCTAATATTACACAATTATAAACAAATTCAAAAAGTGCATTTCCCCAATAGATAACAAATTCAAATAATAAATTAATTAAACATTTTATTTATTAACTTATTCAAAACATCAAAGCTAGCCAAGTCTACTATCCCCTAGGTTCCTAATCCACTTTACACCTCATCTCCTAAGTGAATAAAATAAACTATTTAAAATAAGGCAAAAGGATGCAAAACCCAAGGTGGGCGTCCATTTTCAAAGGGGGTTTAAATAAAGCAATAAATTCATGAACATGGCTAAAGAAAACCCACGCCACCTTTCTCAAGGGCTGCTCACATAATAAATAAGGTATGGGAGGTACTTTGACCAACCCAAGGCAAAGAAGAAAAGACAAGTGTCCTTCATTCCTAAAGAAAATCTGCAAGTAGGGGTGTGCTTAGCAAGGTGGGGAGACATATTTAAGACAAAATGGAAGATGTCAGATTGCAATCCCCAAGCAAGGTACGCATGGGAGGTGGAGTCTAAAAGGTCAAACAAATTTGCTATGAGTTGGCAAGACATTCAATAAAGGTAAAACATTTTAAAACACTTTTTATTGTTTGAGTATTATCTCATGTCCTTAAGCCAACGTGGGGAAAAGGATTTGGTAAAAATTTTAAATGCAAAACTTTTTCAAAACCCCCAACACCTGCGCCTAGAGTCCTAGTGGGGCCCTCAACATGTGGAGGATGACATAAGAGGCCTTAAAAGCATGTCTATAAAAATATTATAAGGAGGAAAACATAAAGACTAATAGCTATTTTAGGGAATCAAAGAGAGAATATTCTCTGTGTAAAACTTGGGAAAATAGTAGTCTCCATATATTTTCCAGAATGTATGTTTGGCTTCAAGTTTTAAGTTTTATTTGTGCTTGTTCTTTCTTTTCTCATAAGGACTTAGTAAATTTGACATCTATATAATGAAGTAGGGTTTCCCTAATTGTTTCCAAAACAATATATATTGAATTCTAGATTTCAAAATGATAATTATATTGATCAATTAAATGGATAAATGGCAAATATATGGTTCTAAAAATAGTGGTTTTCATAGAGATTGTGAAGCATCAACTCTCTTGTTTTTCAATATAGTTTCAGTGGTTTTCATCTAATGTTGAATTAAGAAGGTTTACAAATTGAAACAATGAAATCTCACAATATAAAATGTAATTCTGATTATCTCTTTTCCTCAATCCAAATTTAGAGAAAGTAGCTATACTTTCATATTAATGGAAATCTGAAACTAACATGACAACATACTATGGGAAATTGAAACCTACCTGATTCTCAAAGCAGGTTGATGAACTCAACTGTGATTCCAATTGTGCTCCACAAAATCAATCCTCCTCTTCTTCTTCTCCAAGCTTTTCTCTAAACTTTCATCTTCATAACCAGTTTTTCTCCTCTAAATTTAGCATGAAAATAACATAATAAACACTTCCTTTTTATCCTACTTCTTCTCCATACTTATTAAATGCACTTCTCCTACTCCTAAGGTGACATGGAATAATCATTTATATATAATTTCTTATGTCTTTTCTTTCAATTTAGAATATATCAACTCAAGATTTTCTTTTTAAATTATAAAATAATTGATATCTATAAACATATAAAAGATATATTTATCTAATTATGATGCTTATAAAAATACACTTACTAATATGTCAACATAATTCAAATAGCCATCAGAGATCATACATGAGATCTACAAGGTCAAAAATGTAACACCGACATGAAACAAAACCTAAGACAATATCATGCTCAACCGGGAAAACATATATCGGATTCATTCTACCAGAATGAATTCGATTTAGGTAAGTCAAGTAAGGTCCCATCCGTGATTTTAGGATGGTTAGGTTAGGTTAGGGAACTGGCCTAGGTGCTAACTCCCCTTCTCCGCCATTGAGACATAATAATGGCACACTCATCCTGTCAAGCCAGGGAAGTCGATGCCCGGTACCTGCAACCTGCATAAAAACCATTGCATGTACATGTGCATATATAACATACTATCAGACAATGGTAGGGATGGCTAGGACGTGTGGACCCGACTAAATGCAGGTAACTACGCCTCCTCCTCTACCATACATGCATGTCAACAGAAAAGAAAACATATATGACAACAGACATGATACCATACACATGCGGGTATGGGGTAAGTACCAAATACAACCATCATTTAATTACTTCAATTTATACATGCATTTGAAACATCATATAAAATCCATCATTACTAGATTTAACCATTACATAAAGTTTTGTTTCAGGTTCAAACATAACAATTAACATCCAAACTATAACTGTTTAATCACACACCAAAATATAAATATAACATGTAATATATGTCTGATCTAATCAACCAAGATAAAACAGTGTCAAACTAAACATAGTATCAGCAAAAGAAAGATGCGAGGGGTACTACATATCTCTATCTCTCTATCTTATTTTTTCCCATCCCCTAACTGTATATTAATCTTTATCACTATATTCCTCTCCCCCCTCCATATCTACACACATCTCCCTCTCTCAACCCATTCATCTCTCTCCATCAACCCCTTCCCATATCTTTAAATATCTACATGTCCATATTTCTTCCCCCATCTCTTCCTCTCCCTATATCTCTATATTGTTATCTCTACATCCCACTTAATCAAGGATCTCTCTCTCTCTCTCTCTCTCTCTCTCTCTCTCTCTCTCTCTCTCTCTCAAACATAACATGACCTTGTTCATAAACTTATAATTAGTTTCATATTATTATTTTTTAAAATTTTATAATTTAGTGTCAAAATTGCTACTACCAAATCCATTGGACTTAGTTTATAAGACAACATTATAGATTTAAGCTTCTTCATATCCAATAAAGTATAAATCTATAATGCTTGAATATTCGTAAGAAAAATCAATAATTTCCCCTGTCTTATGCCCCAATGAAATTTCATCAAAAGCAACATCTTCTTCCTCTATTTCTCCCTTCACATTCTCATCAATATAAGTGTGTGCACATTTCCTATTTTTTAATCTTCATTGGTGATACCCTCCTCTTATAAAGACAAAACCTTTCTTCTCTTACAAATGTGAATTGTTTCATGTTCCACCACACCAAACCTACCTTCTCTCATCCTACTTTGATTGATTCCCTTTCATTGTTTCTCATTTTCATTTCAATTTGCTTCCATGGCATCATCGTCTTCTATCGTTGTTAGTCAACCAAAGTTTGAATCTTAAGGAATTGGTCTAGCCTCCAAATTGTTCATCATGCTTTAGCCGGACTTATTTCTTTATTCCATGTTTCCCTTTACAATCCAATACAATGACATATACTTCTAGCACAAATCTTTTCATACGAGCTAATGAGGCATCTACTAATTGATCAAAGGAAATAAACAAATATAATAGATAAAATAATATTACATACTATAAACATAAAAAAAATCTAACTGAAAAATAAATGTATAGATACATTAAATATATAAAGATCACAAATATTATAAGTTTCATAAATAATATTAATTGCATATAAATATAATGTACAATTAGTTTTAATTTATATTGCTAAAATGTACTATATATTATAGTATCATATTAAATATAATATCATCTTAAACTAAATTTTATAATTTATAAATATTATATATGATAATTAATTTATAGTTCAATTATATATATTTACTAAACTTTATTTGTAATAGAATATATAAATATAACTGTAATGTTAATTTAAATAAATTTCATAGCATAATTCAGGTAAGGTCACTGATCCTTTAGTCATTTATTTATCATCATTTGAGCATTTAGGGACATCGGGGTCGATATAACCTTCACTAGTGTAAGAGAAACCATCGAGATATTAATATGACCATTATCGTGTAAGATGTAGGAAATCAATGTAAGCATCAAGGCATTAAAGCCAAGATGACTGGAACATTGTTACCAATTTAATATTGTAAGATTTCACCTGCAACGAGACACAAGATTCCAAGATAACCATAAGTGTTTCCCTGCATAGAACAAAAAGTAACATACAAGGAGATAATCCTAACCTCACCTAAGCATCCAAATAAAATGGGTTGAGATATCCATGACGCTCCAATCCTGATGGAGGCTCTTACCATAGAAACCCATTTTATTAGATAGTTTAGGATCGTCGAAAACATACCAACAAGCATAAATAAAAAAAATCATTATAACCCTAGTGAGGGATCTCTAATCTTTTAGACATCATTGAGCAATGTGCCGAAACACAAAAAGAAAAAAATCAATGATAACAAACATCACATAAGAAAAGAGTTCAACATATCTTAGTCAGTTTTAGTTTGTTGTATTTGTGTCTTGTACTAGGTAGGGATAACTTTAAGAAACCCCCTCTTGGGAAAAGGTGTAAAATCTTGGCGAATCCTACATTATTTTTTTTGGGGAGATTAATATTGTTGGAGAATTTTTTTAATTTGAAAGGAAAAAATATTAGTCGTATTGGAATTTTTTTTTCAATTATATGAAAACTCTATATTTAATATTGGTGAATCTTTCATTATTGAAGAAAATCTTGATGGCAGACACATGTACCTAGAAACCATCATTATTCGATAGGGGTTTGGGGGCAGTGCCCCCAAAATGGTATCATCAGTTAATTTTATATCTACTAATAGGAGATAACCTTACATTTTGTAACCATTGGATGATCCGATCAATGACATGAATTCTATTTCAGTCCAAGATTTTAAAGGACACAAAAATTCCCCCAAAAGTCTCTGACATAGAGACATGTGCCAAATCTATTTTGGGCCAAAGTTTTAATAGACATAAAGTTTCATTGAAAGTCTCTGGAATAGAGACACATGTCAAATCTATATACATAACCCATACCCTAACCTTAAATGTAAATCACATATTGGCGAATATGGTTATCAATTAAGATAAGCTCTAGAAATTATAGGCAAAACTTTTTAATTTATACTGTCCAAAAATTAGATTCGATTGGTGATATTGTAAAAGAAAAGGAGAAAAACACATAAACCAATGGGCGATGGACCTAGGCATCCGACCCAATATTTATAAAGTGTGGGTGACATGGTCAAACTGATATACACATTATACTCACCAAATCCCAAGTTGCTGACATGTGACATTCACCAAATGTCAAATATTTGCCACTAAAAATTTCCCTGGTGCTGGGTGTTAAGGAACACTATTGGGTTTACGTGTCAAAGTTTGTTTGTGTGATGTAAGAGTACAATATCAGATATGTGTTGAGAAATATAATGATGTTCAAATGGGTGGTATTGAGAAACACTGTGAAAAGGGTGTTGAGAAACACCAGTGTGTGTTAGTGGAAAAATTTTGATTAGGGAGGACTGGTATATTGACTCGGGTTGAGCATAAGTGACTAATCAAGTGATGAAGTATTGGCAAGTTAGGTTGATAGTGCAAGGTTGCCCCTAGGTTGATTAAGGTGATTTTTCCCAATGTGACAGACAAAGACCGAGGATGAAGACTAAGACGAACTCCAATCCATGGTGGTGAAAAGGGATGGGGGAGAGAATATGTAAGTGATAAGGATGGAGCTAAGGAAAGAAAGAGAGCTCAACCACTGGTTGATATATAGAGAACTGATTACAAGTGACGCATGTTTACTAGGTTTTCACCACTCAAATTTATTTCTAGTTTTTCCACCAAGGTGCCTATTTCCAAGTTTTAGCAAGGCATTTTTTTTTGGACTTTTTAATACTTTTTAGGACATTATATGATTTTTATATTTTTTTTCTAGATCATTACTTTATTTTCAAGAAATTTTCATTCTACAAATGTCTAGATCTAGAATTTATGAGATGAATAGCATTGATCAGCTCTACGAGAGTGTTTCCTTCTGTAGTAGATAGCTGATAACCTCTAGAGCCAAATGTTGCAATGGTCATGAAGGGACCTAGCTAATTAGGTTCAAATATTCCCTTGTGTTCTTGAGTTTTTTGATTCTTAGGATTCTCCCTATGGACAAGGTCTCCAACCTAAAATTTTTGATGTCGTACCTTCTTTTTGTAACCTCTAAACATTCATTTATGATAGACCCTTAGATGGTAAAATGACTGCTTTCTTCATTCATCTATTAACTCAATCTCTTGAAACCATGAGATTTTGTAGTCTTAATTAGTGAGAAGTCCCTATACAAAGACTCTAAGAGATGGCATTTTGACTTCAATAGGTAGAAAAACTTTGAACCCATATACTAATGAAAATGGGGTTTGTCCTATAGGTGTTATGATTCCGGTCCTATAAGCCCATAGAGATGGATTTAGTTATAGATGCCATTCCTTAGTAGATTTAGTCACTATGACATGGAATATTTTATGGATTTTCTTATTGGATGCTTCATCTTGGCCATTCCCCTAAAGATAATAGATGGAGGAAAATGGTGAATTTTATGAATTCTTATGCAGAGTTCCTTGATGTCTTTGTTCTTGAACTATCCTTCATTTTTTGTTACAATATCAAAGAAAGGATACCATATCTATTGATAATATAGTTGGGTATAAGCATAGACATGTATTTCCCTCTTGCTTGAATAAGGGGTATAGATTCAACCCACTTCATAAAGTACTTGGTAGTCGTGATAATGAACATACGAACATTAGAGGATGAATGATAGATTTGCCCCACAAGATCAAAGGCCCATTGGTAGAAAGGCTAGTGGATGATAAATAGAAATAATTCTCTAGCAAGAGCATGAATCATATTTCTATGTACTAACACTTTTTCAAAGATTTGGCATATTTTATAGCATCATTGTCCATAGTAGGCCAATAATATTCATCTCTTAGGATTTTCTTAGCTAAGGAGGGACCATTCAAGTGAGATCTGTAGATACCTTCATGGACTTATTCTAGTGCTCATTCAGATTTGTCATATTCCAAAATCCTAAGGAGGGTACCATGTAGACTTCACTTAAATAAGTCATTAATGTTGTCACTAAGGATTGCACCCAATTTGCTAATATTAAAACCCAGAAATCCTGTGAAACATGGGACTACTTTGAGGTTGTGGGCGACCTATCAGAAAGTAGACCTCTAGATTAGGGGTCAGCTTCCCCTTGGATCACTTAAAATTGACTAAATTTTTGAGGAAAGGGAGAGAATGCATGAAACAAATAATTGAAATTGATTTAAAACTAGGTGATCCACCGAATTGATAGAAGATCCACAATTGATACAAGCTTACAAAACAGTTGAAAATAATCTATAACCCACAACTTGATCCTATCACTTTGAACTTCTTATAACTAGTAAGATACTTGGAAACATAAAACGGGAAGATATTTCTAGGATTTTGATTCCATTTTGTACACAAACCAATACCTCAAAGCCAAAACAAATTTCTAAATACTTAATTGAATCAACATGCAGGTTAAGGATAAGATCATATCACAATAACCCTAGCATAGAAAACACAATGAGAAGTTCATAAATAAAATAAGACAAGAAAGACCTATTTCTACATTACTAAAAAGAAGCCAAGTACAGAATTGTGTCTCTTAGAGCTACAACACTCTTGATATACGGGAGAGAGAATGAAGAGCTAACCTCAATCACATAAGTGAGAGGTGTATAAAACAAGGTGAGGAATCAGCATTGAAGCCATCTCAACCTCCTAAAAATGGAAAATCATGAAAATAGGCCCATGAAGATGCTTCCTAAACTCGGATGCCTAATTCCAGAGTTTATAGGGGTAGTGGAAAAAACAAGATGCCAAAAAGAGGTGGTCAAAATGAAACCACTCTGTCCATTCCAATTCATGCACTAACAATATTATAACGAATGGCCTATAAATTACCATTGTCATAATTTACAATAAGGATGTGCAATGACTTTTACATTTGAACTTTTACCCCTCCTATACAAAAATAATGCGGGTTTGATTATATTTTAAAATAGTTCTCAACCCAAAAATGGGGAAAACATATTTAAAAATATTTACATCTTTAAAAAAAATTCCATTTATTACAAATAGCACCAAAAAAAAAGATTAATAGAATCTCAACCCTAAAAAAAGGGAAGAATCAAATAATTAATCATTTACATCCAAACCCTTCAAAGATGAGGAAGCCACCGACATTCAGGATTTCCCCATTCGGCATTTGGCAAGTTTCTATCTCTACTGGCACTCTTGCATTCAATCGTCTAGTTCAACTTTAGAAAAAACCATCTGTGGCACTATGCTATCACGGTAGGCATTTGATTTGGCATTTACAACATTTAATTTTATGTTAACTCCTTCCTCTAAAAAATGAGGGCATATGCTAGTGTTTATCTCTGTATTTTTTATTCATTGTATTCCTGTGTTTTGGAAGCCATGTGCATTTTTATTGAACTGTTGATCTCATTTTATCCTTCTCTGGGGCACTATGATATATTTTCAAAGGAAAATAATCATCCTCTATTGTTTGTGCTTGGAGCCTACAGGTAAACTAGGATATTATATTTTGTTTGATCATTTGTTGGCATGTTGATAATTATGTATTTCCATTCAATACTCTAGGCGTAGAATCCTTGCATATGATGCCTACATTTTACTGTTTTACTTTGAGCATGGCCCGCGAGCTAGGGCACAATGTCTATATGTTGTTGATGTGCTTCATTGCCAGTTATGTAATGGTACACTTACTGTTTAAAACCCACAAGCCAGGGAATTTGTATTGTCTTTGCCATTTTGATTTGATATTCAAATTTTCATATAAAAGCTCGGTGACCCATGAACTAGGGCATGGACCGAGATTTAGGGACGAAGATTTTGATTTTCAACTTGACTGGCATGCCTTCTTGTTGTGTTTTGTGGTGCCATTGAATCGCTTCCTTGATGACCCGTGAGCCATAATTCTAGGGTGTTGAATTTGCATATGAACATATTTGTTTTCAATAACACCCTTTATTATCTTTTTTGCTCTCTCTCTTTGGGGCCCGTGAGAAATCCATTATACAAAGCACACGAGAAAAATATATATATTGTGTCTTGAAATGCAGTGCGCGGTTTCAACTGGCACACATGTTCATTGTTAGCTACATGTTAGCCCGTGGGTTTGATTTGCAATTCGTTATTATCATTGTATTGCTATTTCATGTTATTTGGTGGTATTGTTTGGAGACAACCCATGATTTGAATTGGGACACTGTTGCCGATGTTATTTGATTATAGGCCTATGAGTCGCATGTGGAAATACTTGTGCACTGCTATTATCTTTGTCTTGAATTTGTGCACCATGTTATATTGGATTTTCTATTGCCCCAGGTGGTCACTGATGTATATGCCTATGAACCTTAGCATTATTGTATTCAAAGGCACCATGAGCTTTGGCCCTTTTCTCTTTGACTGGTTCTTTGCAACATGACCACTGTGCCTAGCCTCCAAGCTACCCATTTGTTCATCTTGTCTAAAAATTTGAGTGTGGTGGTGTCAATGTTTTGAGATGCCATGAATTTAGACTGTGACATCATTGTTTGTGTTTATTGTATATGGTCACACATGAGTAGCCTGGTATTGATACTCATTATTAACTTCATGGCATTACTTGAGTGTTTCTTGTTATTGATACTTTGGTGATGTCTACATCTTTTCATAAGGTCTTCATTCTTGCACATGCTTTTCTCTGCATTCAACATCACACTCTATAGTTTGCATTACTAGTTGGAAAGAATGATATATGTTAGCGATTCAGATGTCTTTTACCACTCTTCATGTTGGTGTCAGCTCACTAAAATATGGAAAGATGCTCACTGTTTGGTTCTCATCCACTGTCATACTAAGGCTGATAAATGATCATGCATCATCGATTTAATGTTTACTTGGTGCCAATGACTACTATGCTTTGTGACATTCCATCCTGTTTTGTATTTGGATAGATATCCTCATTTGATGTTGCATACTTATCCTCATGGTGCCATGATATGTTAGTATCTCCACTAGTTTGCAATGCATTGAGGGTTCATATTTGTTTTGGCATTATGGAATCATCCTATGCTTATCATGGATGGCTCATTGCATCATGTTTGAGATCCATTTGATGATGTATTGTTTGGTGCTCATTAAGATGTCACTGCTTATTTTCTATTCCTTATGATGATATGCCATCCTTAAGAGGCACTGCCACTGATTCATCAACTAAAGCCCCTTTGAATTTGGTTCATAATGCAGATCTAAATATGCTCATGCTATAGCATCAATATCTTGAATGTAGATTTGAAGCACACTTATGCTATAATGTACCTTTCCTTAGTATACAGATTTGCGTACCCTTTCTGACATGTTGATGATGTATCCCCCTTGAATCTTCCAGTGCTTTTGACCATGCTTCATTTGATTTGTCTTTATGATCTTTGAGTGTCCCACTGATACTGCCTCATCTAGTTGCTTCTCTGTATTGATCATGGGTGTTCTTGGCCTGTGATGCAATCATTGTCAAGGAAATTTGAAGTTTTCCTAGCATGGCCTGCATCACAGGTCAACGTCATTCATGTAGATCCCAACTCCTTACTATTGTTTTTGTATAGAAAATTATAGATATTTGAGGATGGTCTCTGTTAGGAATACCATCCTCTTAGCCCCTTGATTATCTGAATGAGGAAAACTACAGTGAATCATCTTCTTCTGTATCTACACATGGAACAAACAAATTAGTGAAAACAATGGTATCTCTTTTATTTCTGCATCCTCCTTAGTGCACATGCCCTGAGCACAACCCCTTTTAGAGGTGTTTGACTGAGTGCATACATGCATGCTTGTAAATATTATGGTACCATACATTATTTAGATTCATTGGATCTAACCCCATCCCTTCTCTCTCCTTTTTAGGTTCTGGATCTCAGGAGCACACCAGGAACACCGTGGATCAAGACTCATTACCAAGAAATGTTTGGTACCCTTGTATTTATGCTCATCATTTATGTATGTTTGTGCTCATTAATGCAATTATGAAAATGGCTATGCTCATGTCTTGTGTGAGATCAGATAAATGGTCTTATCAGTTCTTTTCCTTTTGTACAACACATTTAAGATATTGGTACATATACATGTAATGCTTTTAGATGTAGATCATTTCTTTTGTTTTCATGTATCTTACTATGAAATGAACACAAATTTAAGAAAGATCACCTAATAATCTAAACTAGGGTACAATAGTCTCACTTGGTAATTAGGCCTCCAAAGATGAGTGAAAATAATGATAACAATTAACACTGATTATGTAATGTGATACATTATGGATAAGGTTTCTCTTCTCATTTTGGGACAAGACAATAGGGTTAGTTTGATCTTTTAGGTAAGCATAAGTTATAGTGAGATTGACGCTCTTCTATTTTATTCACACATTTTAGTCCCCATCTCTAAAATTCGTATTGAAAATTTCAAAGTCTAATTAAAAGGTTCATTTTTATGTTTAAGTCTCTTAGTGTTAGGATTTTCAAGAACTATCTACTCGTCAAATTTTTTGGATTTAGGTGTAGTCAAGTTTTAAGGAAGATGGTTTCTCATGTTTGGGCAAGTCTTTTAGTTAGTCCAAGGTTGAAGGTCTAAGTCTACACTTTGGTTGGCCGAAGGTGAAAAATTATTTGATGGGCTTGATTCAAATATATACCAAGATTCAGAAAAGATCGAGCTATATTCCCTTGAGAATATCATTCAACAATTTAAGGGTACCATCGAGGCAATGAATATAGAGGAAGACTTGCAACAAACAAATTATTATAAGGATGATTATGGAAAATATTAAGGATCTTCATAAATTCATCATGCACATCAAAGGATTTTGGAAGGTACAACAAAATATATTGGAATTTGTGTCATTTTCAAACTATGAAAAAGTCAAGGAGATCATCTATTGATTCCTTGGGGCTCACCCTAGAATCCTTCCAAAAGATTATGTCTAGGAATTTAGGAGCTTTCATGCAGTTTTGGGGACTTAGCCATTTTTCAGGGAGTCATTTTAAAGAGTTGCCAACCCTGAAATTTTTGAAACAAGATTGTGGACTTAGTAAATTTTTGGAGGTGCATTTTTCAAAGTTTCCAACTCCAAAAATTATGGGCATGTGTTTTTGAAATCATATTTTTTATTTTCAATTAATATTGGGGCAGATTCCATGTAGCTTTGGGGTTATTTTTGCAAGTCCAGTTGTCTTCTATTAGTTACAAGAAAAAAGAGCAGATAGATCCATACATTTTGGGTGAATTTAATAAAGAGAAGATCAAACTACATGAATGAAAAAGGAATAAATAGTGAATTGTAGTTTGATTTGCTACATTTATGGAGCTAATTCTAGTCTAATTTTGCATGCTTTTGATGTACAAATGGATGGGAATCCATGTAAAATTGTTATAAATGAGTTTAGGAGTACTTTTTCTTTATTAAACTCTAGATTTAATTTTATTTCATCATTTTATCTGTATTCAAAATTCTAGCTACGATTTTCTCTTTTTCAAACTTAAAGCACTATAAAATCATATTCCAATGATGCAATTAAGGATGGTATAATTTTTTCAACAAAAGATATATGAAATTGGTGCTTCATTCATAATGTGATAATTCTTCTATCTATGAGAAGTTTATAAATATGTGTTTTCTTATTTATTTATTTCAAAGAGCCAATTGTTTCATTATGAACTTGCAATCAATTAGTTTGGAATTTATCATTGTTGAATATTCATATTGTGATGAGTCATTGGATAAATAAATTGATTTGAGCACAAGATAAATCTTAGATCTTTACATTATTTCATTGATGATTACATTTGCATAATGCAAACTGTAAGTAATTCAATTTTGTGTTTTGTGGGTTTTCTATATTTCTCTAGCGGCTTAATTCGCAAGAACGATACAAGGGTGGTTTATGTCTGAGTAAGTGCACCAATATTGTGTGAAAAAAAAGGGGTATAAGTGGCCACTTTTTTTTTCTAAAATTAGGTAAACCTAAACTTTAAAGATAAATTAGAGGGTCTTGCACTCAAAATTAAAAGATGTGTAAAGAATAAGAATTATAGTACACTGAATCTAGTTTCTAAAATACTAAACTATTTTTAAAATGAATAATATTAAGAGGCTCAAATCCTCCACGCATGAAAAAATGTTCTCATCTTTTTAAGAAAAACATAACATAACTATTTCCATGCACTCAACAAAAGATATAATTAGATTTAATATTTTGAAAAACCGTTAAGTAGGATAGTAGGTAAGACTGAGATCTTTTTTTATGATTTTTTGAAATGATCGCATCCTAAAAATCTGGTCCCTGTTTGTGCATTGGGCATAACTTGCATCAAAATAGAAAAAAATGCAATCTTCATTTTCTAAAAGTGTATAGATTCAAGTGTAGAACAGTAATATGTAATTTTTTTTGCAATTGGTTGAGTAGATCAAAAGTTATTCAAAAAATGGTAGACATATGTTTGTGAGGCTTGTCAAGACACTAGTAAAGAAAATTAAATTTCACTATGTTAATGTTGTCTAAAAATTGAAAAATTTATATGGTTTGAAAGCTGAGAAGATGTGTAAGATTATGGTGTTAATTTCAGAGATACCCGCTTGATCATTCGTAAACTTGATGAGGATGAAATCAAGAATTCATGTTGGAAGATCAAAAAATGTGTAAAGTGACTAAAATAGAGGGAAAATGGGCTTTAAAGCCTTAGGCTCATTTACTAACCCTTTTTCCAAGCCTAAACTATGTATGGGTTTTTGTGTGCATCATAACACACTCGGGTTTTGAAAATAAAAAATTACATTTCAAAATTTTAAAAACCCATACGTGTTTTGGAGATGTAAAGAAATGCAATTTATGTTTTACAAAATTTTTATAGGTTATGAATACATCAAAACACATAGTACAAAATTGAGAATACACTAAATTTATGTATATAATATATGTCTATGTTTGTATATATGCATATCTATAGTTTTATATACATATAAATGTGTGCCTCTTCTTTTTTACTCTCTCTCTCTCTCTCTCTCTCTCTCTCTCTCTCCTTTTTCTCCTATTTTAAAGAAACCATATGGGTTATAGAGAAGTAGAGTTTGTTAGATAACTGACAGGGGGGTGAATTAGTTAAATCAGTTATCCTATAGTCCCAAACTCTCAGATGTACTTTTTCAAACTTCTTCAATAAAATAATCAATTCGGTAAGATATTAATAACAATCTTTCTGTTCATTTACCGATTGCTAGTAATTTCCAAAAGTGTGTTTATCAATTAATCAAATATGAAATATGTAAATTATGATGGTAATCCAATTAAAAAAATAACACAACACAAAGATTTAACGTGGAAACCCTACTAAGGTAAAAACCACCTTGGACTGGTAACCAAAAATATTTCATTCTTCTAAAGTGAGCTCGGTTAGGAGCCAACCCTATTGAAGGTTACAAAACACACTGTAAGGTGTGGCCTTGTTAGAGGATTTATCACTAATAGTTATCCCTTGACCAACATTCACTATGGGGTCAAAAAGAAAACAATTAACATTCCTTGAATGTCATATTGAAATACAAAATACTGTTAATTCCACTCAGTTAAGAGATTGAGATTTAGCTGTAACAATGGTTAAACTGATACAATAGTGATTTGATTCAAATACAACTCAATTTGCAAGTATTTAGATCTACGCTTATCTCTATATAACTCTTCTGATCAATAATAAATTCACTACATTATATCCTCCAACTTACTTCACTTGGTATATAATTCTCTGACTCTTGGTAATACCTATAGTCCAGCTCAGTTATGTTTTTAACCAATTTGATCAGTGGTACATGAAAAATGTCTGCACGCAAATTCTCCAATAGTCTCAATTCATTTGAAAGACTAAAAAATGAATCTCATATCTCTTAAATAGACATGTAAATCATTTTCATCTAATCCATTAGATTTTACCTCTTAATCTCCATCATTCAGTTTGCCTCTTCAAGCTTTCTTAGTAGTTGTATCAATAACACATTTCAATCTCTTCCCTTCGATTATCTCTAAGTTTTGTCAACTGTTGATCTTATAACAAACTCTATCTCTTACCTTGAAATCATAAGCATTTGCCAACTCATCAATTTCAGTTGGCTGTTATAAACATTTAATATTTTCATCCTACTTAGTTAATATATAATGCATCAGTGATAACTAACTCAGTTATTACTATCACTCGGTATGTACACAAGAATGACTCAGTGTATACAAAAATCTTCAATTACCGACCACATTATCTTGTTCAATTATGATCTCAACTTCATAATAGAATAATCTAACATGCTCAAGTATAAAATATAATGCCATAGACTCATCAATAAATTACCCAATGTATACCTTATCCATATCTTTCATATTCACCTTTTCCTTAAGTAGATATTTCATTTCTTCACCATTTATTCCTTCTACAGATGTTTAGATATTTGTAACTATCATGATAAGTATAGTCAAAACTAGTTGACATCAATGACAACATATTGACTGATTTAATCATCTTACATATTACTTTAACAGCTCAGTGACCTCCTTAATCTTCATCAACATATGAAATATGAAATATGTCATAGAATAGAAAACATCAGTTCTAAAACTATATAGATAAATGATATAGCATGGTAAGCTCTCCCTAGCATGATATTTAATATGTTTAATCACTACAACATTTCATGCAGACTCTCCCTGCGGATTTGATCTTCTTCAATTTTTTGTCAACAAATATCTCTCTCCCTGTGTTCTTGAAATCCTTCTCTCCCAAATGATATTTCATAGAAATCTCTTTCCCTTTGACAACAATGCCAAAAGAAAATAAAAAACTCTTTAATAGCCAAATATTATTTCTATTGTTTAGTCTAGATCAAGTACCTTCATGTACTGATATACAGTTCTCTATTCTAGCTTCTACAATCTTCACTTCTTTCACAACCTTAGCAATCGTAAAGTGTGAGCTACATGCGTCAACATTTTTTTATTTTTATGATAAAGTATAGGTTGATGCAATGTCCTGATCACCTTAGTGATCGATAGACAAGGGATGGACCCCTAGTATAGTCCTCAAGTACTGAAAAGTATTATTCGGTAAGGATTTAGTAAATATATCTACAAGTTATTCTTTAGACTTCACAATTTTTAGTTTCACTTGCTTTTCTTGTACTTGTTCCCTCAAATAGTGATACTTAATTGATATGGTCTATGTGTTTGCATGAATCACTAGATTATTTGAAATATTTATGGAACTTGCGTTATTACAATATAAAATCACTGGATCAGTGATCTCCTCATTCATTCCCTTCAACAATCATTTTATCCATGCAATATTTGAGCAATTAGCAGCATCAACAACATATTATTCTTCAATAGTAGACTGAGAAATATATTCATGTTTCTTACTTATCCATGTTACAAGTCTTTCTCCCAAAAAAAATGCTCCACTGGTACTACTCTTCTCGTCATCAATATTTCTAGCCCAATCTGCATTAGTGTAAACCTGTAGCTCAAAATTGCCTTCCTTTTTGTACCATAACCCATAATGCTCAGTGTTCTTCAGATATCTCAAAATTCTTTTAACAACAGTCATATGTGACTCCTTAGGATTAGCAGAAAATATTTCTACAATCCCAACTACATGTACTATATCTGGCCTACTGTTTACAACATACATCAATTTTCCAATCATTGATTTATACAGTGTTTGATTTACCTCGGTTGATTCATCATCTTTTGTCATTTTTCATCTGGTAACCATAGGTATTCCAACTGGTTTTGAATCTTCCATTCCAAATTTCTTCAATACTTCCTTGATGTATTTTGATTGTGTGATGAATATGCCTACATTTTTTTTTAGTATTTGCAATCCAAGAAAGAATTTAATCTCTCCAAACATTGACACCTCAAATGCTTTTCTCATTTCAGCAGAAAAAGATTTGCAAAGATTATCATGTCCTCCAAATATTATATCATCAACAAAAATTTCATCAATAAGTATATTATCATCAGATCCATCTGTCAAATATAAATTGTTGTTGTCAATTGTTCTCACAAAGCCAATACTAATAAGATAAGCATGTAGTATTTCATGTTAGAAAGTAAAGTCCACCAAGATAACTGAGAGTTGGGGGGGGGGAGGTGAATCAGTTATCAGATAATTATAACTTTTATCAACTTCAACAACATTTAACCATGTAATCAATATAATTACCAACCATAGAAAGATATTCATACACAATAGCACAATGCCACAAGATATGTTGACTAGGGAACCACTTGATCAAAGAGTAAACCCCAGTGGGAATGATGCCCACAAAAGATGCACTAATATGAATATTCCTTGTGAAAGGATGGACTCTATTAGGAGTCTTATGAAATACATTCAGTACATATGAATCCCTTTTAAGAGATTTTGAATCCCTGCTAAAAGATTCTAACCCTGTTAAGAGTTATGGAAGACAGAAGAACCCATTGCCCAAACAGCTTTAGGGTAAGATCACTGAATACATTGTCCAACTAATCTTTGTATTAATCAATAGAATAATACCAAAAGATTACTAATCTCAACAATATGTTACCTCTTCTCTGACTGTGCCAAACTGCACTCACTGCTACACCAGATCTCAATTTCAGATCTCTGTACTTTGCATATCTTCCTTCACAAATTTGCTTTCACAACTACATTATCTCTTTTCTTCACTTCATGCATACATCAACATTCAACCATATTAGAACAATGAAAAAAATTCCTTCCTTTATATGACACTCAAGTAATTACAAATGAGTCGGCATCCAATTACAAAATAAAAGTTTCCACACGCTACATCAAAATTACACAAAACTGTCAACTTCCAAATACAATAATTCTCCATCCATCACTATCAATGTGTCTTCAAATTCCCTTTAACTGTGCAAAACCAAATTCTATACTGATTAGGAGATATCATCTGATTTCCACCAACCGCTACTCAGGAATACTGCCTAAATACTACTTCTACCAAAATGTTTATAACTTTCATGAATAAATGAATTAATGTCTGTGCTCTTAACCATAAACATTTAACATATAAAAGAGTAAATCCTCAACATCGCATAGTTCTATCTGCAATATCCCATGTGTGCTAATCCAAACACTGTCTACTCCTCTGCAAACCTCTAGAAGATCACTGCGTTGACATCAATGGCAATCATAGTCATGAATGCAACAACAACTACTACAGAATGGCTGCAAACATTCAGCATTCATTCCAAAAAATCTCCCCAATTGGCATTGATGGAAACATAGATGAAACACATCCAATGTTCCAAAAATCCAATACTGTAACATTGCTGCTCTGAAAATGCTTTCAAATCCTCTTCATCAATCCAATATTGCTTCTTTATCCTATTTAGTTCTCTCCAACAGATGGTAAAAATGGTTTTTCATGTACACTTCTCCCTCATTGACATCAATGACAAAAATTTCATCATTATGTCAACAACTCTAATGTCAAAAGACACTATTCAAAAAATACATTCTCTAGAGTCCTCATGACTCGGCTCAGATACACATACTCCCCCATAGAGGAAGTACCAACATCCAATCCAGTAGAAAGATAAGGCTCATATACCACTGGATGGATACAACCAACTGCATCACTTCTCAAGAGTAGGCTGGGGCATAACCCCAAGCATACCTCTTAGATACTCAAATGTATCATTAGGCAAAGGCTTTGTAAAAATGTCTGCTATCTACTCCTTTGTGCTTATGTACTCCAATCTGACATCTTTCTCAACAAATTTCTCTCTTACTACATGATACTTAATCTCTATATGCTTTGTCTTAGAATGTAATACAAGGTTCTTAAACATACTAACTATGCTGGTGTTGTCACAATGTATAACTATATGCTCAACAAAATTTATTCCAATATCCTTTAGCATTTGCTTCATTCAAATTATCTGGTTACAATTGTTTACTGTTGCTACATATTCTACTTCTCCTGTGCTTTGTGAAATGCAATTCTATTTCTTTCTTAGCCAATAAACCAATCTTCCTCTAAGGAAAAAGGATCCACCAGTGGTTCTTTTTTTATCATCAATACTACCTCCCCAATCAACATCTGTATATGCACATAAGGTAAAGTCATTAGATTTTTCATAACACAATCCATAGTCCATTGTGCCTCTTAAATATCTTAGTATCCTCTTTACTGCTACATAATGTGATTCTCTAGGTTCAGCTTGAAATCTTGCTACAATTCTAACTAAATCTGCTATATTAGGTCTTGTATGAGTCAAGTACTACAATCCTCTAATCATAGATCTGTACTTTTTCTATTCAACTGTCAGTGTTTCATCTGTGCTAGATAATTTATGTCCAGTTACCATAGGTGTTCCAACTGGTTTGCAGTTCTCCATTCCAAATCTTTTCAACAAGTCATTCAGGTACTTTGCCTGACTTACAAAGATACCATCACTATTCTATGTTATCTATAATCCCAAAAAGTATTTCATTTCACCAATCATACTCATTTCAAATTCAGTCTTCATTTCATCAGCAAATTTGTCACAATCTTCATCTTCTCCTCCAAAAATAATGTCATCAACAAAAATAACTACAATCAACAAACCATTTTCAATTTCTTTTGTGTACAGATTGCTATTAGTTGTACCTTTTGTAAATCCTAATTTTAACAAATACTTATCCAATCTTGCATACCAAGTTCTAGGTGCTTGCTTTGGTCCATATAATGCTTTCTTCAATTTACACACCATGTCTCCTTGAGTCAAAGGAAAAAATTTAGGCTGCTCAATGTAGACTTCTTCCAATTCACCATTTAGAAATGTTAACTTCACATCCATCTGATATACTTTGAATTTCTTATAAGCTGCATAGGCCAAAAACATTCTTATTGCTTCAATTCTTGCTACTGGTGCAAAAGTTTCTTCATAGTCAATTCCTTCTTATTTTGAGTATCCCTTACATACCAATCTTGCTTTGTTTCTTACTACTTCTCCTTGTTCATTCATCTTGTTTCTGAATACCTATTTAGTTCCAATAACATTCTTATCTTTAGGTCTAGGGACCAATTCCCATGTCTTGTTCTTTTCAATCTGATCTAGTTCTTCTTTCACAGCTTTAATCCAATGTTCATCTTCACAAGATTCACTAGTAGATTTAGGTTCAATTTGAGAAATCAAACATAACTATTCTTATACCTTATTTCAAGTTAGAAATCCTCTGTCAATGCTTCCAATAATCTACTCAGTAGGATGATTCCTTGATAAATTCCTGTTAGGTGTCACTATCTCAAATCTCACTTCAGGTGCCAGTTCTTCAATAACTTCACCGTGGCTTTCATTTAACAAGTCACTGTCAGTCTCATAGAATAATTCAGTAGTTTCAATGTTAGGCTTAGGATGAGTTCCTTCATCAGATTCATAATCAAGCATTCTGAAGAAGGGTGCTCCCCTTAATACCGCAAACACACAACAGAAACAAAGAATAACAATAATTTGCAAGAACAGAAAATGGGCTTCTTATTATCTCCACAAATGTGGAATTACAAAATTTTAGAATTAAAATATGCAAAGCCACATGGGCATCTTCCTTACAATATTCTAAGGGACAAAGCCTCAAATGATTACCCAGAACTACTCTGAACTGCTTCGAACTACCTAAGACAACACTACGGGCCTTCCTTATATAGGCAATTTTTACCGCCTGAGAAGGTTCCAAAAATTTAGCTTTTTAGGCCGACTAAACATGGAATTATTTTATTTTTACAATTATTACAATAGGGTCATCTCAAAAGAAATACAAAATATGATTTTAGGTAACCCAACTTCCGGAGGCCATAACTTTTTAACTGTAACTGTATTTTTCTATTATAACCACTTTTTGGAAACGTCATGACAAGATCTACAGTGCCTAACATGTGCTAGTGCTAGTCAACCAAAGGTTGATCGTGATACGGAGCCTCTAAGGCCTTCAAAATTGACCTAAGAGATGCATACCCAAAAACCTCAATAACTTCACCAATACTGATGATGTGGCAATGAAACTCAACTGGTAGGCTGAAATGAGTGAGATGAACCTCCAACTATGAAATCAGAACATTCCGAGATCGTATGACCAACTTACTAAAAATAGTAAGGTTCCATAAATAGAAGCTCTGCATAAGATAGCCCTTATTGAAAAATAAATCAGAAATAGTTTTGGGTGATACAAGATTGTTGTTACACCCAGGATGCTCTTGCATCAGACACCCGGGGTAATTTGAGAAGTGACCCTGTCACGACTCAGGTGTGAAGAGGGAAACCAAGATGGTTAACCTCCTTTGTTAGCCATGATGAATCTTCAACAAGTCATCCTTTCCATTTGACCAAATATTCTTCATACGTCATGTTCCTTGTGCTTCTGCCAACATGACTATCCAGTATGTCCTCAATCTCCTTGGTATCTGAACTAGTTGCTAGAATACTCCACTGTTTTGATGTGATCTCATATTCAACACCCCCTTCATGATACTCTATCAAATCTAAAATGTTAAATACTGGTGAAATATTCATCTCAGTAGGCAATTCTACCTCATAGGCATTTCCTAAATCATGCTTCTTCAGTATCTTATATAGCCCAAACTTCTTCATTTTCAACTTGTTATATGTACCAATTGGAAATCTCTCCTTCAACAAATGAACCATGATTTCATCTCCAACCTGAAATTCCTTATGCCTCCTTTTCTGATCTACCTTAGCCTTATGTTGTGCATTCATCTTGGTAATATGCTTCCTCACCTACTCATGGATGTTCTTCAAGTGTTCTGCAAAATCTTTAGCTTCAACACTACTTATTTCTCCTTTATCTATCTTTCTCAACTCAGATGCATTTCTTGGACTACTTCCATATACAATTTGTGGATGATGTGATGAACTAAACTTCAAATCTATCTTCAACTCTTCAATTTCTACTAGTGTCATTTTGTGTGCTACCTTATTTGGTAAACTAGCTCCTGGAATCAAGTCCATCTGATGACTGATCTTTCTTACTGGTGGTAATCCATCAGGCACATTATCGGATACAATATCCTAAAACTCATTCAATAATTCTGCAACTTCTACAAGTACATCTTCTACTTCCTCTTGCCCAACCTTTGGAATTAAGGTAAAACACATATTCTCATGCTGCATACCATCTAAGAAATTTCCTCTATCAACAAAAGTTATTCTTGCATTACCACATACCTTTTCTTTTGTTTCCTTCATTGGTTTTAGCTTATGTCGCACTCCATCCTTTATTAGAGAATAGGTATTCGCATGACCATCATGTACAACACACCTGTCAAACTGCTAAGGTCTACCCAATAATATATGACATGCATCCATAGATATGATATCGCATAGTACCTCATCTTGGTACCCGCCGATCTTGGACTTCACTAGGCACTGTTCACTGACCATGACCTTGTGGTCATCCTACACCCAAGCAACCCAATATGGATGTGGATGTTTTTGCCTCTTGAGCTTTAACTTTGTCACCATCTCTTCTGACACCAAATTATCAATATTGCCACTATCAATAATCACATCACAACACTTACCCTCACACTTGCACCTCATGCAAAATAGGATCCTCCTTTGTTCAAGTTCATTCTCACCACTCAGAAGGACTCTTCTGTTAATTAGCATTTCTCCTCTTTCAACATCTTCAAAATGTGATGATCTAGCATCTTCATCTACATGTGCAACTCTGGTCTGGCCTTCATTCATCCTATCTGTCCTTCCTTAGTGTTGAGGACATTCAAATGCCCTATGACCTTCTTCTCCATAGTGAAAACATGTTCCACGGAAGCCTCCTCTTCTAGATCCTTGTCATCTTCCTCTTCCTCTTCCTCCTTGATCTCTATTATTCTTATCATGGAAATGATTGAAATTATATCCTCTTTGATTCTGACTATTACTAGCCTCATCATTCTTTTTTGGATCTTCATTTCGGTCTCCATATGACTGTCCACCAGATCTTCCATCATGACCTCTTTCGCTTTGTCTGCTCTCAAACTTCTTGTTCAGCTTTTCCTCTACTTTTAGGGAAAATTGGTATGCCTCTTCAATACTGTTCATTCAAACTAGATTCAATTCTTCCTGAATGCTTGAGCTTAACCCATTAAGGTAACTGGCAAATTTTTCCTTGTCAGCTTCTGCATGGCCTATTCTGATAAGGATTCGATATAACTCCTCTTTATAATCCTGAACAGATCTTCCTACTTGCTTCAAACTTTGCATCTTCTTCAGTAGGTCAAGCTCATAATCAATAGGAATGAACTATTGCTTCAATTTGTCCACCATTCGATCCCATCTTGTGATTTTATCCTTTCCTCTTCTATTTCGCTCCTATTGAATCTCTTGCCACCAGATCTTTGCATGACCCTTTAATCTGGCGTTCGCAAACTTGACCCTATCAGGATCCTTAATATCTTCATACTTGAAATATTCTTCACATTCATTGATCCAATTGATTAACTCTTCTAGGTTAAGATTTCCAAAAAATGTGGGAACCTCAATCTTAGGTCTTTTCTCGATCTTGGAAATGGCTCGAAAAAGCCTTTCTTCTTCCTAGTTCAAAATTTTGCCTTCTTGATTAGAATTTCCTTCTCCCTTGACTTCATCCTCAATTTTATCTCTGACATTAAGATTCATTCCTCTACGAATCTCTTCTTGCAATGCTCGCACTTGTCTTTGGAGCGCTCTAACCTCAAGTGTCACAACACAAGCTCTTCCACCACGTTCCCTTTGTGGAGGCATTTTCACGTGTATTGCTAAAACCCTAACCATGGTCCTAGTGCAAACTACCTCACATTCAATTATTTGTTTACATAGAAACCTTAACCCATGGTCCTGGTGCAAACTGCCTCACAGTCGACGATCTGTTTACACAGAAAGCCTAACTCACGGTCCTAGTGCAAACTGCCTCACAGTCGGCAATCTCTTTACACAGAAACCCTAACCCACGGTCCTAGTGCAAACTGCCTCATAGTCAGTGATCTATTTACACACTTAGGAACTCCTGCTCTGATACCACTTGATAAAGGGTACTCCCCTTAATACCTCAAACACACAATAGAAATAGAGAACAACAACAATTTGCAAGAACAGAAAATGGGCTTCTTATTATCTCCACAAATGTGGAATTACAAACTTTCAGAATTACAATATGCAAAGCCACATGGGCATCTTCCTTATAGCATTCTGAGGGACAAAGCCTCAAATGATTACCTAGAACTACTCTGAACTGCTCTGAACTGCCTAAGACAACACTACGGGCCTTCCTTATATAGGCAATTTGCACCGCCAGATAAGGTTCCATAAATTTAGCCTTTTAGGCCGACTAAACATGGAAT
The DNA here is from genome assembly GCA_027943335.1 of Chamaecyparis obtusa. Taxonomy (NCBI): domain Eukaryota; kingdom Viridiplantae; phylum Streptophyta; class Pinopsida; order Cupressales; family Cupressaceae; genus Chamaecyparis; species Chamaecyparis obtusa. The sequence continues at coordinate 343,930 of BSBK01006312.1, forward strand.
TATTTTATTTTTACAATTATTACAATAGGGTCATCTCAAAAGAAATACAAAATATGATTTTAGGTAATCCAACTTCCAAAGGCCATAACTTTTTAACCGTAACTCCATTTTTCTATTGTAACTACTTTTCGAAAATGCCATGACAAGATCTACAATGGCTAACAAGCACTAGCGCTAGTCAGTCAGGGATTGATCACGATCCAGAGCCTCTAAGGCCTTCAAAATTGACCTGAAAGATTTCATCCCCAAAAATCTCAATAAATTCACCAATATTGATGATGTGACAATGAAACTCAACTGGTAGGCTGAAATGAGTGAGATGAACCTCCAACTACGAAATCAGAACATTCTGAGATCGTATGACCAACTTACTAAAAATAGTAAGTTTCCATAAATAGCAGCTCTACATAAGATAACCCTTATTGAAAAATAAATCAGAAATATTTTTGGGTGATGCAAGATTGCTCTTACACCCAAGATGCTCCTGCATCACATTCTTTCCTGAATTTTGAACTTTTCATCAACTTTAACATTTGCGCTCAACAATAGTCTTAGTTCTCTTATTGTAACATCAATAAGCTTTTCTCTTCAAAGAATATCTGAGAAATATACCTTCATCACTTCTAGGATCAAACTTTCCAATATCATCGTCTCTCTTTATATAACATTTGCTTCCAAAAATTCTAAAATACTTAACTGAGGGTGCATGTCCAAACCATAATTCATAGGGTGTCTTGTCTGTGTCTTCTCTAATTTGTACTCTGTTCATTGTATACACTGTTGTGTTCATTGCTTCTCTCCAGAATATCATCACCAAATCATTCTCAAATAACATAGCTCTTGTTGCTTCAGTCACTGATCTGTTTCATTTTTCTGCAATACAATTTTGTTCAGGTGTTCTAGGGGTTGAAAACTATGTCTTATTACCATTCACTTCACAAAAGGTGTTAAACTCTCTAGAAGTAAATTCTCCACTTCTATCAGATCTCAAACATTTAAGCTTCATTCCAGATTCATTCTCAACTTTATTCTTAATGATCTTAAACTTATCAAATGCTTCAGATTTTTCTTTAAAAAATGCAATCCACATCATTCTTGTAAAATCATCAACAAGAATAATAAAATACTTTTCTCCATAGAATCCTCTAGTCCTGGTAGGACCGCTCAAATCTATATGAACAATCTCCAACTTCTTTGCAGATGTAAACTTCTTACTAGAAAAAGAACTTCTCTTATGTTTAGCCATCACACATTCCTTGCAAATCATGTTAGTAGGCTTCATAGTTTTAGGCAAATCCCTTATTGCAAGTGTAGTACTTACTTTCACAATGTTATCAAAATTTATATGACAAAACCTTCTGTGCCATAACCAACTATCATCAATCTTAGTAATCAAACATGTCATCTCAGTAGGATTCAAGTGAAATACATTACCTCTTGTTCTAGATCCAGTTCCAATCAGATTTCCATCTTTATCTTTTATCACACAAGTTTTCTCAGTAAACCAAACTTGATATCCCTTATCAACTAACTGTCCAACACTTAAGAGATTATGTTTCAAACCATCCACAAAGTAAACATCATCAGTATTAGTCTTTCCATCAAGAGTAATAGATCCTATACCTTTAATCAAACAAGGTGCATTGTTTCCAACTCTAACAACTCCTCCATCATAATTGTTAAACTTTATGAATTTTGTCATGTCTCCAGTCATATGATGTGAACAACCACTATCTATAATCCAATTAGCTTCCTTTTCAACTTGAGAAACTAGGGCTTTTTCTTCCTTAACATCTATTTCAGGATTTTCTTCTTTAATTTCTACGAATCCTATGTCATCATTATTCTCAATATCACTTTCACTTAGAGTTCTCTCTATACTAGCTTCAAGATCTTCATCATTAGCATAATAACATTCCTTAGATCTTCTAGGCTTGAAATTGTTTCTGTACTTTTTAACTCTCTTAGGACATTTAGATGCAAAATGACCATATTCTTGACAAGTCCAACATTTAAAAAATTTCTTACCATCTGGTTCTCTCTTCACAAGCAAGGAAATACCTTCTTCAATCTTCCTGTCTTCTTTATTTCTAAATATGCTGCCACCAACATAATCTCTGCTCACACCGATGCTTCTTGACAAAGTAGGGTGAACACTAAGAGCACTGAATGTTGTCTCCATTCTAGGCAAGTCTCCTGATAAGGTCAGGTTCATTTCTGCTGCTTCCAATCTTTCAAGAAGAGTCTCTCTTGTAAAATTCGAAGTACAAGGTATAACTTGTTCAATCATCTGTGTTGTCTACTTAAACATAGGAGTCAATTTCCTTAAAATTTTTCATATCACTTCATTCTCTGTCTTTGTTCCTCCACAAGATTTTATGCCTGCAACAATTTCTGACATTCTACCAATATAGATTCTAATAGATTCATCTTCCATCATTCTTATATCTTCAAATGCACATATCCAATTATGTAATCTAACTTTCTTTGCATGTTCATCACCTTCAAAAGTAGAGTGTAAAGCTTTCCAAATTTCATGAGATATTTTCAAACATTTTACCTGACTATACTCATTCTCTAGAAGGACTATCAAAAGTGCTTCTTTGGCAAGTATGTTACACATGAGTAGATCTCTCTCATCACCAGAACATGTTTCAAGATCATCCTCTTCAATGATAGTCTTATCATTCTTTGTAATCAACCAATAACCTGGTCCTAAACATAGTAGATGTGTCTTCATCTTTTCTTTCCATCTGTCAAAATTCACTCCATCAAACTTAGGGCTTTCTTTCCTAAAATTCACCATGGATCTCCTTAAGCTGTTAAACTTCTCTTTCAAGGACTTGCTACTCTGATACCAATTGTTAGAATGTAAAGTCCACCAAGATAACTAAGAGTGGGGGGGGGTGAATCAGTTATCAGATAATTATAACTTTTATCAACTTCAACAGCATTTAACCATGTAAGAAATATAATTACCAACCATAGAAAGATATTCATACACAATAACACAAGGACACAAGATATGTTGACTAGGGAACCTCTTGATCAAAGAGTAAACCCTGGTGGGAATGATGCCCACAAAAGATGCACTAATATGAATATTCCTTATAAAATGATGGACTCTATTAGGAGTCTTATGAAATACATTCAGTACATATGAATCCCTATTAGGATATTTTGAATCCCTGCTAAAAGATTCTAACCCTGTTAAGATTTATGGAAGACAGAAGGACCCACTACCCAAACAGCTTCAGGGTAAGATCACTGAACACACTGTCCAACTAATCTTTGTATTACTCAACATAATAATATCAAAATATTACTGATCTCAACAATATGTTACCTCTTCTTTGACTGTGCCAAACTGCACTTACTACTACACCAGATCTCAATTTCAGATCTCTGTACTTTGCATGTCTTCCTTCACAAATTCGCTTTCACAACTACATTAGCTCTTTTCTTCACTTCATGCATACATCAATATTCAACCATATTACAAAAGGAAAAACATTCCTTCCTTTATACCACACTCAAGTAATTACAAATGAGTCAGCATCCAATTACAAAATAATAGTTTCCACACGCTACATCAAAATTACACAAAACTTTCAGCTTCCAAATACAATAATTCTCCATTCATGTGACCTCAAAGTTTGTGCTATCATCCACATCACTATCAATGGGTCTTCAACTTCCCTTTAACTACACAAAACCAAATTCCATCCCAATTAGGAGATATCATCCGATTTCCACAAACCGCTACTCAGGAATACTGCTTGAATACTACTTCTACCAAAATACTCATAACTTTCATGAATAAATGAATTACTATCTATGTTGTTTACCATAAACATATAACATATCAAAGAGTAAATCCTCAATATCACATAGCTCTATTTGCAATATCCTATGTATGCTAATCCAAACACTGTCTACTCCTCTGCAAATCTCCAGAAGATCACTACATTGACATCAATGAAAATCATAGTCATGAATGCAACAACAACTGCTACAAAATGGCTATCAAAGATTCAACATTCATTCCTAACATTTCATACCATGCTCTTGGTGCTTGTTTTAGTCCATGCAGTGCTTTGTACAATTTGCAAACCATGTTCTTCTTCTTCTGATAAGAAAAACCTTCAGGTTCCTCTATTTAAACCTCTTCCTCAAGTATCCCATTCAAAAATGTAGATTTAACATCCATTTGATAAACCTTAAATCATTCATATTCAAGTAATATTCAGACTCCTTCAAGTCTTGCTATAGGTGTAAAAGTCTCACGATAGTCAATTCCTTCTTCTTGTGCATATCCCTTACAAACAAGTATTGCTTTACTTCTAGTCACTTCACCATTCTCATTCTACTTGTTTCTAAATATCCACTTTGTTCCAATCACATTTTTATCACTCAGTCTTGGTACCAATGTCCATATTTTTTTTTTCTTTATTTTCTCAATTTCTTCATTCATAGACTTAATCCATTCTTCATTCTCAAGTGCATCTTAAACATTTTTAGGCTCAAATTCAAAAACTAAACATGTTTTCTATCTTAACTTACTTTGTGTCATCATGCCAGCTTGTTTGTCTCCAATAATATCATTATGTGGATGGTGTCTTCTCACAAATTTTTCCAAGACTTTCCATCTTCTTTGTTCATTAGTCAGTGCAGGCTCAATTTCTTCCTGGGTAATATCTTCCTAATTCTCGATTTTCATTTGCTAACCCTCGGTAGCATTTTCCTATCACTTGGTAGACTCATCCTGTGGCTCGGGTAGATAGTCTGAATGCTCAATATATGTAAATATAACATAGTCTTATGGTTCTTTCCTACTTTCTTCATCATTTTTCTCTGTAAACTCATCAAATTTCACATTATCATTTTCAATCATTTTGTTAGTAGCCTCGTTCAAACATTTGTATGCTTTTATCTTAGTAGAATATCTTATAAATATTCCTTCATGACCTTTAGAATCAAATTTACCATTTCTATAATCTTTCAGAATGTAACATCCACTTCCAAAAATTATGAAATAACTTACATTAGGTGTGTATCCAAACTATAACTCATAAGGTGTCTTATTTGTATCTTTCTTCAGTTGAACTCGGTTCAAGGTTTATACGGCAGTGCTGACAACTTCTCTCTAGTAAATTTGTGCAACATCCTCTTCAACCATTAGTGTCCTGGTACAGTCAACTACAGATCTATTCCTTATTTCTACAATACCAATTGTTAGATAATTGAGAGGGGGCGTGAATCAGTTAAATCGGTTATCCTCCAGTCCCAAACTCTCAAATTTACTTTTTCAAACTTCTTCAATAAAATAATCAACTCGGTAAGATATTAATAACAATCTTTTCATTCATTTACTGATTTCCAGTAATTTCCAAAACTGTGTTCACCGATTAATCAAATATGAAATATGTAAAGTATGATAGTAATCCAATCACAACAAATAACACATAACACAAAGATTTAATGTGGAAACCCTGCTAAGGGAAAAACTGCCTGGGACCAGTAACCCAAAATATTTCAATATTCGAAAGTGAGCTCGGTTAGGAGCCAACCCTATTAAATGTTATAAAACACATTGTAAGGTGTGACCTTGTTAGAGGATTTATCACTAACAGTTATCCCTTGATTCACTATGGGGTCAACAAGAAAAAAATTAGCATTCCTTGAATGTCATATTAAAATACAAGAGACTATTAAGTCCACTCAGTTAAGAGATTCAGCTATAACCATTTCGTCCTGTCTAGAGTAACAGGTTCTGTGCAAGCTTTCCAAGCTTCACCAAAATCAGGATCATCTGGATACAAATTCTTGAGTTCCTTGAACCCAACCACTTCAATCTGCATTTCTGTCAGCAATAGTTGCCTTCTACTAAGAGCATCTGCAACCCTGTTAGACTTTCCATTCCTGTGTTTCAAAATAAATGTATAACTCTACAAAAACTCAACCCATTTCAAATACCTTTGATTCAATTTTCCTTGACTATTCAAATATTGCAAAGCTTGATGATCAGTATACAAAAAAAACTCCTTAGGAAGTAGATAATGTCTCCACTTCTTTAATGCCTGAACTATAGCATAAAATTTCTGATCATAAACAGAATACTTCCTCTTGGCATCATTTAACTTCTCACTGAAATAAGCAATAGGTTTACCTTCTTGGCTCATAACAGCTCCTATTGTAGTACCACTAGCATCCCAATCTACTTGAAACACCTTATTAAAATCTGGAAGTGCTAAAACAGGTTGTTCTGTAACTTTTTGTTTCAACAATTGAAAACTCTTTTTTGCCCCATTAGTCCACTTAAACTCTTTTCTATCCCCTCTCATTGTTTCAGTCAAGGGTCCACAAATACTGCTAAAATTTCTGATAAACTTTCTGTTAAAGCTAGCTAGAACATGAAAAGATCTTACCTCAGTAGCACTCCTTGGAGTAGGCCATTCAAGGATAGCCTGTACCTTCTCTGGGTCCATTTTTAGACCTTCTGCTGAAACTACAAATCCCAAATACACTAACTCTTTCTTCACAAAACTGCACTTCTTCAAATTAATCAACAATTTCTCTTCTCTCAACTTCTCAAACACCATACGAATATGCATCATATGTTCTTCCAATGTCTTGCTAAAAATAAAAATATCATCTAGCTAAACAATGACAAACTTACCCAGAAATTCTTTCAGAACCTCGTTCATGAGCCGCATGAAAGTGCTCGGTGCATTGGTTAGCCCAAAAGGCATGACTAACCACTCATATAGTCCTTCCTTTGTCTTGAATGCAGTCTTCCATTCATCTCCTTCTCTGATCTGAATCTGATGATATCCACTCTTTAGATCTATCTTTGAAAAATACACAGCTCCACTCAAACAGTCCATAATATCATCCATTCGTGGCAATGGAAACCTATACTTGATTGTGATCTTGTTTATTGCTCTGGAATCTGTACACATCCTCCATTCTCCATTCTTCTTTGGTGCTAATACCGCTGGTACAGCACAGGGACTCAGACTCTCACGGATCAAACCTTTCTGTAACAGTTCATGTACTTGTCTGTTCAACTCCTCACTTTCTGTAGGTGTCATTCTGTGTGCTGCCTTATTCGGAAAACTCGCTCCTGGGATCAAGTCCATCTGATGACTGATCTTCCTGACTGGTGGTAATCCATCAGGCACGTTATCAGATACAATATCCTGAAACTCATTCAACAAATCTGCAACTTCTATAGGAACATCTTCTACTTCCTCTTTACCAGCTTTTGGAATTAAAGCAAAACATACATGCTCATGCCTCATACCATCTAGAAAATTTCTTCCATCAACAAAAGTTATCCTTGCATTACCACATACCTTTTCTTCAGTCTCCTTCAATGGCTTTAACTTATGCCGCACTCCATCCTTTGTCAGGGAATAGGTATTCGCACGGCCATCGTGTACAGCACATCTGTCAAACTGCCATGGTCTACCCAACAACATATGACATGCATCCATAGATATGATATCACACAATACCTCATCTTGGTATCCCCCAATCTTGAACTTCACCAGGCATTGTTCATTGACCATGACCTTGTGGTCATCCTGTACCCAGGCAATCCGATATGGATGTGGGTGTTTCTGTCTCTTGAGCTTCAACTTTGTCACCATCTCTTCTGACACCAAATTGTCAGTGCTTCCACTATCAATGATCACATCACAACATTTACCTTCACACTTGCACCTGGTGGGAAACAGGCTCCTCCTTTGCTCAGGTTCATTCTCACCACTCAACAGGACTCTTCTGTTAATCAACGTTTCTCCTCTTTCAGCATCTTCAGAATTTGATGATCTGGCATCTTCATCTACATGTGCAACTCTAGCCTGGCCTTCATTTCTCCTGTCTGTTCTACCTTGGCACTGAGGACATTCAAATGCCCTATGACCTTCTTCTCCACAGTGAAAACATGTTCCACGGAAGCCTCCTCGTCCAGATCCTTGTCCTCTTCCTCTTCCCCTCTGATCTCTATTATTCTGATCCTAGAAGTGATTGGAATTATTTCCTCGCTGATTCTGACTACTACTGGCCTCATCCTTCTTTTTCGAATCCTCATTTCGGCCACCATATGACCGTCCACCAGATCGTCCACTGCGACCTCTTCCGTTTTGTCTGCTCTCAAACTTCTTGTTCAGCTTTTCCTCTACTTTTAGGGAAAATTGGTATGCCTCTTCAATACTGTTCATTCGAACCAGATTCAGCTCCTCCTGAATGCTTGGCCTTAACCCATTAAGGTATCGGGCAACTTTCTCTTTATCAGCTTCTGCATGGCCTGTTCTGATGAGAAGTCAATAGAACTCGTCTGTATACTCCTGAACAGATCTTCCTGCTTGCTTCAAACTTTGCATTTTCTTCAGTAGATCAAGCTCGTAATCAACAGGAATGAACTGTCACTTCAATTTATCCACCATCCGATCGCATCTTGTGATTTTATCTTTCCCTCTTCTATTTCGCTTCAATTGAATTTCTTGCCACCAGATCTTCGCATGACCTTTCAATCTGGCCTTCGCAAACTTGACCCTATCAGGATCCTCAACATCTTCATACTCAAAATATTCTTCACATTCATTGATCCAGTCGATCAATTCCTCTGGGTTAAGATTTCCAGAAAATGTAGGAACCTCAATCTTAGGTATTTTCCCAATCTTGGAAATCGCCCGAAAAAGTCTTTCTTCCTCCTGGTTCACAATTTCAACTTCTCCTTCTTGATATTCTTCTTCGGCTTCATCCTCGCTTTCGTCTCTGACATTAAGATTCATTCCTCTGCGAATCTCTTCTTGCAATGCTCGCACTTGTCTCTGCAGCTCTCTAACCTCAGGGGTTACAACACCAGCTCTTCCGCCACTTTCCTTTCGTGGAGGCATTTTTGCGATGCGCGCTGAAACCCTAGCCACGGTCCTGGTGCAAACTGCCTCACAGTCGGCGATCTGTTTACACACTCAAGAAAACCTGCTCTGATACCACTTGATGAAGGGTGCTCCCCTTAATACCACAAACACATAACAGAAATAGAGAAACAACAACAATATGCAAGAACAGAAAATTGGCTTCTTATTATCTCCACAAATGTGGAATTACAAACTTTCAGAATTACAATATGCAAAGCCACATGGGCATTCCCTTACAATATTCTGTAGGACAAAGCCTCGAGCTATTACCCAGATCTACTACCCAGAACTATTCTGAACTGCCTAAGACAATAATACAGCCTTCCTTATATAGGCAATTTTCCACCGCCTGGAAGGTTCCAGAATTTTAGCCAATAAGGCCGACGAAACTTAGAATTATTTTATTTTACATTTTATTACATCATAGTCAGGTCAAGATAACATTTGAAACCCGAACAGAAATTTTGAAAAAAATTATTTTTCGCCATTTCAGGTGGCCCAACTTCCGAAGACCATATGTCATCACCCATTGACCCGCTCGGCTATTATAACCCCATTTCGAAAACGCCACGAAGCACTCTACAAGCTTGACCCACGCAGGCGCCACGCAAGCGCCCGTCACCCAAATTTTCAACCTCATCCGGGGCCTCTAAAGCCTTCAAAACTGAGTTCAAAGTTTCTGTACCTTGCTGCCAATACCAAAAATCTTCAATATCTTCCAATATACACTTGATCTGGCAATGAAACTTTACTGGTAGACTTATATGACCAAAATGAACCTCTAAGAAAGAAATCAGATCATTCTGAGCACATACGAAAATTACCAAAAATAGCAACTTTCCATAAATAGCAGCTCTGCACAAAATAGCCCTTATTGAATACAAAAACAAAAATATTTTTGGGTGATGCAAGATTGCTCTTACACCCAGGATGCTCCTGCATCAGACACCCAGGGTAATTTGAGAAGTGACCCTGTCACGACTCAGGTGTGCAGAGGAAAACCAAGATGGCTAACCTCCTCCTTTGTCAGCCATGATGAATCTTCAACAGGCCGTCCTTTCCACTTGACCAGATATTCTTCATATGTCCTGTTCCTTGTGCTTCTGCCAACACGACTGTCCAGCATATCTTCGATCTCCTTAGTGTCTGAACTAGTTGCTGGAATACTCCACTGTGCTGCTGCAACCTCATCTTCAAATCCTCCTTCGTGATACTCTGTCAAATCTGAAATGTTAAACACTAGTGAAATATTCAGCTCACTAGGCATTTCTACCTCATATGCATTTCCTAAATAATGCTTCTTCAGTATCTTAGATGGCCGAAACTTCTTCATTTTCACCTTGTTATATGTACCAACTGGAAACCGCTCCTTCCGCAAATGAACCATGACTTCATCACCAACCTGAAATTCCTTATACCTCCTTTTCTCATCTGCCTTAGCCTTATACTGTGCATTCATCTTGGTAATATGCTTCCTCACCTCCTCATGGATGTTCTTCAAGTGTTCTGCAAAATCCTCAGCTTCAGCACTACTTATTTCTCCTTTATCTATCTTTCTCAATTCAGATGCATTTATTGGACTACTTCCATATACAAACTGGAATGGTGATTTACCAGTGCTCCTATGGATAGAATTATTATATCCAAATTTCGCCTGTGGTAAAATCAAATCCCATCCTGTTGGCTTATCTCCAACCAAACATCTCAACAAATTTCTCAAACTCCTATTCACCACCTCTGTCTGTCCATCAGTCTGTGGATGATGTGATGAACTGAACTTCAAATTTGTCTTCAACCTCTTCCACAATGTACGCCAGAAATATCTAACAAACTTAGTGTCCCGATCTGAAACTATGGTCTTTGGCAAACCATGAAGTCTCACTACTTCTCTGAAAAATAATTCTGCTACATGAACAGCATCATTAGTCTTCTTGCAGGGAATAAAATGTGCCATCTTTGAAAATCTGTCAACCACCACAAAAATTGAATCATGTCCCCGCTGTGTCCTCGGTAAACCAAGAACAAAGTCCATGCTGATATCCTCCCAAGGCTTCTCTGGTACGGGTAATGGCTAATACAATCCTGTATTCTGCTTCACTCCTTTCGCCATCTGACATACTCTGCAACTCTGTACAAACTTCTTCACATCTTGCTGCAACTATGGCCAATAATAATTCTCACTAACCAAATCAAGGGTTTTATCACGACCAAAATGTCCAGCCAATCCTCCGCTATGCTTCTCCTTGATGAGATTCTCCCTCATAGAACTTCGTGGAATACACAACTGACTCCCTCTGAATAGCATATCATCCTGGATGATGAAATCCAACCATTTCGTCCTGTCTAGAGTAACAGGTTCTGTGCAAGCTTTCCAAGCTTCACCAAAATCAGGATCCTCTGGATATAAATTCTTGAGTTCCTTGAACCCAACCACTTCAATCTGCATTTCTGTCAGCAATAGTTGCCTTCTACTAAGAGCATCTGCAACCCTGTTAGACTTTCCACTCCTGTGTTTCAAAACAAATGTATAACTCTACAAAAACTCAACCCATTTCAAATGCCTTTGATTCAATTTTCCTTGACTATTCAAATATTGCAGAGTTTGATGATCAGTATACAAAACAAACTCCTTAGGAAGTAGATAATGTCTCCACTTCTTTAATGCCTGAACAATAGCATAAAATTCCTGATCATAAACAGAATACTTCCTCTTGGCATCATTTAACTTCTCACTGAAATAAGCAATAGGTTTACCTTCTTGGCTCATAACAGCTCCTATTGCAGTACCACTAGCATCACAATCTACTTGAAACACCTTATTAAAATTTGGAAGTGCTAAAACAGGTTGTTCTGTAACTTTTTGTTTCAACAATTGAAAACTTTTTTTTGCCCCATTAGTCCACTTAAACTCTTTTCTATCCCCTCTCATTGTTTCAGTCAAGGGCCCACAAATACTGCTAAAATTTTTGATAAACTTTCTGTAAAAGCTAGCTAGACCATGAAAAGATCTTACCTCAGTAGCACTCCTTGGAGTAGGCCATTCAAGGATAGCCTGTACCTTCTCTGGGTCCATTTTTAGACCTTCTCCTGAAACTATAAATCCCAAATACACTACCTCTTTCTTCACAAAACTGCACTTCTTCAAATTAATCAACAATTTCTCTTCTCTCAACTTCTCAAACACCATACGAATATGCATCATATGTTCTTCCAATGTCTTGCTAAAAATCAAAATATCATCTAGGTAAACAATGACAAACTTACCCAGAAATTCTTTCAGAACCTCGTTCATGAGCCGCATGAAAGTGCTCGATGCATTGGTTAGCCCAAAAGGCATGACTAACCACTCATATAGTCTTTCCTTTGTCTTGAATGTAGTCTTCCATTCATCTCCTTCTCTGATCCGAATCTGATGATATCCACTCTTTAGATCTATCTTTGAAAAATACACAGCTCCACTCAAACAGTCCATAATATCATCCATTCGTGGCAATGGAAACCTATACTTGATTGTGATCTTGTTTATTGCTCTGGAATCTGTACACATCCTCCATTCTCCATTCTTCTTTGGTGCTAACACCGCTGGTACAGCACAGGGACTCAGACTCTCACGGATCAAACCTTTCTGTAACAGTTCATGTACTTGTCTGTTCTACTCCTCACTTTCTGCAGGTGTCATTCTGTGTGCTGCCTTATTCGGAAAACTCGCTCCTGGGATCAAGTCCATCTGATGACTGATCTTCCTGACTGGTGGTAATCCATCAGGCACGTTATCGGATACAATATCCTAAAACTCATTCAACAAATCTGCAACTTCTATAGGAACATCTTCTACTTCCTCTTTACCAGCTTTTGGAATTAAAGCAAAACATACATGCTCATGCCTCATACCATCTAGGAAATTTCTTCCATCAACAAAAGTTATCCTTGCATTACCACATACCTTTTCTTCAGTCTCCTTCAATGGCTTTAGCTTATGCCGCACTCCATCCTTTGTCATGGAATAGGTATTCGCACGGCCATCGTGTACAGCACATCTGTCAAACTGCCATGGTCTACCCAACAACATATGACATGCATCCATAGATATGATATCACACAATACCTCATCTTGGTATCCGCCAATCTTGAACTTCACCAGGCATTGTTCATTGACCATGACCTTGTGGTCATCCTGTACCCAGGCAATCCGATATGGATGTGAGTGTTTCTATCTCTTGAGCTTCAACTTTGTCACCATCTCTTCTGACACCAAATTGTCAGTGCTTCCACTATCAATGATCACATCACAATATTTACCTTCACACTTGCACCTGGTGCGAAACAGGCTCCTCCTTTGCTCAGGTTCATTCTCACCACTCAACAGGACTCTTCTGTTAATCAACGTTTCTCCTCTTTCAGCATCTTCAGAATTTGATGATCTGGCATCTTCATCTACATGTGCAACTCTAGCCTGGCCTTCATTTCTCCTGTCTGTTCTGCCTTGGCACTGAGGACATTCAAATGCCCTATGACCTTCTTCTCCACAGTGAAAACATGTTCCACGGAAGCCTCCTCGTCCAGATCCTTTTCCTCTTTCTCTTCCCCTCTGATCTCTATTATTCTGATCCTGGAAGCGATTGGAATTATTTCCTCGCTGATTCTGACTACTACTGGCCTCATCCTTCTTTTTCGAATCCTCATTTCAGCCACCATATGACCGTCCACCAGATCGTCCACCGCGACCTCTTCCGTTTTGTCTGCTCTCAAACTTCTTGTTCAGCTTTTCCTCTACTTTTAGGGCAAATTGGTATGCCTCTTCAATACTCTTCATTCGAACCAGATTCAGCTCCTCCTGAATGCTTGGCCTTAACCCATTAAGGTATCGGGGAACTTTCTCTTTATCAGCTTCTGCATGGCCTGTTCTGATGAGAAGTCGATAGAACTCCTCTTTATACTCCTGAACAGATCTTCCTGCTTGCTTCAAACTTTGCATTTTCTTCAGTAGGTCAAGCTCGTAATCAACAGGAATGAACTGTCGCTTCAATTTATCCACCATCCGATCCCATCTTGTGATTTTATCTTTCCCTCTTCTATTTCGCTCCAATTGAATTTCTTGCCACCAGATCTTCGCATGACCTTTCAATCTGGCCTTCGCAAATTTGACCCTATCAGGATCCTCAACATCTTCATACTCAAAATATTCTTCACATTCATTGATCCAGTCGATCAATTCCTCTGGGTTAAGATTTCCAGAAAATGTAGGAACCTCAATCTTAGGTCTTTTCCCAATCTTGGAAATCGCCCGAAAAAGTCTTTCTTCCTCATGGTTCACAATTTCAACTTCTCCTTCTTGATATTCTTCTTCGGCTTCATCCTCGCTTTCGTCTCTGACATTAAGATTCATTCCTCTGTGAATCTCTTCTTGCAATGCTCGCACTTGTCTCTGCAGCTCTCTAACCTCAGGTGTTACAACACCAGCTCTTCCACCACGTTCCCTTCGTGGAGGCATTTTTGCGATGCGCGCTGAAACCCTAGCCACGGTCCTGGTGCAAACTACCTCACAGTCGGTGATCTATTTACACACTCAAGAAAACCTGCTCTGATACCACTTGATGAAGGGTGCTCCCCTTAATACCACAAACACATAAAAGAAATAGAGAAACAACAACAATATGCAAGAACAGAAAATTGGCTTCTTATTATCTCCACAAATGTGGAATTACAATATGCAAAGCCACATGGGCATTCCCTTACAATATTCTGTAGGACAAAGCCTCGAGCTATTACCCAGATCTACTACCCAGAACTATTCTGAACTGCCTAAGACAATAATACAGCCTTCCTTATATAGGCAATTTTCCACCGCCTGGAAGGTTCTAGAATTTTAGCCAATAAGGCCGACCAAACTTAGAATTATTTTATTTTACATTTTATTACATCATAGTCGGCTCAAGATAACCTTTGAAACCCGAACAGAAATTTTGAAAAAAATTATTTTTCGCAATTTCAGGTGGCCCAACTTCCGAAGACCATAAGTCATCACCCGTTGACCCGCTCGGCTATTATAACCCCATTTCGAAAACGCCACGAAGCACTCTACAAGCTTGACCCACGCAAGCGCCCGTCACCCAAATTTTTGACCTTATCCGAGGCGTCTAAAGCCTTCAAAATTGAGTTCAAAGTTTCTGTACCCTGCTGCCAATACCGAAAATCTTCAATATTTTCCAATATACACTTGCTCTGGCAATGAAACTTTACTGGCAGACTTATATGACCAAAATGAACCTCCAAGAAAGAAATCAGATCATTCTGAGCACATACAAAAATTACCAAAAATAGCAACTTTCCATAAATAGCAGCTCTGTACAAAATAGCCCTTATTGAATACAAAAGCAGAAATATTTTTAGGTGATGCAAGATTGCTCTTACACCCAGGATGCTCCTGCATCAGACACCCAGGGTAATTTGAGAAGTGACCCTGTCACGACTCAGGTGTGCAGAGGAAAACCAAGATGGCTAACCTCCTCCTTTGTCAGCCATGATGAATCTTCAACAGGTCGTCCTTTCCACTTGACCAGATATTCTTCATATGTCCTGTTCCTTGTGCTTCTGCCAACACGACTGTCCAGTATATCTTCGATCTCCTTAGTGTCTGAACTAGTTGCTGGAATACTCCACTGTGCTGCTGCAACCTCATCTTCAACACCTCCTTCGTGATACTCTGTCAAATCTGAAATGTTAAACACTGGTGAAATATTAAGCTCACTAGGCATTTCTACCTCATATGTATTTCCTGAATCATGCTTCTTCAGTATCTTACATGGCCCAAACTTCTTCATTTTCAGCTTGTTATATGTACCAACTGGAAACCGCTCCTTCCGCAAATGAACCATGACTTCATCACCAACCTGAAATTCCTTATACCTCTTTTTCTCATCTGCCTTAGCCTTATACTGTGCATTCATCTTGGTAATATGCTTCCTCACCTCCTCATGTATGTTCTTCAAGTGTTCTGCAAAATGCTCAGCTTCAGCACTACTTATTTCTCCTTTATTTATCTTTCTCAATTCAGATGCATTTCTTGGACTACTTCCATATACAATCTGGAATGGTGATTTACCAGTGCTCCTATTGACAGAATTATTGTATGGAAATTCTGCCTGTGGTAAAATCAAATCCCATCCTGTTGGCTTATCTCCAACCAAACATCTCAGCAAATTTACCAAACTCCTATTCAGCACCTCTGTCTGTCCATCCGTCTGTGGATGATGTGATGAACTGAACTTCAAATCTGTCTTCAACCTCTTCCACAATGTACGCCAGAAATATCCAACAAACTTAGTGTCCCGATCTGAAACTATGGTCTTTGGCAAACCATGAAGTCTCACTACTTCTCTGAAAAATAATTCTGCTACATGAACAGTATCATTAGTCTTCTTGCAAGGAATAAAATGTGCCATCTTTGAAAATCTGTCAACCACCACAAAAATTGAATCATGTCCCCGCTGTGTCCTCGGTAAACCAAGAACAAAGTCCATGCTGATATCCTCCCAAGGCTTCTCTGGTACGGGTAATGGCTGATACAATCCTGTATTCTGCTTCACTCCTTTCGCCATCTGACATACTTTGCAACTCTGTACAAACTTCTTCACATCTTGCTGCAACTATGGCCAATAATAATTCTCACTAACCAAACCAAGGGTTTTATCATGACCAAAATGTCCAGCCAATCCTCCGCTATGCTTCTCCTTGATGAGATTCTCCCTCATAGAACTTCGTAGAATGCACAACTGACTCCCTCTGAATAGCATATCATCCTGGATGATGAAATCCAACCATTTCGTCCTGTCTAGAGTAACAGGTTCTGTGCAAGCTTTCCAAGCTTCACCAAAATCAGGATCCTCTGGATACAAATTCTTGAGTTCCTTGAACCCAACCACTTCAATCTGCATTTCTGTCAGCAATAGTTGCCTTCTACTAAGAGCATCTGCAACCTTGTTAGACTTTCCACTCCTGTGTTTCAAAACAAATGTATAACTCTGCAAAAACTCAACCCATTTCAAATGCCTTTGATTCAATTTTCCTTGACTATTCAAATATTGCAAAGCTTGATGATCAGTATACAAAACAAACTCCTTAGGAAGTAGATAATGTCTCCACTTCTTTAATGCCTGAACTATAGCATAAAATTCTTAATCATAAACAGAATACTTCCTCTTGGCATCATTTAACTTCTCACTGAAATAAGCAATAGGTTTACCTTCTTGGCTCATAACAGCTCCTATTGCAGTACCACTAGCATCACAATCTACTTGAAACACCTTATTAAAATCTGGAAGTGCTAAAACAGGTTGTTCTGTAACTTTTTGTTTCAACAATTGAAAACTCATTTTTGCCCCATTAGTCCACTTAAATTCTTTTCTATCCCCTCTCATTGTTTTAGTCAAGGGTCCACAAATACTGCTAAAATTTTTGATAAATTTTCTGTAAAAGCTAGCTAGACCATGAAAAGATCTTACCTCAGTAGCACTCCTTGGAGTAGGCCATTCAAGGATAGCCTGTACCTTCTCTAGGTCCATTTTTAGACCTTCTGCTGAAACTACAAATCCCAAATACACTAACTCTTTCTTCACAAAACTGCACTTCTTCAAATTAATCAACAATTTCTCTTCTCTCAACTTCTCAAACACCATACGAATATGCATCATATGTTCTTCCAATGTCTTGCTAAAAATCAAAATATCATCTAGGTAAACAATAATAAACTTACCCAAAAATTCTTTCAGAACCTCATTCATGAGCCGCATGAAAGTGCTCGGTGCATTGGTTAGCCCAAAAGGCATGACTAACCACTCATATAGTCCTTCCTTTGTCTTGAATACAGTCTTCCATTCATCTCCTTCTCTGATCCGAATCTGATGATATCCACTCTTTAGATCTATCTTTGAAAAATACACAGCTCCACTCAAACAGTCCATAATATCATCCATTCGTGGCAATGGAAACTTATACTTGATTGTGATCTTGTTTATTGCTCTGGAATCTGTACACATCCTCCATTCTCCATTCTTCTTTCGTGCTAATACCGCTGGTACAGCACAGGGACTCAGACTCTCACGGATCAAACCTTTCTGTAACAGTTCATGTACTTGTCTGTTCAACTCCTCACTTTCTGTAGGTGTCATTCTGTGTGCTGCCTAATTCGGCAAACTCACTCATGGGATCAAGTCCATCTGATGACTGATCTTCCTGACTGGTGGTAATCCATCAGGCACGTTATCGGATACAATATCCTGAAACTCATTCAACAAATCTGCAACTTCTATAGGAACATCTTCTACTTCCTCTTTACCAGCTTTTGGAATTAAAGCAAAACATACATGCTCATGCCTCATACCATCTAGAAAATTTCTTCCATCAACAAAAGTTATCCTTGCATTACCACATACCTTTTCTTCAGTCTCCTTCAATGGCTTTAGCTTATGCCGCACTCCATCCTTTGTCAGGGAATAGGTATTCGCATGGCCATCGTGTACAACACATCTGTCAAACTGCCATGGTCTACCCAACAACATATGACATGCATCCATAGATATGATATCACACAATACCTCATCTTGGTATCCGCCAATCTTGAACTTCACCAGGCATTGTTTATTGACCATGACCTTGTGGTCATCCTGTACCCAGGCAATCCGATATGGATGTGGGTGTTTCTATCTCTTGAGCTTCAACTTTGTCACCATCTCTTCTGACACCAAATTGTCAGTGCTTTCACTATCAATGATCACATCACAACATTTACCTTCACACTTGCACCTGGTGCGAAACAGGCTCCTCCTTTGCTCAGGTTCATTCTCACCACTCAACAGGACTCTTCTGTTAATCAACGTTTCTCCTCTTTCAGCATCTTCAGAATTTGATGATCTGGCATCTTCATCTACATGTGCAACTCTAGCCTGGCCTTCATTTCTCCTATCTGTTCTACCTTGGTGCTGAGGACATTCAAATGCCCTATGACCTTCTTCTCCACAGTGAAAACATGTTCCACGGAAGCCTCCTCGTCCAGATCCTTGTCCTCTTCCTCTTCCCCTCTGATCTCTATTATTCTGATCCTGGACGCGATTGGAATTATTTCCTCGCTGATTCTGACTACTACTGGCCTCATCCTTCTTTTTCGAATCCTCATTTCGGCCACCATATGACCGTCCACCAGATCGTCCACCACGACCTCTTCCATTTTGTCTGCTCTCAAACTTCTTGTTCAGCTTTTCCTCTACTTTTAGGGCAAATTGGTATGCCTCTTCAATACTGTTCATTCGAACCAGATTCAGCTCCTCCTGAATGCTTGGCCTTAACCCATTAAGGTATCGGGCAACTTTCTCTTTATCAGCTTCTGCATGGCCTGTTCTGATGAGAAGTTGATAGAACTCCTCTGTATACTCCTGAACAGATCTTCCTGCTTGCTTCAAACTTTGCATTTTCTTCAGTAGGTCAAGCTCGTAATCAACAGGAATGAACTGTCGCTTCAATTTATCCACCATCCGATCCCATCTTGTGATTTTATCTTTCCCTCTTCTATTTCGCTCCAATTGAATTTCTTGCCACTAGATCTTCGCATGACCTTTCAATCTGGCCTTCGCAAATTTGACCCTATCAGGATCCTCAACATCTTCATACTCAAAATATTCTTCACATTCATTGATCCAGTCGATCAATTCCTCTGGGTTAAGATTTCCAGAAAATGTAGGAACCTCAATCTTAGGTCTTTTCCCAATCTTGGAAATCGCCCGAAAAAGTCTTTCTTCCTCATGGTTCATAATTTCAACTTCTCCTTCTTGATATTCTTCTTCAGCTTCATCCTCACTTTCGTCTCTGACATTAAGATTCATTCTTCTGTGAATCTCTTCTTGCAATGCTCGCACTTATCTCTGCAGCTCTCTAACCTCAGGTGTTACAACACCAGCTCTTCCGCCACGTTCCCTTCGTGGAGGCATTTTTGCGATGCGCGCTGAAACCCTAGCCACGGTCCTGGTGCAAACTGCCTCACAGTCGGCGATCTGTTTACACACTCAAGAAAACCTGCTCTGATACCACTTGATGAAGGGTGCTCCCCTTAATACCACAAACACATAACAGAAATAGAGAAACAACAACAATATGCAAGAACAGAAAATTGGCTTCTTATTATCTCCACAAATGTGGAATTACAAACTTTCAGAATTACAATATGCAAAGCCACATGGGCATTCCCTTACAATATTCTGTAGGACAAAGCCTCGAGCTATTACCCAGATCTACTACCCAGAACTATTCTGAACTGCCTAAGACAATAATACAGCCTTCCTTATATAGGCAATTTTCCACCGCCTGGAAGGTTCCAGAATTTTAGCCAATAAGGCCGACCAAACTTAGAATTATTTTATTTTACATTTTATTACATCATAGTCGGCTCAAGATAACCTTTGAAACCCGAACAGAAATTTTGAAAAAAATTATTTTTCGCCATTTCAGGTGGCCCAACTTCCGAAGACCATAAGTCATCACCCGTTGACCCGCTCGGCTATTATAACCCCATTTCAGAAATGCCACGAAGCACTCTACAAGCTTGATCCGCGCAAGCACCCGTCACCCAAATTTTCGACCTCATCCAGGGCCTCTAAAGCCTTCAAAACTGAGTTCAAAGTTTCTGTACCCTGCTGCCAATACCGAAAATCTTCAATATTTTCCAATATACACTTGATCTGGCAATGAAACTTTACTGGCAGACTTATATGACCAAAATGAACCTCCAAGAAAGAAATCAGATCATTCTGAGCACATACGAAAATTACCAAAAATAGCAACTTTCCATAAATAGCAGCTCTGCACAAAATAGCCCTTATTGAATACAAAAATAGAAATATTTTTGGGTGATGCAAGATTGCTCTTACACCCAGGATGCTCCTGCATCAGACACCCAGGGTAATTTGAGAAGTGACCCTGTCACGACTCAGGTGTGCAGAGGAAAACCAAGATGGCTAACCTCCTCCTTTGTCAGTCATGATGAATCTTCAACAGGCCGTCCTTTCCACTTGACCAGATATTCTTCATATGTCCTGTTCCTTGTGCTTCTGCCAACACGACTGTCCAGTATATCTTCGATCTCCTTAGTGTTTGAACTAGTTGCTGGAATACTCCACTGTGCTGCTGCAACCTCATCTTCAACACCTCCTTCGTGATACTCTGTCAAATCTAAAATGTTAAACACTAGTGAAATATTCAGCTCACTAGGCATTTCTACCTCATATGCATTTCCTGAATCATGCTTCTTCAGTATCTTACATGGCCCAAATTTCTTCATTTTCAGCTTGTTATATGTACCAACTGGAAACCGCTCCTTCCGCAAATGAACCATGACTTCATCACCAACCTGAAATTTCTTATACCTCCTTTTCTCATCTGCCTTAACCTTATACTGTGCATTCATCTTGGTAATATGCTTCCTCACCTCCTCATGGATGTTCTTCAAGTGTTCTGCAAAATCCTCAGCTTCAGCACTATTTATTTCTCCTTTATCTATCTTTCTCAATTCAGATGCATTTCTTGGACTACTTCCATATACAATCTGGAATGGTGATTTACCAGTGCTCCTATTGACAGAATTATTGTATGCAAATTCTGCCTGTGGTAAAATCAAATCCCATCCTGTTGGCTTATCTCCAACCAAACATCTCAGCAAATTTCCCAAACTCCTATTCACCACCTCTGTCTGTCCATCAGTCTGTGGATGATGTGATGAACTGAACTTCAAATCTGTCTTCAACCTCTTCCACAATGTACGCCAGAAATATCCAACAAACTTAGTGTCCCGATCTGAAACTATGGTCTTTGGCAAACCATGAAGTCTCACTACTTCTCTGAAAAATAATTCTGCTACATGAACAGTATCATTAATCTTCTTGCAGGGAATAAAATGTGCCATCTTTGAAAATCTGTCAACCACCACAAAAATTGAATCATGTCCCCGCTGTGTCCTCGGTAAACCAAGAACAAAGTCCATGCTGATATCCTCCCAAGGCTTCTCTGGTACGGGTAATGGCTGATACAATCCTGTATTCTACTTCACTCCTTTCGCCATCTGACATACTCTGCAACTCTGTACAAACTTTTTCACATTTTGCTGCAACTATGGCCAATAATAATTCTCACTAACCAAACCAAAGGTTTTATCACGACCAAAATGTCCAGCCAATCCTCCGCTATGCTTCTCCTTGATGAGATTCTCCCTCATAGAACTTCGTGGAATGCACAACTGACTCCCTCTGAATAGCATATCATCCTGGATGATGAAATCCAACCATTTCGTCCTGTCTAGAGTAACAGGTTCTGTGCAAGCTTTCCAAGCTTCACCAAAATCAGGATCCTCTGGATACAAATTCTTTAGTTCCTTGAACCCTACCACTTCAATCTGCATTTCTGTCAGCAATAGTTGCCTTCTACTAAGAGCATCTGCAACCCTGTTAGACTTTCCACTCCTGTGTTTCAAAACAAATGTATAACTCTGCAAAAACTCAACCCATTTCAAATGCCTTTGATTCAATTTTCCTTGACTATTCAAATATTGCAAAGCTTGATGATCAGTATACAAAACAAACTCCTTAGGAAGTAGATAATGTCTCCACTTCTTTAATGCCTGAACTATAGCATAAAATTCCTGATCATAAACAGAATACTTCCTCTTGGCATCATTTAACTTCTCACTGAAATAAGCAATAGGTTTACCTTCTTGGCTCATAACAGCTCCTATTGCAGTACCACTAGCATCACAATCTACTTGAAACACCGTATTAAAATCTGAAAGTGCTAAAACAGGTTGTTGTGTAACTTTTTGTTTCAACAATTGAAAACTCTTTTTTGCCCCATTAGTCCACTTAAACTCTTTTCTATCCCCTCTCATTGTTTCAGTCAAGGGTCCACAAATACTGCTAAAATTTCTGATAAACTTTCTGTAAAAGGTAGCTAGAACATGAAAAGATCTTACCTCAGTAGCACTCCTTGGAGTAGGCCATTCAAGGATAGCCTGTACCTTCTCTAGGTCCATTTTTAGACCTTCTGCTGAAACTACAAATCCCAAATACACTAACTCTTTCTTCACAAAACTGCACTTCTTCAAATTAATCAACAATTTCTCTTCTCTCAACTTCTCAAACACCATACGAATATGCATCATATGTTCTTCCAATGTCTTGCTAAAAATCAAAATATCATCTAGGTAAACAATGACAAACTTACCCATAAATTTTTTCAGAACCTCGTTCATGAGCCGCATGAAAGTGCTCGGTGCATTGGTTAGCCCAAAAGGCATGACTAACCACTCATATAGTCCTTCCTTTATCTTGAATGCAGTCTTCCATTCATCTCCTTCTCTGATCCGAATCTGATGATATCCACTCTTTAGATCTATCTTTGAAAAATACACAGCTCCACTCAAACAGTCCATAATATCAATTATTCGTGGCAATGGAAACCTATACTTGATTGTGATCTTGTTTATTGCTCTAGAATCTGTACACATCCTCCATTCTCTATTCTTCTTTGGTGCTAATACTGCTAGTACAGCACAGGGACTCAGACTCTCACAGATCAAACCTTTCTGTAACAGTTCATGTACTTGTCTGTTCAACTCCTCACTTTCTGCAGGTGTCATTCTGTGTGATGCCTTATTCGGCAAACTCGCTCCTGGGATCAAGTCCATTTGATGACTGATCTTCCTGACTGGTGGTAATCCATCAGGCACGTTATCGGATACAATATCTTGAAACTCATTCAACAAATCTGCAACTTCTATAGGAACATCTTCTACTTCCTCTTTACCAGCTTTTGGAATTAAAGCAAAACATACATGCTCATGCCTCATACCATCTAGGAAATTTCTTCCATCAACAAAAGTTATCCTTGCATTACCACATACCTTTTCTTCAGTCTCCTTCAATGGCTTTAGCTTATGCCACACTCCATCCTTTGTCAGGGAATAGGTATTCGCACGGCCATCGTGTCCAGCACATCTGTCAAACTGCCATGGTCTACCCAACAACATATGACATGCATCCATAGATATGATATCACACAATACCTCATCTTGGTATCCGCCAATCTTGAACTTCACCAGGTATTGTTCATTGACCATGACCTTGTGGTCATCCTGTACCCAGGCAATCCGATATGGATGTGGGTGTTTCTATCTCTTGAGCTTCAACTTTGTCACCATCTCTTCTGACACCAAATTGTCAGTGCTTCCACTATCAATGATCACATCACAACATTTACCTTCACACTTGCACCTGGTGCGAAACAGGCTCCTCCTTTGCTCAGGTTCATTCTCACCACTCAACAGGACTCTTCTGTTAATCAACATTTCTCCTCTTTCAGCATCTTCAAAATTTGATGATCTGGCATCTTCATCTACATGTGCAACTCTGGCCTGGCCTTCATTTCTCCTGTCTGTTCTGCCTTGGCGCTGAGGACATTCAAATGCCCTATGACCTTCTTCTACACAGTGAAAACATGTTCCACAGAAGCCTCGTCGTCCAGATCCTTGTCCTCTTCCTCTTCCCCTCTGATCTCTATTATTCTGATCCTAGAAGCGATTGGAATTATTTCCTCGCTGATTCTGACTACTACTGGCCTCATCCTTCTTTTTCGAATCCTCATTTCAGCCACCATATGACCGTCCACCAGATCGTCCACCGCGACCTCTTCCGTTTTGTCTGCTCTCAAACTTCTTGTTCATCTTTTCCTCTACTTTTAGGGCAAATTGGTATGCCTCTTCAATACTGTTCATTCGAACCAGATTCAACTCCTCCTGAATGCTTGGCCTTAACCCATTAAGGTATCGGGCAACTTTCTCTTTATCAGCTTCTGCATGGCCTGTTCTGATGAGAAGTCGATAGAACTCCTCTGTATACTCCTGAACAGATCTTCCTGCTTGCTTCAAACTTTGCATTTTCTTCAGTAGGTCAAGCTCGTAATCAACAGGAATGAACTGTCGCTTCAATTTATCCACCATCCGATCCCATCTTGTGATTTTATCTTTCCCTCTTCTATTTCGCTCCAATTGAATTTCTTGCCACCAGATCTTCGCATGACCTTTCAATCTGGCCTTCGCAAATTTGACCCTATCAGGATCCTCAACATCTTCATACTCAAAATATTCTTCACATTCATTGATCTAGTCGATCAATTTCTCTGGGTTAAGATTTCCAAAAAATGTAGGAACCTCAATCTTAGGTCTTTTCCCAATCTTGGAAATCGCCCGAAAAAGTCTTTCTTCCTCCTGGTTCACAATTTCAACTTCTCCTTCTTGATATTCTTCTTCAGCTTCATCCTCGCTTTCGTCTCTGACATTAAGATTCATTCCTCTGCGAATCTCTTCTTGCAATGCTTGCACTTGTTTCTGCAGCTCTCTAACCTCAGGTGTTACAACACCAGCTCTTCCACCACGTTCCCTTCGTGGAGGCATTTTTGCGATGCGCGCTGAAACCCTAGCCACGGTCCTGGTGCAAACTGCCTCACAGTCGGCGATCTATTTACACACTCAAGAAAACTTGCTCTGATACCACTTGATGAAGGGTGCTCCCCTTAATACCACAAACACATAAGAGAAATAGAGAAACAACAACAATATGCAAGAACAGAAAATTGGCTTCTTATTATCTCCACAAATGTGGAATTACAAACTTTCAGAATTACAATATGCAAAGCCACATGGGCATTCCCTTACAATATTCTGTAGGACAAAGCCTCGAGCTATTACCCAGATCTACTACCCAGAACTATTCTGAACTGCCTAAGACAATAATACAACCTTCCTTATATAGGCAATTTTCCACCGCCTGGAAGTTTCCAGAATTTTAGCCAATAAGGCCGACCAAACTTAGAATTATTTTATTTTACATTTTATTACATCATAGTCGGCTTAAGATAACCTTTGAAACCCGAACAGAAATTTTGAAAAAAATTATTTTTCGCCATTTCAGGTGGCCCAACTTCCGAAGACCATAAGTCATCACCCGTTGACCCGCTCGGCTATTATAACCCCATTTCGGAAACGCCACGAAGCACTCTACAAGCTTGACCAGCGCAAGAGCCCGTCACCCAAATTTTTGACCTCATCCGGGGCCTCTAAAGCCTTCAAAACTAAGTTCAAAGTTTCTGTACCCTGCTGCCAATATCGAAAATCTTCAATATCTTCCAATATACACTTGATTTGGCAATGAAACTTTACTGGCAGACTTATATGACCAAAATGAACCTCCAAGAAAGAAATCAGATCATTCTGAGCACATACGAAAATTACCAAAAATAGCAACTTTCCATAAATAGCAGCTCTGCACAAAATAGCCCTTATTGAATACAAAAATAGAAATATTTTTGGGTGATGCAAGATTTCTCTTACACCCAGGATGCTCCTGCATCAGGAGGTTACATGGAGGTATCTTATCTAATGCACCTAATGAAAGTAATGAACATGAAATAATCCAAATTGATAGGATAAATGTACCTCATGCACCAATTCAAATGTACATGATGAATGCACCTAATGAATGCAATGACCATAGTCCATTTCAAATCAATGTGATGAATGCACCTAATAAATTTGAAGAATATACACCAATTCAATTTAATGATATTAACGCACATAATGCACCTAATGAAAACCAAGATTATGCACATATCTTAACACCTAGAATAATTTGTAGAAAACCAAAGTTTCTAATTGACATTGATGAAAATATTGTGACACTAAAGAATGATAAAATTTCTAAAATAACTTATAGAAGAATGATTAAAATAATTTTGGATAACCATTTTGAAATTTTAAATCAAATTGGAAGATGCCAATTAGTTGTTGAAATGATTAAAAATCTAAAATTTAGAGAGACAATGAGAATTTTTGGGTTAAGAACAACCAAAAATAGTAGTGAAAGAACTATTGCAAGGAATCTATTTGATGCATACCAAGCCATTGGTACGAAATCACATACAAAAGATGATAATGTTACTCAATGCGTCCTCACATCAACCATAATGGGAAAGGAAATGAAAAAATATCATTTAATAAGAAAAAAAGAAGCAAGTCATTAAGAATAAGTAGAAACATTACGCAATGCCTTAGAGAGGTGAGAGAAAATTAGGGATCTTAACAATAATTATCTTTGGGCATTCTCATGTAGACTACCACACAAGGACAAGGTTGTTTTTGATGCACTAAGAATGTTAATTGATAAATTTTTGCATGACTACACAAGGGTTTCACCCAACCAAAGAGATGTTGTTAGAAGGTGAATTTGACTTAGAAATCATGAACCACATCCAAAACACTATTTAGACATGACTCAAACACAATTTAATGAAAGGTTTCTTCAAAGATTTCCTCTGATTAAATTAGCCAAAGATTTTTAGAGATGAAAAAACTAGTTTATGTTAAAATTAATCATGCATGTACCAGTGTTGTTGTAGGGTCCATGTTGAATTTTCCATGCATTATTATATTTATTGTTATATACATTGTACTTTCCACACTAATGATGTTTTGTAGGAATTTGGTGTACAAGAACCTCCTATGTCACAGAGAGAATTTATTTGAAGTGTATTATGTGGAAGAGATGATGGGTGGATTTACTTATAAGGATGATGTGTTTGAAAGGATTTTTTTCCTACATGTGGTGGTTTGAAAAAATTACGTACATCTAGATAGAACACATGAAATTGGTAAGACACTAGTTTCTATTGGAAAATTTATACAATTTAATCACTTATGGTGTTAAAAATGGAAAATAATTAAAGAGGTGTGAGTTAGTGAAAATGGATATATGCGTAGCTGATTTTATGAAGATGTTTCAAGAGAAACTTGTTTATGAGCACATAGGTCACACACATAGAGATAGGTGGTTAGATGATAACTTTAAGTTTTCTAAGGACACTCTCACCCTTGGTACTATTATGTACATCATTGATTATTATGACAATTATACACTGAAACCTCAAAATGAAGTTCAACCTATGTATTACCACTCTACACAAGTTACTCTTTTTGTACACATAACATTCATGTATGGACATGATAGCATAGAGGAGGACATAAAGGTTAAAAGAGAGTATAAATTTTATATCAGTGATGATCGTACTCATTCCTTAGAGTTTTTGAAAGGATGATTTACATTCTTCTATGATATTTTAAGGGAAAGAGGTATAAGATACATCTAACACTTAATATGGTCGAATAATTTCACTGCACAATTCAAGAATGCAAGGATGTTATACTGGTCGAGTAGGATTCTGTGAAAAGTGGTGTACAATTTTTTTTGAATTTCACTGAGGTAGGGCATGGAAATGGAGAGCATGATGATGCTGGATCTTGTGCCAAAAGAGCTCTTCTTAGAGAGGAATTGAAGTAAAAAGGTGGTGCAATGTTAATAGATGCAAAAATAATTGCGCAATGGTATAACTCTATGATGGGACTAGGTAATGCATGTAAATCTATGGTTTCTAGATTTTTTTTTTGATTCATGAATATAACATTGAAAAATATCTCTATTGTTGTACACTTATAGGATCAAGCGACGTGCACTCATTTCGAAGTTCAAATGCAACATGATTAGCTATTTATACTAGACAAATTGCATGGTTTTTCTCTTCATGTATGCATTTTGTGTGGGATGAATGTGAATCAATAGAGTGGGTTGACCAATGGTCTTGTAGACCTTTGGAGACCCTAGATACATATCAACTTCTCAGAGAACTATAAATGAACCAGTTTGAAGAAACAATGGATTTTGACAATGTATCAGACCAAGTTGAAGTAGGTAATTTCACTAGATTTCATAGGTCAAATCAATTTTAAATGTTGATTTTAGTACTAAATAGTCCTTTTATTATACATGCAAGTCATGTATATATAGTAATTGCAGATGATAAAAATAAAGAAGGAAAAAATTACTTTTTGTACTGTTGTATTGAGGCCAAAAAGAAATTGACAACTACAATCATTGATGGAGAGGGTATTCAATACACAATAAGATCCATTGTTGTCATAGGGAACATGGATTAGAAGGTACCATTTTTGTGTCCAGTTGTATTCATACCTATTAAACTCTTTTTATTACACTTTGCATTGATTTGGTTATTAAACTCTTTAAAATGTAGGTATCCTATCAAGAATTCCAATGTGTGGTTGTTTGAGGACTTTGAGACACATACATATATTCTTCATTACTCTAACTATATTGTTGTAACAAATATTTAATTATTTAAGTATCCTGGAAGAACTATTAACAAGAATTTTTGGAAATTTCATGAATCTGACTGTGAGGAAATACTTGACATAATAAGGGTTAGAGTTGATCCAGAAGGTTCTCTTGACTATTTTGGGGCAATCTAGAAGAATGATTTTACAATATGGTAGGATGATCTCAACAATTTTATGTATATCTTTGAGGTTCTCCATATACACATTTAGAGGCCAACTTGTGTACTTCAAAATGAGAATGAGATGTAATATACTTAAATAGATGCCAAATTTTGTATAAAAAGGGCTACTATGTGCACATTAGATGCTAATTTTTATGTAAAAAAATGGCAATGAGCTATCGTATGCATGTTAGATGCCAATTTTTATATAAAATGTGCAATGAGTTTCCATGTGCATATTAGATGCAAATTTTTATTTTAAAAAAAGGAAATGGTCTCTCATGTGCATGTTAGATGCCAAATTTTATATACAAAAGGTGCAATGGGCCTTATTTGTAAATATATTGTTGAAATGGATGTATTCAATCCTGTCAATCCCTACCTTTGAAGAATCTGGCATTTACTTTTGAACTTTATGTTCTATTTTTTATGTTAAACAATAAATAAGGGTGCAATCTATTTTTTTTTTTTTTACTTAAATATTAATTACCATTAATAACATGTTCAAACACATCTTTAAACAAACTATTTCTTACTTAAATATTAATTACCATTTATACATGGATGTGATTGTAAAATCTCATGTCATATGAGAAATATTAGCTATCTTTCAATCCATTCACCATGGGAACAATTTGTCTTCTCCATTAGCTTTGGTTGGTCAGGTAAATGTTGTTGACAACTATGTCTTGCATAAAAAGTCCCTCGAACGTTCGTGAGAACACCAAGCTAGGGTGTCCCTAAGGGTCACTAAGCAACATTGGGAAGAAATATTTCATGGTGCATATCTCAGAGCTCGTGAGAGGTATCAATGAATATTTAAGTGCTACAAGACCATTTTATGGAGGCCTAAAATTACCTATCTCAGTTTTGGGATATTCGCCTTCATTTTAATTTGGCATCCCTATCTTGATTTATGTCAAAAGTTGCAATGTTGCTCAATTGAAATGAGCAACATTGGATATCTTTCAATCTGTTCATCATGGGATCAAATCATCTGCCCCAATAGCTTGAGTTGGCTATGTAAATTCTAGTGACAACCCTTTCTCACATACAAAGTCCCCCAAATGTTCACGAGAACACCGGACCAGAGTGTCCCTAAGGGACACTAAGCAACATTGGCCAGTGATCTTTCCATAGGCATTTCTCAGATGTTTTACAAGGTATTAATGAGTTTTTAGGTTAGATAGGACCATGTTATGGAGGCCTACAATTACCTATCTCAGTTTTGGGAGACTCCATTTCATTTTAATTTGACATCCCTATCTCGATTTATGTCAAAAGTTACAATGTTGATCAATTGAAATGAGAAACATTGGATATCTTTCAATCCATTCTTGATGGAATTGACTCATCTACTCCATTAGCTCTGATTGGGTGGGTAAATTATAGTGACCACCCCATCTCACACACGGAGTCCATTGAATGTTCACAAGCACACCGAACCAGAGTGTCCCTAAGGGTCACTAAGCAACATTGGGCAGTGATCTTTCTTGGGGCATATCTTAGAGCATGTACAAGGTATCAATGAATCTTCAAGTTCTACAAGACCTTGTTATGGACGCCTAAAATTACATATCTTAGTTTTGAGATCTATTTCCCTTCATTTTAATTGGGCATCCCTATCTCGGTTTATGTCAAAAGTTACAATGTTTCTCAATTAAAATGGGCAACACTAGCTATCTTTCAATATTTTTGTCATGGGATCAAACCATCCTCTCCATTAGCTTTGTTTGGCCATGTAAATGATAGTGAGAACCCATCCTCACACACAGAGTCCCTTGAATGTTCATGAGCACACGGGACTAGAGTGTCCCTAAGGGTCACTAAGCAACATTGGGAAATAATTTTTCTTGGGGGATATCTTAGAGCTCCTACAAAGTATCGACAATTTGTAACACTCTAAAAGACCATGTTATGGAGGCCTACAATTACCTATCTCTCTTTGGGAATATTCCTCTTCATTTTAATTTGACATCCCTATCTTGGTTTATGTCAAAATTTGTAATGTCACTCAATTGAAATGACTAACATTGGCTATCTATAAATCCATTCACCATGGGATTGAATCATCTGCCCCATTAGCTCTAGTTGGTTCAGTAAATTCTAGTGACAATGTTGTCTCACACATGGAGTCCCTCAAATGTTCTCGAGAACACTTCACTAGAGTGTCCCTAGTGGTCACTAAGCAACATTGAGTAGTGATATTTCTTGGGGCATATATCAGAGCTTGTGCAAGGTATTAATGAATCTCTAGGTGCTACAGGACTGTGTTATAGAGGCCTACAATTACCTATCTCTATTTTGGGAAGTTCCCCTTCATTTTAATTTGGCATCCCTATCTCTATTTATGTCAAAAGTTGTAATGTTTCTCAATTGAAGTGAGCCACATTGGCTATCTTTCAATCCATTCATCATGGGATCAAATCGTCTGCTCTATTAGCTCCAGTTGGATGGGTAAATACTAGTGACAACCCTCTCTCACACACAAAGTCCCTCGACCTTTCACAAGAACACCAGACCAGAGTGTCCCTAAGGGTCTCTAAGGAATATTGGGAAGTGATCTTTCTTGGATCATATCTCAGAGCTTGTACGAGGTATTAATGAATCATCAAGTGCTACACAAACTTTTTATGGAGGCCTAAAATTACCTATATTAGTTTTTGGATATTCCCTTCCTTTTAATTTGGCATCCCTATCTTGATTTATGTCAAAAGTTGTAGTGTTTCTGAATTGAAATGAGAAACATTGTCTATATTTCAATCTATTTTCTATGGAATCGAATCATCTACTCTATTAGCTCTAGTTGGTCAAGAAAATACTAGTGATAACCCTATCTCACACATGGAGTCCCTTGAACATTCACAAGAAGATCGGACAAGTGTCGCTAAGGGTCACTGAGCAACTTTGGGAAGCGATATTTCTTGTGGCATATCTCAGAGCTCATGTGAGGTATTGAAAATTAGCTAGGTGCTAAAGGACCATGTTATGTAGGCTTAATATTACCTATCTCAATTTTTGGAGATTCCACTTGGTTTTAATTTGGCATCCCTATCTCGGTTTATGTCAAAAGCTACAATGTTGCTCAATTGAAATGAGAAACATTAGCTATCTTTCAATCCGTTCACCGTTGGATGGAATCATCTACTCCATTTGCATTGGTTAGCCCGGTATATGCTATTGACAACCCCTTCTCATACATGGAGTCCCTCAAATGTCTATGACCACACTGGATGAGAGTGTCCCTAAGGGTCACTAAGAAACATTGGGAAGTGATGGTTCTTTGTGCATATCTCAGAGATTGTGCAAGCTATCTCGATGAATTTTTATGTGCTATAGGACCATGTTATGGAGGCCTATAACTACCTATCTCAGTTTTGTGAGATTCTCCTTCATTTTTGTTTGGCATCCCTATCTCGATTTATGTTAAAAGTTGCAATGTTGCTCAATTAAAATGAGCAACTTTAGCTATCTTTCAATCCTTTCATTGTGAGATCGACCCATGTACTCTATTAGCTTTGGTTGGCTGGATAAATGCTAGTGATAACCCTATCTTTCCATGAAGTCCCTCAAACATTTACGAGCACACTAGACCAGAGTATCCCTGAGGGTCACTAAGCAATATTGGTAACATCGGGTATTTCACACTTTTCACTAACTTAATCCAAAACAAAATCCACAAGAAATAGAAACAACATAAACAACCCATTAATATACATCTTCCTATGAACCTTATTTGGTCAATTAGGACAATTTGACACAATACACAAAATCATTACATATTTTTTCTTTTCATGTCTTTTTACATCAAATTAAGTCACATATAATTTTGATTACATTATTCATGTCATAATGACTTTCATAAACATGTTTCAATTCTAGTATATTAAATAATGAATATAAACATGTTTAATTAATTATAAAAAAATAATTTTTAAGTACAATTATATGTACATAATGAACAAATTGGACTGAATATCAAGTTTCATATATATCAAAATGAACAATAATCATGTACATATCAAAAAATGGCATAGATGCCAAATCAATAATAGTTACAAAAATGTGGCATGTTCCATGTGAAGGTCGATATATACAATACAAATGTTGAATATATATATAAATTGGACATTCAATGACCACAACTAGATCTATATATCTCTATGAATATCTATGACTATGATGGATCATCAAACTT